>WOFM01000119.1:1135429-1483234 GCA_011428145.1 Ericerus pela
ATCTTTGTGTCATGGAATGATCTTGAGTGGGATTGGGTACCCTTCTCGTTCCATAACTTAAGGAAAATTTCGGGACTAATAACTCAATTCATATACATAAACCAATTTCTTGTTACCACGGCTTAGGTCGCAATTTTCATCCAATAGTCACGAAATTTGGAAGGAACATTAGTACTAACCCAAAATCTGACCTAGTATAGATTTTGTTGCGGGTCAGCCGAACGATACTCCCGATATTACTATTTTTGTTTTTGTTTTGGCTATCAAATTTTCAATTTTCAACCGATAGCTACGAAATTTGAAACGTGTCTTGACTATAGATTGTTATAACTTGCCATAAATTTTGATACGGATCGGCCGCACGGTATTTACAGTATGACTATTTTCGTATTTGTTTTGGCTATAAAATTTTCAATTTTCAACCAATAGCTACGAAATTTGGAACAAATATTCACTATAATTTATTATAACTTACAATAAATTTTGGTGCGGATCGGGTGTAGCTACTTCCGGTGCGGTTATTTTCGTTTTCGTTTGGGTATAAAACTTTAAATTTTCAACCAATAGCTACGAAATTTGGAACAATATTCATTATGTTTTATTGTAAACTGCTACAAATTTTGGTGAGGATGGTTGTCCGCCCTACATCCGATAACACTATTTTCGTTTTTATTTTGGCTATAAAATGCCTAATTTTGGATCAATATAAATATAATTCTGAACAAACATTTATTATAATCAAATATTAATAACTTTTTAGTGCATATACCTAATTTTATAATTTTCAAAAACTTACTTTTTCTAACAGCACTACCGCTGCGTTAAAATTTTCATATTAGGATAACACTGCTAAATTCGTTTAATCCGGGGAAGCAACGAATTTGATTTTGTATTTGTGTGCCTGTACTGAAACATGAATGCAATCAAGTACACACGCACACTTACAAAACAATCATTTTTCTCTGTTTACACTTTTCACTTTTTGTTGCACATGACATCACGTTTTTACTATATACCTCAGGTTAAACATTAATTTCAATCTTAAAATATATTACGAACTTGTAAAACACATACGCAAGTTATTAAATGATTATTTAGCAAATTAAATAAAATCAAAGGTGCCTTCGACCAGCATCTTCGGTTCATCTGGACTCGACATTCTTTTTTTAGCGATAGTTTAAGATTTTTTCAAATCACCTCTGAGCATGAACTGTCGAGTCGTTTGAAACAATATTTTGCAGAATGATGGAATTTGTTATAGGTTATCAATGTTGGTATATCAATTTTTGTAACTATTGCTTAAAAATTATGGATTTTAGAACCCTTTAAGCCGCAAAAATTAAATATACTAAGATGTAATTTTATTGATGAACCATGGGACCAATGTGGACCAAAAACAATATGGTTTGTCCTTGTATAGATCCGTGCAGAATACCAAATTTCAAGACTATCAGATAAAAATTTTGATCGGCACCAAGTTCAACAAAAATGTGTATAATTATATAATATATGAATTTCCCCCAACAATGCCAAAATTTTCCTGGAGTCAGGAGAGGAAAAACGAACCTACCCTCACCCTTTGGTCTCAATACAAGATGAAATTTTGTAAATATATAGATTTTCTTCTAAAATATACTTAAGAAGGAAACTATTTTCAGAAAACACGAATATCTGGGAGGAAAGAAGGATTGAAAACATAATCACTTTAACTGTTTTTAAAAGGCTTTATTAATGGGACCTTCATCAAAACAGTAAGCTCCATGTCCCCAGATCCTCACCTAACGAAAATTTAAAATTCAATAAATGTATTCGTTTGTGCTACGTTTGTGCTGGTTTGTGCTGAAATTTTCATCGTTTGTGCTATTTTCCTAAAAGAGTTATTCAAGAAAAACGTTTTCAAGATCAGTGAGGAGCTAGAGACATGTTCCCCCACACCAAGAAGCAATCGAAAATTTCAATATGGCATTTGTTTGTGCTACGTTTGTGCTGGTTTGTGCTGCTATTTTTTTCGTTTGTGCTACAACCCCCTCCCCCCTAGGGCAAATGAAAATTTTATATATGGTGGAATTTCAAAACTGCTGAAATTAATTGAAAGAGGGGTGAATCGTTTGTGCTACGTTTGTGCTGACAGAATATACCAACCACAACCCTCTGACCCCTACCCAAGAGTTATTATTTGGAAAAAACGTTTATGGGGGGCAAACAAAAATTGTTTCGGAGGGAAACTGAAGTGGGGTCATTTGTTGTGCTACATTTGTGCTGACAGAATAAACCTATAATACCCAACTTCCCCTCTATAGGGGGCCTGTAATTATAAAATAAAGAAAAACAGTTAGGATCAATGACCTGGTGAACTCTAGACATCAATTGCAAAAAGAATAAATTCAAAAATTTAATGATGGCATTTGTTTGTGCTACGTTTGTGCTGGTTTGTGCTGAAATTTTCATCGTTTGTGCTATTTTCCTAAAAGAGTTATTCAAGAAAAACGTTTTCTAGGTCAGTGAGGAGCTAGAGACATGTTCCCCCACACCAAGAAGCAATCGCAAATTTGAATATGGCATTTGTTTGTGCTACGTTTGTGCTGGTTTGTGCTGCAATTTTTTTCGTTTGTGCTACAACCCCCTCCCCCCTAGGGCAAATGAAAATTTTATATATGGTGGAATTTCAAAACTGCTGAAATTAATTGAAAGTGGGGTGAATCGTTTGTGCTACGTTTGTGCTGACAGAATATACCAACCTCAACCCTCTGACCCTTACCCAAGATCTATTATTTGGAAAAAACGTTTATGGGGGCAAAAAAAAATTGTTTCGGAGGGAAACTGAAGTGGCGTCATTTATTGTGCTACGTTTGTGCTGACAGAATATACCTATAATACCCTACCTCCCTTCCATGGGAGGCTATATTTATAAAATAAACACTTAGGTTCAACGACCTTGTGAACTCTGGTCATCAAATTGCAAATAGAATAAATTCAAAAATTTAATGATGGCATTTGTTTGTGCTACATTTGTGCTGGTTTGTGCTGCTATTTTTTTTGTTTGTGCTACAACCCCCTCCCCCCTAGGGCAAATGAAAATTTTATATATGGTGGAAGTTAAAAACTGCTGAAATTAATTGAAAGTGGGGTGAATCGTTTGTGCTAGTTGTGCTGGTTTGTGCTGAAATTTTCATTGTTTGTGCTATTTTCCTAAAAGAGTTATTCAAGAAAAACGTTTTCAAGGTCAGTGAGGAGCTAGAGACATGTTCCCCCACACCAAGAAGCAATCGAAAATTTCAATATGGCATTTGTTTGTGCTACGTTTGTGCTGGTTTGTGCTGCGATTTTTTGCATTTGTGCTACAACCCCCTCCCCCCTAGGGCAAATGAAAATTTTATATATGGTGGAATTTCAAAACTGCTGAAATTAATTGAAAGTGGGGTGAATCGTTTGTGCTACGTTTGTGCTACGTTTGTGCTGACAGAATATACCAACCACAACCCTCTGACCCCTACCCAAGAGCTATTATTTGGAAAAAACATTTATGGGGGGCAAAAAAAAATTGTTTCAGAGGGAAACTGAAGTGGCATCATTTGTTTGTGCTACGTTTGTGCCGACAGAATATACCTATAATACCCAACTTCCCCTCTATAGGGGGCCTGTAATTATAAAATAAAGAAAAACAGTTAGGTTCAACGACCTTGTGAACTCTGGTCATCAAATTGCAAATAGAATAAATTCAAATATTTAATGATGGCATTTGTTTGTGATATGTTTGTGCTGACAGATAATACCTTCAGTGCCCTTCCGCTCTTCAATTTGGGCCCTATATTTGAAAAAAAACCAACAAATACCAGTTAGATTCAATGACCTTGCGACTGACCTTTGATCAGCAAACTATAAGCAAAATGTTTTCGTACATTTAATGATGGCATGTATATATATATATATATATATATATATATATATATATATTGTGTACAGAAGAATTTGAGTGACCGAGATATTTGTGATCTACAACTCAGGATCGGCGTTTTTCCACAGGTTCCGCCATTTCACTGAACGCAGTAGTTGTATTTTCCTTTAGAAAATACACTAAATGTTATTGTAGATTATAATTCATGACTAAATTAAATTTTATAGCAGTTAAACTATACCTAAAAATACACAATTTAAAACGTTCTTTAATTCTAAATCGAAACAAGAACTGATTTTATGTAAATAACACGTAGCCCCTCCCATTGGTACCAATATCAATTGTTCTAGACAATGACTCAATATTAATATTCATGCCAAATTTCATGACTATTGACCAAAACTGTGATCTGTACCTTGGTAGCAAGAAAAATGAATGTATATCTAGATGCAAGGATGGGGAAAATTACTAATTTTTTTATTTGAATCACTGATCACGGATCATTCATTTTTGACCCGGATCACTGATGATTTGTATCATGCCCATCCCTGACTAGATACACCCATCAATTTGGGCTCTCAGCGGTAAAATTTTCTTGGGGTTATGGAATGAAACACGTACCCACTCCCATCCTAAATTTGATTCATATTTTCATGAGAATAAAATTATTAAGTAGAATTTTAATGTAAACGTACTTGAAAAGATAATTAGAAAAGGATAGATCAACAGACTGCGAATTGCAGTTATTCCAGTTATATGTTGTGGTATGGGAAACCAATTTCAGTGCTGGATCCAGAGCATCATTTAAAGGAGTGGAATGACAATAATTTTATGAAGTTGAGGTTTTGTTTGCTTTTCAACAACTGTGGCCTTGAATTTTGAATGCAGGTGCACATTTCTGTTTTACTATGGGAGTAAGAACTAAAATGTGAAGTTGTTTAGAAGGAGGGAAGAAAGAGAAAAGAATCAATGCGTCTGTATGTTGATGTGTGGTTGTGTGTGTAAGTGCATGGTTTTATGCGTGCACACACAGAACCACATCACTTGTCCTACACCATTTAATTCCTGCACGTTGTTTTGTTCTACCTTACCAGTTCTTCAGCAGGAATTTCATTTCCTGTTATTTTCGTCTTTTTGTCTTTGCACGTTTTTAGACATCTTTCACATGTTCTAATTTTAAATGTGAATTTTTATCAACATATTCTTTAACACATCATGTTAATGGTCACGTTTGTTTAAAAAGAAACCCTCAAATACCAGCTAATCAGTTGGTAAGGGTACAGAACAATTATACTCATTCATTAAGATTTGAACTTACAAGTAAGTTTTTATTTCCTATTTTCTCCTCTTTTGAAGCTGTGTCCTTGTGATGTGATTTTTTCTTAGTGGTTTTTTGTCATTTTGTTATTGACAAT
This sequence comes from Ericerus pela, assembly GCA_011428145.1. NCBI lineage: Eukaryota > Metazoa > Arthropoda > Insecta > Hemiptera > Coccidae > Ericerus > Ericerus pela. The sequence continues at coordinate 1,140,740 of WOFM01000119.1, forward strand.
TGACTGAGTATTTCACTGTGCTGGGACAAACCATTTGACCTTTGAAAATAAGTACTTTGTTTTCTCATTTTCTCAGCAATTCCTTTCCTTTTTTTATCTTGATATTAATTCTGTTGAACCATGAACCATTTTCGATGTATTGCTTTTATTTTTATGGATGGTAATAAATAAACATGGAGTACAATAGTTTGATAGTTTGTAACGATATTTTCGTATCGTCTATAATATGAAATGATTATTTGTAAATTATTCAGATTAATGGCTTGTCACATACGTACTGCTTCTATATTATTGTATATTTTCTGGTTTAATCTTTGAGTATAATAATTAGGTACTATAATATCTATTTCATGGAGAGAAATTTCTTTTGGATCACCTTTGCTAATGTGTGAATGTACTTCTTATCACAATTTTGTTTTTATTTTGTTTATGATTAGTTATTTGAAATTAAAACTGATTCGGGATTCTAATACCTATTGTTATCTTCAAGTATTTAGTATTCTCAGGCAACTTGAAAGCTTATTGTTAAGCTACTGTGATCAGATTTAGAATTTTGGTATTTTATAATTAATAAAACCTTTTCTTCTTTCCAATGAATTAAAATTAAAATTTAGACTGGGTAATTCTGTTTTATTTTGCATTCTGAAGCTCAACAAAAATGGCTACCATGACAGTAAATAGTTGTTTACTTCCCAAAAGATGTACCTACGGTTCGATTATTCAAATTTGGTGAAAAATGCAACTCATAACTCAAATGGCAATGTTTTGAACAAAGACCACCAAATCAAACTGGAGGTTACTCATGATGTTTTTAGTCAAAAAAATACCAAGTGTATTTCTAATCAGTTAAATATTCCATTCAAGCCAGTTTCATTTCTGAAAGAATAATGTATTACGTAATCATGTTATGGAATTTGGAAGAAGTAGATGCTAACAAAATTATATTTTTCATTCTCTCCATCTGACAAAATATCAATGATTGAAGCTGTAGGAACTTTTTATAATTTTATACTACCTACCTTCAACAATATGGCATTAGTTAAACTAATGTTTGTTGTTTTCTGCTGGAAGAGTGACATCTCAAATCATGGAAAGTCCCAAAACCTCGAAATTCTAGGACTTTAGCTTTATTAGTAAAGAGTCATGAAAATTTCTTAACTTTTTGTTGTAGGTAATTATATTTCTTTTGATCCAAAATAGAAAAAACTATATTTTTATTGTGGTCAATGTTAACCTTTTAGCCAGGTAAAGGAATTTTTAACTTTTTTTCTATTACTGTGTTCTACAAATAACACTTTTGATGCAAATTTCAAAATTCTCTGGTTGTAAGACAAACTTTTTGGTTTTTTAATGTAGCTGTTTGCGGCAGAATTTAGTAAGTTTAATTACTTTTGAAGACCTGGGCGGGGATGTGAATGAACATACGCACACACTCTTATTTCTATCTGTTGGTGGTGGAATAGCTGTACAGATAGCATAATTGATTTTGAATCGGTAGGTTACTGGTTTGATTCCCTATGCAGGCAACCTGCTTTTCTGGTAGAGCTTGGTGGTCAAGAATTTTTTGAAATTTCCTATTTTTTCATACATTGTACCAGTCAGATTACAATAGGTATTCAGATTAATATTGGCAAACATGAGGAATTTGTGCATGGCGGAAAGTGGTGATAGCTTGCTCACTATAGTATAATAATTATATTTTTAATATTTTTGAAAACTATTATCATTTTTCATATTAATTCTAGAGTAAATTGTGTATTCTCTGTGTGATTTTAATTTTAAACTTGAACCTTATGTAATGCATTATAATTTTGCAGATTTAGCTGTTACATTGATTATCGATAATCTCCTTTACGATTTCATTTTCCAGATATATACATAGGAGTTATTTTCAATGGTTGAAACTTGTCGGATCAGGTATTTTCAAATTTCACGTTGAACTCGGTTTCCTTTTTTTTTCTCTTTTTTTTCTCTTTTTTTTCTTCATATAATTCTTATTAATCCTTGGCTCACTCCTTTTCTTACAGTTTCTTTATATTATTACAATTTTGTGGAATTTTCTAAAAACGACATTTGTTCTCTTGGATTTATCTTACAAGATTCATCAAAGGTATGTAGGTATTAGAATTTGGCATCCTTTCCATACATTATGTTGAGAAAAACTGATCACTTCTTTGTTTTTCTATTCTCTTTAACTACTTCTCCAGCAATGCTTAAATGAGACTTATACATTGTCTTAGATATTAATTTCTGATGGGCTTCATAAGGTGCAAACACACATGTGCCAAGTTTCCTTTTTATGAGTTTAGCAAAAAATTTGTAGGGGCTATATCTCCAGGGGGAAACCACTAAAATGTGTGTCATAATTAGTTCCTCACTGACCTTGAAAATGTTTTTCTTCAATAACTTTTTTAGGAAAATAGCACAAACAATGAAAATTTTAGCACAAACCAAATATAACATAGCATAAACTAATGACGCCTGTTTAGTTGTCATGTGAAACAATTATTCTCTTGCCCCCATAAACGTTTTTTCCAAATAATAGCTCTTGGGTAGGGGACAGAGGGTTGTGGTTGGTATATTCTGTCAGCACAAACGTAGCACAAACGATTCACCCCACTTTCAATTAATTTCAGCAGTTTTTAACTTCCACCATATATAAAATTTTCATTTGCCCTAGGGGGGAGGGGGTTGTAGCACAAACAAAAAAAATAGCAGCACAAACCAGCACAAACGTAGCACAAACAAATGCCATCATTAAATTTTGAATTTATTCTATTTGCAATTTAATGACCAGAGTTCACAAGGTCGTTGAACCTAACTGTTTATTTTATAAATATAGCCTCCCCATGGAAGGGAGGTAGGGTATTATAGGTATATTCTGTCAGCACAAACGTAGCACTAATAAATGACGCCACTTCAGTTTCCCTCCGAAACTTTTTTTTTTTGCCCCCATAAACGTTTTTTCCAAATAATAGCTCTTGGGTAAGGGTCAGAGGGTTGAGGTTGGTATATTCTGTCAGCACAAACGTAGCACAAACGATTCACCCCACTTTCAATTAATTTCAGCAGTTTTGAAATTCCACCATATATAAAATTTTCATTTGCCCTAGGGGGGAGGGGGTTGTAGCACAAACGAAAAAAAATCGCAGCACAAACCAGCACAAACGTAGCACAAACAAATGCCATATTCAAATTTGCGATTGCTTCTTGGTGTGGGGGAACATGTCTCTAGCTCCTCACTGACCTAGAAAACGTTTTTCTTGAATAACTCTTTTAGGAAAATAGCACAAACGATGAAAATTTCAGCACAAACCAGCACAAACGTAGCACAAACAAATGCCATCATTAAATTTTTGAATTTATTCTTTTTGCAATTTGATGTCTAGAGTTCACCAGGTCATTGATCCTAACTGTTTTTCTTTATTTTATAATTACAGGCCCCCTATAGAGGGAAGTTGGGTATTATAGGTTTATTCTGTCAGCACAAACGTAGCACAAACAAATGACGCCACTTCAGTTTCCCTCCAAAACAATTTTTGTTTGCCCCCCCATAAACGTTTTTCCAAATATAACTCTTGGGTAGGGGTCAGAGGGTTGAGGTTGGTATATTCTGTCAGCACAACGTAGCACAAACGATTCACCCCACTTTCAATTAATTTCAGCAGTTTTGAAATTCCACCATATATAAAATTTTCATTGCCCTAGGGGGGAGGGGGTTGTAGCACAAACGAAAAAAATCGCAGCACAAACCAGCACAAACGTAGCACAAACAAATGCCATATTCAAATTTGCGATTGCTTCTTGGTGTGGGGGAACATGTCTCTAGCTCCTCACTGACCTAGAAAACGTTTTTCTTGAATAACTCTTTTAGGAAAATAGCACAAACGATGAAAATTTCAGCACAAACCAGCACAAACGTAGCACAAACAAATGCCATCATTAAATTTTTGAATTTATTCTTTTTGCAATTTGATGTCTAGAGTTCACCAGGTCATTGATCCTAACTGTTTTTCTTTATTTTATAATTACAGGCCCCCTATAGAGGGGAAGTTGGGTATTATAGGTTTATTCTGTCAGCACAAACGTAGCACAAACAAATGACGCCACTTCAGTTTCCCTCCGAAACAATTTTTGTTTGCCCCCCCATAAACGTTTTTTCCAAATAATAACTCTTGGGTAGGGGTCAGAGGGTTGTGGTTGGTATATTCTGTCAGCACAAACGTAGCACAAACGATTCACCCCACTTTCAATTCATTTCAGCAGTTTTGAAATTCCACCATATATAAAATTTTCATTTGCCCTAGGGGGGAGGGGGTTGTAGCACAAACGAAAAAAATCGCAGCACAAACCAGCACAAACGTAGCACAAACAAATGCCATATTTCAAATTTTCGATTGCTTCTTGGTGTGGGGGAACATGTCTCTAGCTCCTCACTGACCTTGAAAACGTTTTTCTTGAATAACTCTTTTAGGAAAATAGCACAAACGATGAAAATTTCAGCACAAACCAGCACAACGTAGCACAACGAATACATTTATTGAATTTTAAATTTTCGTTAGGTGAGGATCTGGGGACATGGAGCTAATTCTCCGCCATTTTGGATTGCAAATGTGATGGTGGCTGGTCTCAAACTTGCAACATGTCAACTGTAAAGCCAAGCTACTGATCACAACACCACTCAGATACCTAAGCAGCTGAATTGAAAACTTAATTCATTTTAAACTCCTTATTTATCATCATATCTGATTTTGCTTGTATTAGTAATGAATTTTATTAACTATGCGAATGGAAAGTAGGTTATTATCAATCTATTAGCGAGTGGTGAAACAAACTTTCATCAAACAATTTATCAGAAGGAGAAAATTAGTTACTATTTCTCTCTAAAAAGAAATTAACTTATTAGTTATTATTCCCGTCATAACCTTTGATCATTTAGTAATGAATTTTCAGTGACTATATATCTTACTAATGTTAACTGAATGTACTGTCATTCTAAAATCCTAAAATGGACATCAGCTTTCTGTTCATGCGCAGTAGGTCTTTTTTCATCGTTTTCAGTCTCCTGGTCTTGTGAATTTGAAGATACCTAAATAGGTTCCTGTGAATCCAGTAAAATTGTGGGAAACTTGTGTCCATTTTAGGGCTTTGGGTGTTATCGTTGGCACAGATTTTCGTGTTTACCTACGTATCCATAACTAAATGCCCAAATGTTATAACGTACATATATATATCACCATTTGTGTAGGTTTTATTATGGTTATGACAAATGCGCGAGTGTAGATGACCTCTTAATCAAAGTAAACAAAATTAAAAATGCCGTGTTTCCCCTTTAAAATTCAACCAATTTCATTCACATAGTCGATAAATATCATACGTAGTTCGGTTAGAATAAGCCATTATCAACTCATGCCATGGTGGTAGTGACAGTGGAGCAAGCTGGGGCTTTTCCCCACTAAAACAATCTGGCAAAAAGGTCTTGAAATATTATTTTTTTAAATCTATGATGACGACATAAAATACAAACATTCATACTCAAATTTGAGTTTTCAAAAGCAGGAGGTCTCGTACAAAATTTCGTTGCCTCTGTGAAAAATAAAACCTAACTACGTGTCCGTGACTCCTGCAATTACAGTATTTGCCTACAGCTGATGCTTAAAAACATTGCACTCGTTGATAATTACTCACTTTTCTGCCTTGTTGCATAATATACTATTTGATTCATCGTCAGCTCTTTCCATAGGATTTTATGGTGAATCCATCAGTGAGTCTTCTCAGGTAGAATGCGTATTTCTATTTGATAGTGATTTATGAGAAAATGTTTGTATTAATTTTTTGAAATTTTGATGAGGGCAGCATCAGCATTTTGTCATAATTTACTTAACCGTCTTTTGCATACAGTGGTCCTTGATTATTAACAGTCAGAACGTGATTCATTTTGTTGATATTTTACCATACTAATTAATTTTTTAAATATAAGGGAACTACGAAGCGTTTTTTTTGCTTATTTGGTGTAAAGTGTAAGACTATTAAACAAACCAGCAAAAACGAACGAAATTCGCTACGCGAGCGAAGTACAACAAACATCCTGTAACCTTGTGAATATAGGAAAAGATCGAACAAACAGTGAATATTCCTTTGGTGTGAACCCAGGTTATAGGCCGCCTTTGCTGAGCCAGATGTTCTTTCTTTTTTTTTTTGTTTTCTTTTTTTCTTAGATTGATTTTAATGGTTTCATTTTTAACCATCTTTGCGTGCAGGCGTTTACTTTCACTTGAATTTTTTTTTTTCTTTTTCATGTCGTTAGTTAAAATTCATAATAATTCGCCGATACGTAACAAAATCGAATTCTCTGCGATAGTCGCTCGTTTGAGTAAAAATATATACTTTGTGGTTAGGGAATTGACGATGTAGAATCAATTTTGCCGGTTAGTTGTTGGATTGATCTGCTGCTGCTGCCGCTGCTGCATACCCATAATTATCTGATTATTGGCTATATTATATACGGATGGAATTTTTCAAGAAATATACGGCTGAAGCTATTAAAAAACGACCGTTCGAAGTCTTCTATTATTTGAATAGCCGATGTGTGTTTTTCTTCTTCTTCTTCTTCTTCTGTCGTCTCATTCAAGGTAGGCTCAACGCCAGAATGAAGCGAGAATTTTGTAGTCGAATGATTTTCGTTAACGACTTTACGCAATACTTGCATGGACGCCAAATTGTAATATGCATACTACACCTTACCTACTTACTTATGCTCTACCAAGCGTGTTCGGTGGTTTCGATGATTATTGATGGGTTTTTGTGCATAAAAGTATGTATACTACGCAGGCGAGAACATCTTTCGGAAGTGAGGAACAAGAAGATATAAAATGTTGAAAAATTAGAATGTCATAAAATTCGTCCCCAAACCAAGGTTACTTTACGTATGTGTGTTGTAATATTGTGTGTGTGGGTATATTTATTACATTTTTATCTGGAATACATTCGGCTCTAACGGATTGTATGTATTTGATTTGTTGATCCATTGGGATATCCAGTGGTGGTGGAGTCCTTGGTCCTAATGCTTATTAAGTGTTATCATTTCTGAAAGGGTGTTCATGCAGATTGTTTACACCTGTTTACATGCTATTTCCTATGAAACAAGGTATCCGTATGTTCCTTCTATAGTTATTTTCTGTAAAATTGTCAATTCTATAAGTTACTAGTGACAATAATAAAACAAAATCATGTTTTAGTCATCAAAAATTTCACTTTTTAAATTAAATATTTCCTTTCGTAAAGACCTACTTTGTACTTGAAAACAATTATTAAATATACACGATCACCCTTTCAGAGCTTATAATTTCTGCCACCAGAGCAAAATTCTTTTGTTCTGGACTTTCTAATTGTATGTTTTTATTTTTCGTTGAAAATTTTCATTTTGAATTTGATGTTCTTCTTTTTTTCCATTTAATATTAGGCTGTGGCCAGTAGGTATTTTGAAAAATTCTTCATACATCCATTATCCCGCCATTTTCCTTGTATTGTATAAAATTTGATATATTGAATTGTTCATACATGGTGCGCGAAAGTCGACTGCATGAAATTCGATCAGTCATTTAAATGCAGAGGTTTTTGAATTCTATTTAAAGATTCTACTCCCCCCAGTTCACTGTGCTCTCTAACACATACAGTATAATCAGTTTAGTATTATATTTGTGACATTTTTTGAGACTAGTTGTAAGCTTATATCATGACTTCTGTGATCGCCATTGTTCGTCATTGGTGGATGTATATTTGCTTGGATAAGTTAGCCATTTCTCCTTCGCCTAATAAGAATGAGAGGGATTACTGTAGGTCATAGATATTCGATATCGCTTATGGAAAAAACTATAAAAGTGTTTATCATTGGTGGGGGTAGTTTCTGAGGTTAGCCTACCCTTTTCCCCACTACTGAACGCTATTTATTGGCAACGCCAGATGTGAAAAACTGGTAACACTGGATCAAATTATATGTGGCTGTCGCGATATTTAAATATGTGTTTGTATAAAATGCTAAAATACTTTTAAGTTTTCATTGTTTGCTTTGGAATACGTGGACATTCAATTGAATCATGACAGAAATCGAATTTGTTTTTTTTTTTTGTCATGTTTTACGAGTAGATTTGTTTGACGTTTGGTATTCAACATGTAGAATATTGATGAAAGAACTAAATTAAACCGTAACCCCTTGAGTTCGTCCCTCTCACTGCCACCCCCTTTGCCATTCAAACTTCGTAGAATATTCTCAATTATTTTGAAAAGTATTCAAGAAGGACTAGCGATTTTAACTGAAACTTTTTTTTTTTGTGTGTGTGTGCGTTTAAGGGGGCCTGGCAAAAACTCCTCCCTAGAAATTTTTGAAGAAAATATGACTTGTTTGGACTTACATTCATATAGAGGACTGTGGCCAATTTTTATTAGGTGTTTTAAATTCATAAAACTTTAATAAAGGTGTGAACTATTGACTTTTTTTTCTGGAAATTTTATAACCTCAAGAATCGTACAATATGATTAGAATAGCGATGCTGATGATAATAGGAATATGAGAAAGTAGTGGATATAAGGAGAGCGTAATAAGGGCTGAAATTAAATTAGGATGACAAATGTTTAATTATTTTTTTAGAAGAACTGTAATACTATCGTGCAAAGTCCTTTATAGAAATGGTGATAAAAAAAGTCCTTTTTATTTTATTTTAATTTGTTTTTAAATATTGCAATTTTCTGTGCCCGTTTTTCAGTCGAAGACTATCCCTGCATGCGCCCCTGTTTAGAATGCGATATTTCCGCGTCCTATCAGAAATAATCGCTTTAATTTTCATGTATTTTTCTGGCCTTATTTTGATGAGCAATCGATACTCGCAAGAAAATGGCTGATATTCATTGAACTGAAAGAATGTTTGGAACCTTGGTGCCACAATCTCTTGAAGCTATCCTGCATCCATGTAGAATATGTGTAAAGGTATGTAAGGTCAGCTTTGTTTGGGCGCTACCAGTGGACTGGCAGCTACCAGTTTTCTGGTTACTGTTTCTTAGGCTTACTGTAAAAACTGACCTGTGATAACGTCTGAACAGTTTTCTGGTTTTGGATGATAACAGAGAAAAATGTGAAGTGAATTGTAAACAAATAACGAAACCTCTGAACAAAAACTTCACTGGTCGGAAAACCAGGAGCTTCGGCTCCTAGTTACTGTAACACCAATCACTGGTTCCTGTAAGTCCATTGGGAGCGTGCAAACAGCTAATTGTTTACCTATGTAAAGAGCATCCGAACACTTTTTTTTGGCAACACTGGGCCTGGGCCAGTGCTGGTTCTATTTATAACGTCCAAACAAAGCCGTCCCATAGTACAGGTTTTTACCATCGGAGTTCCTACCTGCTCGCGCCAATAAGTCTTGTGATGTCGCAACTCTCATGCCGTTTGGGTGACATTTAATGAAAAATATAATCATTCAGTGATTGTTTCCAGTGAGAACCGCCGACTCATTTAGCAATTTATTTTCTAATTAAAGACAAACAATGAAATTTTATTGGCGTTGGCCGCAGACCTGTTATGATCATTTGCAACTTCATTAGCTTGCGATGCTCAGCGAAATCGTACGACCTACTCTCGTGTCCACGCGTAATTTTACGACTTTCGTCTAAAAGCTCGTACACAAATTGTTATTTTCTCCTGCAAGGTTAACGCGACTGTTTCGGATTTCGATTATGGCGAGCCCGGAATTTATGGAATTCTTTTACTTTTGCTCTACGACATGTTGTCGCATTGTGTTAAGGGTCTCTCGACACTTTAAAAAGCACAAGAAAAAAATTTATGCTGCTCGAAGTTGAATAAGCATTCGAAAAAATTGTCGATGTATTATTATGTGCGTTAGAATAATAGAATGAAGCAAAGAAAGAAATAAAAAAATAGAATCGATGAATGCATAGAGAAAACAAAAAAGAAAATGTAATTTCAAAAAGACGTTCGGTGGCGCACAAAGGGCATTAATTCGTATTATTCGAAATGGAATTGCAAATGATGAATGCGTTGCGGCGCACCGAGGTTAATTACGTAAAAATTTATAACGTTTTCGTATGAAAGCGAGAATTTGTTTTTGTAGTTTCGTTTGGCACCACAAAGCACAAAGCAGAATATTAGTAACTTAATTACAGTGAATTTTTTGTCCCATAATTCGAAAAAATACAGTTTATTTTAACGACGCCTAGTTAAACAGGTTTTCGTAAGCGTTGGCGAATGACGACGTAAAAATATCGAAAGGGAAGAAAAAAAATTTTTCCGCCGCCACAGCAGTTGCGCTGAAATTTTAATGAATTTTCAATTTTTTTTTTACTAAGTGTAAAATTGCCAGTCGGGAGTGGCTATAACTCTTTTAATATATTAAAGCGATACGCACAGTGGTAGAGATACTGTGAGAATGAAACGAGAAAGTGAGAGTGGGAGATGAAAAAATAGTTAATATGCGATAATCATTGCAAACATTTTCGGCTCACTAAACGTATAACTGGTTTGGGAGATCGTTCAACAGGTTGATAGTAATTTCTCAGAATGTCGTAGATGATTTTTTTTTTTTTCGTCATTATGTCGTATGAAATGAATTTTGTCTGACGTAAAATACTTTGAATGTGAAATTGATATTAAATTACTCTTGTCTGCCTGAGAGTAATTGACCTTGACTGGAAGGACTGGACCGAAAACAAGGACGAATGCTGAAGAGTTAGCCTGTTATTTTGATTTTTTTTTTTTTTCTTTATGTATTCAGTGTATCAGTACCAAAGATGTTGCGCGTTAATGTAGAACAAGTATCACATTACTAAACCGGAACAGCGTCCAAATAAAGTACAAACTGCTGCCAATTAAAGATACAAGTCTAAAAAACGAGTAGGTATGAAAGAAGAGGAATAAAAGTAATAAATAAAGATGTTTACGAAGTATCATTGCTAAACATGCATCTTCAGCTTATCTACGCAACCTTAGGGGAGATAAGAAGAAAGTAATGAATATATTATGAAACAAAACATTATTTATGGAAGAAGTTCGTAGTTTGTTGCTCCTAATTTTCATCACTGGGAAGAGCAGATTGTTTGAACCTTATTAAATCGTAGCATTGTTCTATTTGGGAGTGAATTGATACCATTTGTAGCATCTGTAAATGAATGGAGAAATTATGAAAATCATAAATCATATGAGGAGCTAGCATATTTTTCAAGTGAAATTTCTTCACAAGGGGAAAGGTTAACTACAAAAATCATTCTTAATGAAATTAGGTCAGATTTAATGAAAAATGCATTGAACAAAATTATGTTCAAATGGGAAATGGAGGAACGAAATCAAAAGAGGGTTACCAGAAATAGGTGGTTTACTATGCTTACCCTTTGTTTGCATTCTTTTGAATATCGTTGTCAGATTTGTGCATGTTAGCTTCACTCGAATTTATATGTCAAATAATTGTTTAAAATTTGTGTGAATAGTGTAAAGTGGTACCAGGATATGCTCATGTCAAATGACTTTTACAGTATCTAGTTATAACAAGTGTTTCTTATTACTAAAATAAGAGCTTGCGTAGACTATTCGGGAAGGATTCGCATCTACTTACAATTTTCTCGGAAGCAAATCCCCCTGTTGCTACATTCCCAACACAAACAACATGGTTTTCTACTGTACCAAGTGGACAACAGCAGTGACTACAGAACTACAAAATGTTACCACTGGGTAGGTGTACTTGAAATTTCTTATAGCACCCTGTTATTCTGCTCATACCAACTCTTATCACTGATGAATTATTTAAAGCCATTTTCAGTATTTTTGAGAGTAATTAAGAAAGAAATGATTAGATTTTAATAAAGTTGTGTCTTAATTATCTTCTAACATTTATGAATACATCCCGAAAATTTCACTGTTTAGTATGCAAGAAGTTGTATTTGAATGAGATTACATAGAGTTCTTGATTTTCAACTAAAATTCACAAACCAGTGAATGGATCTACACCAAATTAAAAGTAAAAAAGTCTGAAATATTGTAAAGCAAATAAACATAATTTCATCCCTGAATATTGCTCGGTTGGGGAGAAAGTTCATTCGCAACAAATTGTACTAAAACAAATTCATCAACAGTTCTGGATTTTCAACTCTAACTCAAAAAATAACGAACGGATTTCAACGAAATTCCTACCACATTATCGTAGAACCACCCATAAAAATTTTAATATTGAATATTGTTCAGTCATTTAGCTAAGTTGCTCCAAACAGAGTCATAGTAACTAAAACAAAACTGTCCAAAATCCAAAAACACTTCCCAGATAATGGTTTTAATTCATTGTTGTTTCATAAAATACGATTTCATTCTCATTTCCAACTGAAATAAATATCATGAAATTATTTACTTGAATTTAGAATGCAAAAAATTGATGTGTCTCTACTTATCACAATAACAGATTCACAGCAACCATTCATCACCTCATGCTACGCATAATGGATTACTTAATGTGAGTTTTCATAGCACAGGCATAACATCGTCACAGAATTCAAGAACCAGCAATATCGATGTTATTACCATAACAGAGTTGATAGCAGAATTGTAAGAGATTGAAAAAATTTCCAGAACACCTAGCTTAGTCACTTTATTCATCTTTACGAGAATTTAAACTTCACCAATTTTTACATCAGCAGCTGTCCTCTGTCAGCCAAATGCTTCAATTACTGCATCTCCGCAGTGTTAGTGTTGTTGTTGTTATTATTGTGAGGTTTGTTCTAACTCCCAGTGAGGAAGATTTACAATATTTTGTTAGTGACTGAAATATTATAAGGGGCAACATGAAATTTGTAGCTCTTGCATGACGAAATTTTAACGCAATACTTTTCCACTCGATTGATGTTGGTTTTCCCATTGGTTCTTTCATGGTTGGCATTCTAATTCATGGGAATGGACGAAGTATTTCTGTTTTGTGGACTTACAACGCCTCAATTAGCTTCTGAGGGTTCGGTTGGTGGTACAGTTAGGGGCTCGACCTTGCATTCGAAAGATTCCCAATTTGTGATCAATTGTCGTTATTATTTTCAACCTCTTCTGCCTGACATAAGCAAACTGAACACTAGCAACCCTTACTCAGCCTAACAGGTTGGTGTTTCACTTTGAAACCGGAAAGTTCCTGCTTTACGACTAGTCATTGCCAACATTCCCAACCTCAGTAACCTTTACCCAAACAACTGCCACTCATACACCGCAGCAGTGTAGTTTAAGGAGTAGATGGAAGCTCCTGTATGAAACATAAATAATATGAAACAGTTGTCACGGTTTCAAGTATGCAGTCGCACTTGCACCTAAGAAGCAAGTTCAGTGTGTCGAGCGAATCTGTATTCGAGTATTATTTTGTTTGTTCAAAGCTGATAACGAAGTATCGCTTAGTCAGACAGACACCAGATGACAAGCACACCATGCATAACTCATTTTCAGATCTTGAATTTCCAATTACTCGTACATCGTTGCAAAAAAGCTTGGCAACATTTTCGTGAGAGTATGGAGCACCGAATATTAAAAATATAATAGAGGACGTACGTGAGAGGAAAAACGGCGCCACTTTTGAGACGAAGTATCCCCACTCCTAAGGATCGGTACAATTTTCGTCTCCTTTTAATCTACGAAATTCGGTTCGATGTGATTTCTGAATATTGTCAGTTATATTTATTCGTTCATTTAATTCAGATATTTGAAAGAAAAAAAAAAAGTTCTTATCATTGTTAATGTGGGCTCGAATGTGGGAGAACGAATTTGAATTCGGTACCCAACGAATGAGAACAGCTCTTCAAAAGTGATGCCATTTTTCGTGGCAGCGTTTCGATGGGCATGCGTCCTCTATTATATTTAATACTCTGTGCTATGGAAGTACTAATTGCTCCAGGCCGGTCATAATAGCAATGGCTAAGTATCGGTTCCTCGACCGTAAGTAACTGCTGAAAAAAGTGGCGTTGACGTGGGTGCCAAAATATTAACCGCCTTACTTGTGTTCGTTGTGTGGCAGCCTCTAGTCTCCGTTTCCACTTCTGGTCCAGCCGCATTGGGTACCTACACGATGATGATTGTTTTTCTGTTGCAGTTTTAATACGTCGTCTACCGACGGTTCGTCCCTAGATCGTGGAAAAGTCGTACGTTGTTGGTTGGAATGAAGACTTTTATTTGCTTTCTTTCATTCGCTCGTTCGTTCATTCGTCCTCATCTCTTCGGTGGCCCTCTGTCGTTGCTTATCAGTCTCTGCTTTCCTTTTTTTCCTTTTTTATTTATTTATTTATTTATTTATTTATTTTATTTATTTATTTTTTGTGGCTCACGTATATCTCCGTTGGTTACACTACTTTCGATCGCGATCGATTAAAAGTGCAAAATTATGACTAAAATGCGCGGATTTTACGCTAACGGTAGTTTTACAGACCTAACCGGTTGCAACACGTTTTCGCCGGCGCAACCGCAATTTCTACCGCTACCGGTGCGATTTGGTAAACGCATTCCGGCCGAATTTTGCACCTTCGCCGTTATACGACCGTCTCGAATTTTACATCCTCCGACCGTAGACCTACGTCCACAGGTTAGAAATGTTTTTTTTTTTTTTGCTTTGTTTTGTTTTGGTTTTTTTCTTTTCCTCTCTTTCGCTTTCGTTTCTTTTTTGTACGTTTATTGGATGCGTTTTATGCGTTTCCTCCCCACCACCCCGCACACCATTTTTTGTCGCCTTTTCTCTCGACTCATCACGAGTGGTGTAATTAAAAAAAAAATAAAAAAAGGTCTCTCTTTATCGTTGCCCTGAGAAACTCGATAGTGTTCAGAGCAACGTCGTATACGTAGTATGTGTTCGTATATTTTTGCGCGCACCTCGAAACCGGTTCGATGTGTGATGCCGCGTGTGCGAATACTGCTGCATTCGATACTTTCTGTCAATTCTGACGTTGAGTCATACGCCGCATACCGTACACAGACATTGTGGACTGGGTTGAGTATTAATGGTCACGATGACGTATACGCGTAGTATCTTTGGATATCGAATGGCTCAAAGAGCCGCAGCGAGTTTGTCGCACTGTCTGACGGCAGTCGTTCGATGTGCGCGTTTCTACCGGTGAACAAGATGATAATGATAATGATGATGATGAGTCTTAGGGAAAATCACGGCTCGAGAATCGTGTGCGTCATCCTATAAAAATGTATAAAGGTATTGTAGGTAGAATGAGTGCGAATTATAATGAACGGTGGTATGCAACAGAAATTTTCGGAGAATTTTATCGAATCAGTTCGTTTGGTGGTATCGTAATGGAACGTGGTGTTATGTGACCTTTGACGAGTGTGTGAAATTGATTCTGTTTCGAGTGCCACGATTCCATCCGGTCTGTACGGACAATTCTGGTACTTTCGCTGCGAAGAATCAAAAATTTCATTAGTCACATTTTCGTGCGGTGTTGTGGGCTTACTTTCCTTCGATCATAGGGCTGCATAATGTTACAACTTCGAGACGTTGTTCGAAAACTATTTCGTCTAGTACCATGAAAAGGCTATGAAAGTCAACCTTCTATCCTTACAGGGTACTTCACCGAAAAAAAACTTATGTAGTACGTCGGTAGTCGTAGTACTCGGTAGTCGTAGTACGTCGGTAGTCGTAGTACGTCGGGACTCTCTCGTGAGCCATGGTAAAGTGTAACTGTGAGATTTCAGAGATCCTTTGTCGGCGAAATGTACTTGGGAAAACAGGATTCGCTCGCAGAAATCCAGAGAATTTCGCAACTGACCAGTGGAATCAGATCAACTCTCCCTTCTCACTCGAAGAGCTGAAACTCATGCTAAAACCTAAAAACAACGTTCAAAATTAACTTGCATGGCCTTGATATAATGTTATACTGGATAAATGAAACTAGAAAAACCGATCGGGGGAAACTAACAAGGGGGACTTCGCCCTTTGGTTGTCTTCCTGATAATTTCGCCCCTTAAACCCTAAATAATTAGCGTAAAATACGTTTGCATCGTCCTCCTGAACTCAGTTGCGGGGTAATCCGCCCACCAGGATTTGGATCTCCTCAGGTCGGGTCATTTTCACGTCCATAAATTTCTCCTCAAGCTTCCCTTCTTCCTCAGAACCTTCCCTCAGATGCAGCTTTAGGTGCTGTATCCTGAAGGTCATTTAGTGACTTATTTTTGAGATATTTTTCGGAAAATTACGAGTCCTAAAACGTGATTTTCGCGACGATGGCCATTCTCTCTTCGGACTAGTTGGTAATTGTAAAATTCCTGTCAGAGGTCTGCCACCACAAATTTTTCAACATCATAAATTTTCCGGCCGTAATTAATCTCCAGGCCAAGTACCCAACCACTAGACCAAAGAGGACCAATTCGATTATCACTGAATACAAAGTTTAAATGCTTTGATTTAAAACAAACAAATCAAGTCTTTACTTCAGAATAACGAGTACTCTCTTTCTTTTTCTTCATCGTCTGCGATGTGTGTAGGCCTACCCTTTGTACAAATTTTTTTACCCATGGATATGAATAATTACCATGCTCACTCGACACACCCACCTTCTGCTACCAAAAGCGTATCTTTCATCATAATCCATCCCAAGTACATACTTACATTTACCTTGCCCATCACCAATCTACCTGTCAAATCTAACATACCTCGTCCAAATTATTCCTTTTTTCATTTCACTCTTCTTCTTCTTCTTCGTATTCGTTTTCATCTTCTTCTGTCTTCTCGTCTATTTGTCCTTAAAGTAATTAAAATTTATTTCATTTGAGCATGTATCCTATAAGCACTTCTTAGAAATAAGTATAATTATCGAGTGCCGACAAATACTTAGGGGGGAAAGAAAAAAAATCAAAAATCGTCTCTTCTGGCCTCTTTGACTAATTGTACTTTCGTTTCATGTTAATTAAACGACTCATCGAGGATCATTCGTGTCTCGCAGGTGTGTATACATTTGCGAGCGAGTACCTATACCTGTTTTATTCTTTCGTGCGATGGTGGGTATATTATATGGTCGATTAATTCATCATCGTTTCAATTCGACACGAGGACGATTGCTTCTAATTTTTTTTTTTTTAATTTTAGACGAGCTAAGCATCTTTTGCCAGCCGATTATGTAATCGGAGACGAGTATAACGAGATGTGGAGGTATTCTTGGAAGTTGGAAATAAGTACCTATTATTAAGTATTATCAGGTATTATTACCATCTACCCGGTATTTTTGAAGTTGACTGCGAAACTCTGTAGCCTGATCTCGACAGAGAAAAATATCTAACGCGAATCTTTGGCAGCCAGTATGTGACCGTTTATGAAAATGAGGGTACGAATGCTGTAGCTGATGATGAAATTTTGAAAAATCTGTACCGTAAAATGGGGAACATCGAAGCCTTTTTGCATGTTTTTCAACAATAAGTCTGTTTGGGCGACCAGAGAAACTACAAACCTACAGAAAAATCTGTAATCAGTTGTAGCTTTTTTTCTGTAGGTTTACAAAATCTTATGCAGCCGCCCGAATAACATTCTTTGGGTTTAGCAAGTTTTTAGGATTTAGAATGTATTATCAATTTTTATCATCAATCATATATTTTGTAAGTAACTGAACAGCTAGTACCAAATTTACATTGAAACGAATTCAGATTCCAGAAAATATAGGTGATACCACTGAGAAAGAAGAGGTGAACTTCAATTTATTTATCAGAATGAATGAACTTCTCACAAAGCTGTTTTTTACTACTGATGCCAATAATTCTGCCCATTTGCTTCCTTTGAACTCATGCAAAATCAAAGTTATCGAGAGCAATTGCGAACGAACTATAGTTTGTAAAAATCTGAAATTTGGCTGAGACACCAACATAGGTTAAGTAGCTGAACATTTTGTGAAAATTTGATCGCAATCGAACATTTACGTTTTGAGATATCGCAGAAGTTCGTCAACTACACTGACTTAATATCATTTGAATCACTTATTCTAAGCAGAATTTCAGTGATATCTTCAGAAATAAAGGTGCAACTGAGCTGAAATTTTCCTGAAACATTCACATATGTTAGTATAATACCTATTTGATTAAATTATACATTTGGTTTTAAATATACCGCTGAAATTCCGTTTGGATCTTGTGATTAGATGATATGGATTCAATCTAGTTTAAAGGATATTGATGAAGTTAAAATATTATGGCGGATTCTCTCAACCGACGTATTTTAATTTAAATCAAATGATCACGAATAAAATAAGTTGAACCCTCTCTAATATCTCATAATTCATCGTCTATATTTCTTAAGTTCATTCTTTTTCAGGCAACTGATACCAAAAAATAAAAAAATACGAAACTTGCCAACCCTGAAAATGTATCTTGCAACAAAATCTGGACCCTCTAAAATCTACAGCTAAAAAAAGTCGCTGCAGATTTTTCTATAGAACTATCAAAAGTTTAGAGGTCTGTAGGTTGTAGATATCACCCAAATATGTTTTTGTAGTTACAAAAAGATCGTCCGAACAGATTTCTGTAAAGTAAGCCCGTGAAACCTACAGAATATTACAGAATCTGTAGTTTCTCTGGTTGCCCGAACAAACTTAATACTTGTGCAAGTGTTTGAGTTAAAAAAATATGCTTTGTGGATCGGGGAAGTACTCCTATAGACCTATCGAATACATTTTTGAAAATTTTTCTATCGTGTTTTTCAAACTCACAGAAGGGGCTCAAAGGCACTGTTCAAAGTTTCCTCAGCTGAGGTAACTTTGAACCTATTAGTTTTTTCGATGTAATCATATTCTGCACTCTTTCAGTAATTAATTGTTGGAAAATTCCAGAAAAAGCGCTGCCGACTTTTCGAGAAAATGTCAAAATTGTACTTGAAAACGAATTATTCTGAAAAAATTTGAAACCGTAATGAGTAAAACCAGGTAAAACATTAAAGTTTTATTGAAATTTGTTTCCTCATGTATGTTTCTGGCATCATTAATGCAAATTATTTATACAATTATTAGAATCCTGATAATATTTAACGGAGTTCAAAGTTACCCAAAAAGATGAACGGACTTCTAGCATGAAAATGATGCACATTTGTAGAGAGGCAAGATAATTTTATTTTATAGCTTAAGGTTACAGAAATTTGTTAATGTTCTCACTAAAACTCTAAAATTGATTTCTACGAAGATCCAGACCTATATTTTTTGGGTAATTTTTTGCATGAACTTTATAGCGTGGTAACACTCTATATACGAGTATTTTTCTGTTAGAAAAAAAACTGTGATCACTTAGCACAGATCCTGAGCTAACTAGATTGTGCATTAGCAGCTCTCAGAATTCATTCATTTGGCCCCCAAAGTGTGTTAAAGTGAAAAAGCAGAGTAATTCAATGTTCCCCCTTGAGTTAAATGTTCCCCTGTTTTACATAGTCTACACAATTTTAACTAACTCTGACCACGTTCACCTTCTTAAGAAAACATTCGAAAATTGTTTCTCGATTGTTGGTCTGAAATGGTCCGTCTTCACATGCGTTGCCTATTTTCTTCATTTTTTTTTTTTTTTTTTAACTAGATACCTGCAACAATGAGCTTTAGATTGGGCCGAAGAGTTTTCGTGGAGACGACTCTTGAATCATTTTTTTTATTTTTTATGCTCGATGATCCATTCTGCGGTGCACGTAACCTCAAATGACAATGTTTGTCGAAGAAGAAAAAGAGATAGTGAGAGAGTGAGCGAGAAAGAGCGATTGAGAAAAAAATGGAGGAGAAAAACCAATAACAACAAGTGAACCACGAAAATTGCGTTGTGGCTCGAACAATTGGTTAAATAACTGATTGTAGTGTGCGGTCGTTCGAAAGTAAAATGCGGAATTAGACGATAGGACCAGTTTCTGGTCCTCGATAAGGTCGTCGCACCGGAAGAACCATCGACGATTCCAATTATTAACGAGTGCAGCCTTGCCCTGGCGCATCAATCGAACCCAGATGCACAGTCACTGCCTACGCTGCAGTGGTGCGATTGCGATTATAGGCTGTACCTATGCGCGTATGTATACAAGGTATGGTGTGCGTACGTATGCGGACAAGTAAATGCGTTTACTGCGAATCCTTTTTCATGTTGGTTGTGCTGCGGGAGAGGAGGAAAATTCAGCTGTTCTACTGGTTGGACATGCTTCACGGTTGGGAGTGCAACGACGTAGCTATGGTGGTGACGTAGGCTGCAAAACTCGAGTTCGGGCATCGGCAAAATTTTGTTATTTCAACTCCGATTTCAACTTTGTGCCGGCTGACTGCGTATTTTGCTGTGAAAAAGAGCTTAATTTCATAAATGAAAGCTAAATCACTGTTGTCCGACCAGTTTTTATCACCATTAACTTCGTCGTAGAGATCAGCTCGTGACCTATTAATGCTTCAAAAAGTGTATCATTCGATTCGATAACTCGGCATATTCTAGCATTGGGGCTGTCTGATCTCCAACGTGTTTTATTGGACCAAAGAATTTCGGTCTTTAAAAATACTCCCGTGGCTCCAAATCGTTGTAGGATTTTACGAGATTCCTGGGACCAGGTCTCCCACTATCTGACTGGCTGACTGTACCTTGCTCATTAATTTGCAAACCAGATATCGAAAAATATGAAAGAAATATGGCTGGATTTGGTCGCCACTTCTTGGACTGCATTTTTTCACATGTCGTATCACTCTATAAGCACCAGGTATGCTCGCAGATAACTCATGACCAAAATCAGTTAGTGCCGTTGCCTCCAGAGCACATCTTGCACTTGATTTTAATCGAATTTTCACAAATGCTCAACTGAAACTTGTAGCATTTGTAACTGGGTGTCTAAATGACACACCACAAGCCAAAATTGAATGTACTGTGGGTCCAGATGAGACAGTTGGCACGGAGAGTAACATGTACCCTATGCCCGAATAGCACCTCCTGTTATTGGTTGGGTTGAGTAGCAGTGACTAAGTTGAGGTAGTCAGTAATGGCCTTGACCTCATCTAACCTATGCCTTACCATAAAAAAAACAAAAAACAAAAAAAGCAAGAACTTATTCCAATTGGTTTAAGGAATTGTTTCCAAGTCTCTAGCTCGAGCTTTCCCCATTTTCTTCAGAGTACCCTTTTTGAGGTCTCAAGTTTCCCCCTTCGTCCCTAGCACTTAAGTAACGGAAAAATCAAGCTGCTTCATCATTAATATTATCATGGCTTCTGTGAATTTCTATCGACCCTCTTATAACCTATTTTTTTGTTTTAGAAGCCCCCGTAGATAGAAATTTCCCACGTTGGGGAACTTCATATTAGCTAAATTTTTTCTTACAATTTCCACCATCATCTTTTTCTGAAACTTGAAAAATTTTCTCTACTTGCAAATTTTTTCACTCTTTTCGAATTATTCAAGTTATAACTCACTTCGGAAAGTTGATCTCTGAAAACTTTCGTGTCAGTTTCTCTTACTAAACTTCTTCAGATCAGATATTTAATATATATATATTTTTTTGTTAGTGTATTCGATGGTCCTTTCGTTAGCAGTGTTAGTTTTTCGAGTATACGGTTGCCTGAGTGGTCAACAGTTTTTTTCTTTACCGTTGAATGATTCAATTTTCGTTTTTACTGAAGCTTTGCATCATTCGGTTGCTGCTGCTGCTTTTCGTGTTCTTTTTAAATGGTCGGTAACAATCCAAGGCGGGATTTCGAGTTACTTCCTCATATTTTAAATCCGATAAAATTGTCTTTCATCAATTTATTTACCTTCCTCGTAACTGGCTAACAGGACATTGCTTTATCCAACTTCATCTCTTGTTATTTATATGGTGTCATGGATTGGAAGCAAGGACATTAATGAATTTTCGACACTATGAGCTGGCTGAGAACCAGTTTTGTAAAATGCCACCTTTCGCTTATAGACTTTTATGAACAGTGGTTCAAACGATCCAGCCACATAGTTTCTTGTCTTTCTTGGTATTTTTTCCACTTTTTCTTCTTCTTCTTCTTTATCACACCTACTGTAACTAAGTAACTGTAACCCTATTGTATTGACATTATTTCGAAAATTTTAGCTTTTCATTATTGAAGTATACAACCGTTTTACAGCCCTTAAAAATCCGCCATTTTCATCTCAGAAAACGATAATTTGTCAAGTAAATTCGTCTTGAATATTTTCGTTTTAATATTGTTGAGTGGAACCTCATTGATGGGGTCTTTTGTAACCCACAAAATCCTTGTTGTGCGTATTGGTGGAAGGCAGATTTATGAAAAGAATATCGAATTTATTCGCCTATTCCCAAAGTATTTGCTTTTGCTTAATGTCAAAGTCGCCTGGAATCGTTTTTAATGATTTTTTTTTTTCGTTTGTTTCAGGTGAGTCACATTTTATGTTCAAGACACTATTATAACGCGAGAGTCACGTGTAAGTACGAAACAACCGTAATTTATTTTTGGATGATATTTTATTGACCCAATGAATTTTAATATAGTCGAGCGTTTTTATCGTGGCCGTGGGACGAGGTACGAAATTCAGAATTAAGCGAATAAATAGAAAGAAGGTTTTCGGAACTTATTGAAGCCTTTTGGCAGTGCAGGACGCAAACGAGGTGGCATTACCTTTGCAGTTCCATACGAGCGTATCGTCTTCGTGATTTTATAATCTGGTAAATTCGAAAATTAAATTTTTCAGAACAAAGAACACCATGTATAGTAACATCACTTCCTGGATGGTGATTGAAATTTGGCGAGGTTCTAAAAATATTCTACTGTACTGCTAAAGTGGTGTAAGTGGTGAATCAATTATTTTCTATCAGCAGGGTGCTCAAAAAAATAAAAACGATTGAATTTACAAGGTTCTTCAGTCGCAATTAAAAATTCGACTGTTCAAGGAATCAAAGATAATTATGATGGAAACAGTTGTCACTATAGTTGAATCGCCATTTTATTTTTCACCAGCAAACGTGAGAACCTTATTTTTTGAAAAGCGTGTATACTCTCAAGGTTTCGTCATCAAAACGACGAGTCGAGAGAGAGAGAGAGAGAGAGATAGTGAGCTTTTAACCCATGTGTTCAAGAAAAATAAATTTTTGTAGCTTCCATTTTTTTCAAATACATTGTAATAATGTGGAACGTGGTATTGTCGACGAATTTCGGAGTAATTCCTGAATGATTTCGTTATTTTCTAAATGCTGATTTTGCTCTGATCTTCGTGAAAATTTTTGCACGTATTTTAGGTAAATGCCGAATGTTATCCGTCTTCGTGGGGGGGAGGAGGAATTGGGGGACCAGATGGTGTAGGTTGCGCCGCTCAAAAGTGAAACAGTGAAACCACCAAAACGTTTTGCTTCCTCCCGCCAATTTTCTCTTCGCTCGTACTCGTCTGCTGGAGAAGAACTTTCTACTCGAGAGCTCGTCAGCCTCGAAAAACTGTGTGTTAGAATTTTCGTTGTCCTCGTATAAGATGTTTCGCCCGTTTGATAGGTGTATGGTACGTCAGTTCATTCGTCGAGGCTCTAACAGCAGGATACAGCTGAAGAATGTGTCAGGGCTGCTGCGCTGCAGTGATAGGCGACTTCGTCATCGAAGTTTTCCGGGCACACAGACATTGTTCCGAGTTTGCAGCAACCTGATCGCAATTACAACGCTCAGATCAAGGTTGCCACCAACCAACGTTTGTTTCGATATGGAATAGGAAAGAAAAGGAAAAAAACAAAAAACAATAGAATCGAACGAAACAAAAGAGACGAATTCCCGTTAAAATTACAGCTGCGATCATTGTTGTCGGCACTATAGTGTTCTGCTACACATGCCTATGTGTAATTTTTTATTTTTTCCGTACCGTCCACACACTTAGAATTCGTGTACAAGACCGTACACCGTACACAGGCATTATGTGTGTGCGTCTTATCTGTTGCCTACGCGTCAAATTCACTTAATTATACCGATATGCGTACGTATGCGTTGGCATCTCCGTAATTTTTATATCGATTGTATCGCTTCTTCTGCGGCTAAAAACCACTTGTCGCATAAATGGGAGCGTTATTCGTGGCAAAATGCGCAGCTCCTAAATTCTGCGCACAAATTACCGGCGTATAGGTGCGCGTGCGATGGTGGTTCAAAAACCCCGAAAATGTGAGTCAGACATTACAGAATATGATATAGGTACATGTTATACTTAGGTATCTGCCTACCTACCTGTGTAATGGCGGCTGGTCGAAACTGAAATTTATATTTGTATTTCGACTGGTTTTCCGACCGATTCTTTGAAATGGCCAAGTGATATTTTAACCGGGCACGTACACACACACACACACACACACACACACACATTCACCATGCCGTCATCGGTTATCGACGATGAAGTCAATCAAAATAAAGCGAATAGTGCGAGAAAAAATATTCAGACATGCGCCAAAGAAAAAAAAAAACTAACAATTTTGTTGGAAGTATACGTGTTGCTGTGGGTGCTGCTGCTATTGCTACTCGTGCAGTGAAACGCTGAAGAAATTGGTCGAAAATAATTGGGAAAGTTGGCGATAGTCTTACCATAAGCACGCAGGTGAAAGGTACGAGATTACAAAAAAAAATGATGATGATGATGATGATGATGATGATAATGATAATAATAATAATAAATAAATAAATAAAAAAAAAAAAAAAGCGAATCAGCTGTGGTCAGTTACAAGATGTGTGATCTTTTACGTGTGTTTTTTTTTTCTTTCTTTCTTTTAAGTGTCTTTTGATAATACGTTCGTGATGTGCACGAATTTATTGCTCACCTGTTTTAAGCTTCAGTCGTAACATTGATATTGTATCTCAACGTACCATTAGTTAATTGATTTCATACCGTTCTTTCTTTTTTTCTTTTTTTTAAATGTATTTTATTCTTTCACTTCTCATGCGAAGGCTGACGTATAAAATATCGGTAGGTACTTACTGTTTCTTTAGGTTCTTCTTGCATATATCTATTTCCCTTTCAATCCTGTGCTTGAAAGTCTACGATGTTGGAGTTCGGTTGATATGGAATCAGTGCTCACTGCGTAGCAGTTTTGTTGTATTTCTCTTTTCTTTCTTAGAATCATGTTTTTAGGGACTACTTAGAAGCGATGGAAGAAAGGTGGGATAGGTAATTTGGGACAAAATGATGAAACAGTTATTTTATTATATTCATTCTGGAAAATTACAATTTTAGCACAGAATTGGCTTTATTCTTATGATTTACGCATGAGTTCCTTATTTTTCAGCTTTATATTTTTTCTGCTCGAAGAATTTTTCCATTAGAGTAATTCAGTAGGCAGTAAAGTTCGCGTTAGGTTTTCATATTTTTCGGACATTTCCCTTTAAAATTATGCTTGTAGGCTTCTGCAAAGGGCAAGAGAAAGAAATTTTGGGGGAGGACCAAAAAATAATTTGAATTATTTTTTTATGTTCAGACAGGGCAAAGTGACTTGTACCTTAAAACTTTACTCATTTTTTTTTTTTTTTTTTGAATTTTATGGGTGGACTGGTCCCATTTTTCGTGTGCGCCACTGTAAAATTACTTGAAAATATGGATCTTCATCCAAATATTTTTAATTAGATTGAACAGCTACTGCACTTCCCTTTCTAAAAGACGGAGTCTAATTACGTTTTATAAACTAGACCTGCAAGGGTATATATATACATATGTGATACTTCTTTGGGAGTAAACATGAAATTGCCTATTCGAGCTCCTTCATTATAATAAGATGTTTTCTGTTATTATAAGCTTTTATTTTACTCACTACTGTGATTTTAAAATATACCAATATTGCAGCCAACCTTCCGCAACGAAATAATTATTTTGCACGAAGCTGAAGCCAAAAAAAAAAAAAATAAATAAATAAAAGTTTATCTTTTAAAAACGCGTTTTTAACCTAAACTTATTATTTTATATTCCTTTAAGCCATGAGTTATTCAGTTATAGAAGGTTATATTAGTTCAACTCTCGAGTTTTTTTTATTGTTCATTCACATTGCTGTGTATCATGGCGGTCGATGTAAATGTTTCGTGTCTACAATAAAGTTCAATAATTATGTGTTCATTTTTTATTCAGTCCAACATAATTGGTACCTATAATTTTACCTGTCGTTCGTTTATTCGAATATATTTTCATTTGAGTATTTATTCCGAGTACATACTCGTGGAACAACATTGTATTCTCGATTCTACTAATCACGGAAAGAGGCTGTTCTAACAGAATTCTCCCTGTTGACATAACTTTTTGAAAACCTAGAATTCAAGTGTAGCATTTTTTTTCCGTTAAAAAATGCACCTACTTACTCATCAAATATTCTGAAAAATGTCCTAAGAAACGAAACCCCTCCCCTCCAAAAAAAAACCAAACTAATTTCAGAATTTTCAAAATCATCAAAAATTCCAAAATCTAGGGCTGGTATGTTGGTAACCCTGTGCAATTTGCTGATACGTAGACTGATTATATCTGCGATCAACTAGTTCCCCCATCCCCATTGGTTAAAACCAAGTTATTACGTTTATCATCATACCATATTTCCTCTTTCTGTGCCTCCAGCCCTGTTTGTAGTATGCTGTAAGATAAAAGAAAAGAGAAAAAATTCGCTTTTAAATCGCTTAATGGAAGCGTGATTTTAGATTTTGGATTTCAGATCTCATCGTACTTTAAAAAAAAAGTTCACGTTGAAAAGGAGTTTTTAAAAGATTAGCTTTTATTTTTTATTTTTGGCTTAGGTTTATGCGAATAAATATTATCTCGTTGCGGAAGGTTGGCTGCAGTACTGGTATATTTTAAAAGCCCAACATATCGAGAGTATCCGTTGCGCTAGTAGTACTCTGACACAGCTGAGGTATAATCGATGTCTTTCGTGCAGTGTGCAACAAGAACCTGCTGTGGTTAGAACTCTGCTGAGTGGTAGGCGAACCGACAAGTGTTCACATGTTTTTCATGTGTAGGCGTGAATGCTGGCAATTTCATACGTCGGTGAGCAATTGGCAAATGGGCACTCGCATACAGTTCATCGAGATTACCAAAATGAGCATTGTTGTGTTTTCTCTATTTCTCTTACTCTCTCTCTCTCTCTCTCTCTCTCTCTTTCTACTGTCGGTTCGAACGTATCAATTATGCTATCGGTTACAATAAATTGGTCGTTAGGAGTGCGTTGTGTTATTACGTGAACGACGACGACTACGTGGAGTTTGTATGACGAAATGTGCGAATGCGACGTGTGCTGCTGCCTGCACTCTGGGTGTGAGAGGTGAGAAAAGGTGTGTGTGCGATGCGAACATGCTGGTGCACAGATATACCTAGTATACATGTATATCGATTCTTCGAAAATCATGTTTTGAAACTTACTGCGCTTTAAAAAGAGACAGAGAAACTGGCAGGTCGCCCGAGGTGTGTGGGTGTTGGAATGCGCAGGTGAGTGTATCAGTGCACATGGTGGCGATCATCAATTTGTTTTTTGTGCTCTTACTTGCATTTTTAATGTTCCTCTTACGTGTATTACATTGTTGTGGAATGTAAATGGGTACCTATTTAATTTTTTTCGGCGAAGTGGGTCCGTACAAACTTTGGTTTAGTTAGGGGCCAAGTACTTGGATTGTGAGTTGGAAAACGAATTTGATGGATAAAATTTCGAAATTCGTTGTTTATTTCACTTCTCGAGGAGATGAACATTAGAGAAACGTTCTCTGGAATGATTTTGCTTGCCAGCAGAATGATAATAATATTTGAAAATCAAGTATAATTTCTCAAAGTGAAAGGAGTGTTTATGATTGCAAACATATCAACTAAATTATCAAAAGAGCGAATAGACAGAAACCATACTTACGTGGTTAAGACTTTTGATTTTTCCTACTTATTTTCATGTAGCTGCTCCAGGTTCAAGCCCTAGTGGTGGCATCATCTACATCTCATGATCCAAACTTTCAAGAACACATATCCTTCTGAGAAAACAAAAATTACATTTAAATTGCACCAGAGCCCTTTTATCCAACACGGAGGCTAACCAAAATTTAAATAAGAAATTAAAATCTGACTTTATACTAAAATGTCTGTGTTAATTCGAAAATGGGGTCAGGTAAATCAATGCCATCTATTGGCTCGGTAATAAATCAAAGCACACTGTACCTCCCCCTCCTCCTCAACTTAAATCAATAAAGGTAATTTACTGTTGCAGTTGGTTAATTACTAGTTATCTTCACTTGTGTGTACGGAGCGTTGAAGATAGGTTAATTGAACTTAGAAATGTTGTAGTGACTATAATGATAGGCCCTGGTCTTCAATATAATCCGGATGTCACATCACTTTGCTCCCCCTATATTATTCCCAGCAATCACTGTTGATGTATCATCCGTTCAACTTGAACAATCTTGGGAGGAGGGAATGCCCTAGGTAATGTGTGTGATCGCAAACCTACCAATATGAATTAAGAAGAGAGCAAGCAGGTAGTAATTGTGCTCTCATGGTTAAGACTGCTGATTTTTCCTCCTTGTTCTTATATAGGTTTTTCATGTTTAAACCCTAGTGGTAACATCATCGATACATAGCATTCTAAATTCTTAGGCATTTTTGATTAAGTTGTTAAAATTTTCAACTTGACGATTATGATTTAAAATAATTTAGCTTATGGTAATTTTCGAGGAATAATTTCTCCGAACATATAGGCACAATATTTTGAATTTGTGAATTGGGTAGCTCGTAAATAGTAACATAAAAATGATTTATCTACCTTGGAAGGGCCAAGGTTGTAATTTGAAAATTAATACTTTAATGCCGCAAATGTTGATCTATTCATATTTTTCAAGTTGAATAAAATCCTAAGTCATAGGCTTATATGCCAGAGTAAGGAGACATGAGAGGTAATTTCCTCAGAATCTGATGATATCCTTGTAGAAAATTTACGAGAAAACCAAAATCAGGGCAGAAATTTTCACCTTCAAGTCTGGGTCACCATCTTCATCTTGATTAGAAGATTTTCATTAATGATGTGTAAACATCTTAGCAGTTGATCTATTACTCTAGTAGGGGCTAAAACGAGAATTACAATTGTAACTCGTATGTCTTACAACACTGTGACTGTTGAGTCTCCATTTGAACTCCCGCCTTTTTTTTATTGATGGCTAAACTAAATTTACCATTCGTGTCTTTTCAAAGTATGCAAGAATTTTCATCTCCCTGAAACCCCTGATGATGTTCACATTGGGTGAAAGAAACATAATTATACCATGACCATTGAAATCTATCTGAATAAAGAAATTGCGAACATTTTACAATTTGTTCATCCTTTTTCCTGGAGTGTCTGGTTTGATTTTGGTCTCGCGTAGTCCGTCTGGTTATGGTCTTGAAGAATATACAAAACCAACACCAAGGCTGCGTGACCAAGACTAACTTTACTCATAGCTAATTGTCTTCGTACGTGTGAATAATGCATCGATGAGCTCAACCGAGTATAGCCTCCCCTTAAATTTCGCAAACACCCTTCTATTTCGACTAAACAGTTCGCGAGGCTAACGTCTCAGCGAGTTGGTTCAGCATTGCATCTGTCCTTGTCATTTGTTACGCACAAAAAAACAGAAAAGAAAAAAAAGAAACGCCGTACGAAAAAGAATGCGAAAAATTCAGCCTACTCAATATTCTGCATTACACACGCCATCGCGTAGGAACGTCAATTCCAACACCTCATATCGAGCATATCCGAGGCGTCACCGCTTTTGTCTCGTATACCACGTCAAACTAATTACCTTCTTCACCGCTCATTAACTTTATTCACGCTGCAGGCCGAAGTTAATTCCATAAATTCTGTTGTTTTTCTGTTTTTTTTTTTTTTTGTGTTAAAATTTTTTATTACTAAATTTGACGGGCGAATGAGTGAAACAGAGACAACCCAGAGGCAGACGGACAGAGCGATCAACCGACAGAAAAATGACGATAATTTTTTTCAGCAATATAGTCTTCCGCAACGGATGTAAAAATTTTTTTAAACGTGTGAAATTACCGAACCTCGTATTATGTACATTTTTTAATTATATCGAAAAACGCCCATTACAAAAATTAATAAAAAAAAAAAATTCAGCATCTCTGAATGGTATTAGTAACACCGTTATGAATCGAGTATATACATATAAAACCGGTTGTGTGGAAAATAAAAGTTGTAAGACCTTGAGAGAGAAGACGATTAACGCGATTAATTACTCCAGGGTCAGAGTGAGCGAAAAAAAAAAAGTTTGCAAACATCCTTCGAACGAATTGCTGAGTGTACACGATCTGCAGAGGAAATTACAATTGGGAATTATTTTCGAGTGGACTGAAATTGCATAATCTGTAAACTTTTCACCGTCGATTTTGCGTGTTATATGCATTCGTGGAATTCGCGAATGCCAAATGACTGAAAAAAACATTCGTTTGGTTGATAATCATCGACAAGAAAGAATAGCTTGGTTTAGCATTGTATGTCTGTTAGCCAGCATCTTAACTCGTCAATGAAGATTACCTAATACTATTCGTAAACCTTCTTATTTGGGAACCCAACAGGACGAATGTTATTCAATTGAAAATTGTCGACTGACAAGTTAGAAATCAGTCATCATTTTGCTTGGTTTTTTTATTTTGTTGTATTGTGACCGCCATTTTGTTCTTCTTGACTGGTATAAAATGGTTATAAGAAACGGAAAGCTTATCAGCTAATGAGTTAACTGTTACATTTTCTGCGAATTCTGGCGTGCTGTAAAGTCAAGCTTACTAGACAAAGCCTAGTTGGGCAGAGATTTTTAGGGAGTGTAACCCTGAAATGTTGACTAAAATTTGAAAACAAATCAAAAGATTATCCTCGAGATGTAAATTTAGAGCTGAAATCTTTATATTTTTTCATTTCAAAAGAAACTTCAGCACTCTACGAAGAAAAATTATTAATTGTAGAATTTTCACTATGATGTCAGTTATTATTGATATGTACAAAGATAAATTTTTTAAAAAGAGAACGATAATACAAAAGAGGCGGGTATCTAATATTAATATAATATTTATTAAGACTAAAAATTTGAGGTAATTGTCAGAAATATTTAATATCTAAATTATTAAGATAAATTTTGTGCTAAAAATCATTGTGTGAAAATATTTAGTAATGTCCTGAGAAAAATATTAAAATATTTGAATCCTATGAATGATCATATTATCCAAAAAAGTATTTCCCTTGTTAAATAGTCCAACATGTAGCTTGTGCTTGTTGAGAAAGTTGAAACTCTTTAAGACAGATTTTCAAAATCTTTTGAAAATCTTAAAGTTATGGTTCCACAAACCCTTTGTAGTTTCAAAATTATAACCCAGTACCCTGTTCCATTTTTTTTTGTGAGTATAAAAGGCGGCAAATTGATTTGGGCTTATGAATAGCAAAATTGTAAATCTAAGATTTCTTGTCAATAAGAGCTCTGATAATCAGGATGGCAGCTGTCATCGTAGTATTAAGTCCAGTGTGTGTGCTTAAATGCAGCATTATGACATGCTCAAGAGAGTACTGAATGCAGCTATGATCTGTGTGAGAATAAGATTACAAGTATGTGTAGAGACCAACCCTGACTTTGCAAACTGCAGTTACATCTCGTCACCTGGAATAAGTTATCCATCTAAAATTTCTTCTATGTTTTTCCATTGCCCATCAAAAGTGCCACTTCCTGTACAAAAGCTCCGTATAAATAGAAACAAAAAAAGAACTGTACACCAGAAAAATCAATATATTAGATTAAGTTCACGCTAAAATGTAAATTTGTGCAAGTTTTCAATTACCAGTAAAAACGTTTTAAAAAATTATTCAAATTACAATTTCTTCATGGTTTGCTACATGACTCCAAACCGTCTGAAGAACTCTAGTTTGTATATTTCTGCATTGGTGTAGATACTTTATTCCATTTCAAACCTATTATTAACCTAGTTTCACCTCTATTGGTATAAAAATGGTAAGAACTATTTGGTCAGTTGGTCTTCTACTTCTCCATTAATTCATTCATCTTGGACTGTTTCAGTCTAATTTGGTAAGAGCTGCTAGGCTAGATAGTAAACCTAGACCTACCAAAATTTGATTGATTTACCTTATCAATTGACAGTTGCAGATTTACCATATTATTCATAACATACTACAGCTTTTTATACGACATCAAGTCATATTTTTTCAAGTTGTTTTCACCAAAACTATACGAATGTGAACGCCATTAGCAGAAACTGTACAGTCTGTAATACTGTTTTTTGATTCCAACCAACAAATACCTAGTTGGAATCTGTTGGTTCACAGGACATCGATGACCACGAGGCAATACGATTTATGATACCTGTACAACCTGATAATTGTTACTGTACTGTAAGTAACCTTTTTTAACTGTAATAAAAACATAAACTGTGATAATGGGTCGGCCAACTTATTCATTCTGATTACTCAAAATTGCCCGACATACTTCGTAGGCCTTGTGAGCTTTCGCTGGTAGGCTGGTGGCCTAACTGTTTGAGCTGACTTGTGGTCTCAACTCTACGATTAATTGAGACTTACTAATATACTTCAAATTGTGATATCAAACCCCTATACTCGGGATGTACGTTCGTTTTCAGACATCACATATTGGAATAAAAAGTACTTTCAATATTATTAAAAATGTTTCAAATAGAATAAAAAAAGATTTTTGAAAAAAAAAAATTAAAACAACCTACCTCAATAGAAATAAAATGTAAATTTGAAGTTTAAAAACTAGTTATATTGTACCAAATCATTATCATACCCGATTACCATGTACTGACACAAAACTGGTTGCTGGTTCAAATTTTTCATACCACAAAATGTAACTTAGATGTTCAAATGATGATACATTAATTACACCATGAATTTGATTTTGGAGTGAATTCCTCATAATAGAAAATGACACCCTCATAGACATAATACCCATAATACTGCCTAAACCAGCAACCACCAGTGTGTCAATACATGGTAATTGAGTATGATAGTAAGTTTGTAAAATAATAATTTAGTATTTAGGAAGCAATATCTTGTTTTTAAACTTTGGGTTAACATTTTATTTCTGTTGTGGCTGGTCGTTTTAATTTTTTTCAAAAACGTTTTTTATTTTATTTATTGATAAATTTACAATATTAAAGCTATAATAATACCATTTTAATTTAAATGGAGAATAATGAAAAGAAAAATGCGCTTCTTTTGCTTCACTTATGCCCAAATGCAAAAATGATATTTTTGTTTTTCTTACATATTTTCTATTATCAATTTATTGTATCTATACATGAACATATACTGACATATATAACTTTATTGAGGTAATTTTTAAGTCATTGTGTATTCTTCAGTATCATATTCATACATTCAGACCGTAATAAGCAAATGTTTATTGTGCTCAATGGTAAATCTGCTATTGTAAATTGAAACTAATAATTGACAAATTTGTTTCTTTTAGCTTGCACGTGAAGAAACAAAAACAAAAATTTGGGAGTAACAAACATTTTTGAGGAAAAACCTAACCAGACTCGTAATACCATTTTGTATGAGAGTTATATATAAATTTTATGCAGTGTCAGCTGGAAGTTGAAAACGTCACGCATCATTGCTATAATGTGTGAGTCTTATCATTCCTGGCTTGCTCAGAATTGGCGTTCATAGCCCTCATTGTAGAACTGAGAATAAATTGGCGCTTTTGGACATAGAAATTCAAGTAGCTGGTGCTTTTGGTATGCTGCCCATTTTTCTTGTAACGAAAAAATCCTCATGTTGCAAAGGTACCACAATTGATGGGAAAATTAATGAGAGGAGAAATAAAGCCCTTCCACTTCATAAGTGCAGGGATTTGATATATGAGAAGGTAAGGCCTTACCAAGAAAATATTGAGGACTTTCTTTTTTTTTTGTCAGTTTTACATCTGTGGCCCTGTCGCGTATTTACGACAATAAAAATCATCGCCAGAAAATAGTTCTCAAAACTTTTTTAAGGGGGCCAATCCTGGCGATCTCTTATTTGCACCTGTGTGAACGTTTTTAAACTTCGTAGCTTATACCCTCAGAAGCTAACGTATATTAATTATTAGAAGGAAACATAATTAATTAATCAAAATATAAGGTACTTCTTCGCGTTTTTCATTTATTTTTTTTACGATAAGAAAAAAATCATTTGTTTATTTATAACAATTTTACGTAAATTTGCTATCGGGGGAAATTTTTGTCGTTGAATTAATGTTAAAGGGTAGGTTTCATATGAGTTAGTACCGCTTAAGACAATTAAAAAATATTTAATAAATATGTGTCCTGTTTTCAAAGGAACTAGATACATTAAAAACTTGAAATTGAAAAATGTATCGGTTGACTATGCTGACTCGTAGTAGGTACTCACCAACCACCAGAAAAAAAAAGTCCTTTTCACTTTAATTTACCCTTTCTTTATAATCTTTACAACAAATTAGGAAAATTAACTCAATATTTCGAATTTCTAAGTATAACTTGAAGAACCATCAGTAGCTTTGCTACACCAATAGGGAAAAAGTGAAAAGGGCATTTCTTTTCTCTTGTGGTTGGTGCTATTGGTCCACATGATCGAATAATAGTTTTGAGGTTAATTTCGAAATGTCATGCTTTTAGTATAGATACCTACTAGCTCTTGAAACGTTAAGAACAGAACACCTGTTAATACAAACATTTTTATTAATTTGTTTTCTGGTGTAGCTACTACCAGCTATAAGGTTTTGAGGGTTACTCAAGAAATACCTTACCGAACCGTTTCTTTCGAAAACTAATTCCACACTTTTCTAAAAAGAACAGTCTTTCATTCTGGAGTCCTACATTCTGAAATTTTTTCCATACTGAGACCACTGGTGCGCCTCACTATTCTCATTCATTCCCCTGCCAGGTCGTCCAATTCTCCGGCAGAATGCAAATATCAAATTGGTCTTAAACATAGTCACCTGTCGCCATTACCAGTGTATTGTCATTAAATTGGCCACTGTCCACGAATAAATTGAACAATCTGAAAACGTATTCTGGCTGCGAAGCGGCTGTCATATGATGCGCATTTCGCACCAGCACTTCGGTCAGATTCGACACAGAGGCCACATATCCAGCCACTTGACCCTCTACCCTCCACGTTATGGGTTGCTGTTTGGCGAACTGTATGGCATCCGCCCACTTGAGCTTATTGGTGAACTTATTCGTGTTCGCTCGCGTGACCAGCATATCAAACTGTCCGCTGTAGAAAAGAATTTTCAGATGCGACAACAATTTCTCCACCTCAACCTTCACCGACTGGAATTCGTCTTCCAGCAGATACTTGTGCACCATTTCGTGATTGCTGAATGGAGTGTCACCAACGTGAAAACGTCTTTTGGTCGCCGCTTCGTTCAGGTATTTGGCCACCAGGTTGTCCAGCAAATGGATCCTCTCATGCGTGAAATCGTAAGCGTGGTCGTATCCAGCCTCTTTGATCTTCTGCTGAATTCGTTGGTCGAGCTGAACAACTTTATTCCATTCCTCCATACGGATCAGCCTGTAATAAAATCGAGAAATATAACGCAAAATATAACAGTTTTGAGAGTGTAAGAGATTGATCATAGGCTGTAGAATGAATACTTCCTTCTTATCTTGATCTGAAAAATTATTAACTCGATGGCAGAGGCATAGGTACCTACTTTCTATTTGAATATTGACTAATATTGTTTACCCTTAACAGTCCTCAGTTGAAGAAGATTTAAGCTATAATTTATTTTTTTTATATTAGTAAAAAGTTGTGCTTCTCTTTTAGGAGGAGATATACTAATAAAAATGTAAACATTAGTGTATCGAGTAATTCTATGTTCAGAAATACCTCAATCAAATAGAGACAAATTTTATTACCTCTTTATTAGCCTTTTTAAAATTATTAACAATACAATAATATCAACACATTAAATATCAAACTATTCTTCTGTACTTTAAATCTAATTCGATCTTATCTTCTAGTGAAACTTAATGATCAACAACGTTGAAAGTAGACACCTTAACATTCATACCTTACAGTTTGAGAGGAGAATTAGGAATAAATTTGTCTTCAACAGAAGAGAATACAGTGTCTATAATTTTATTGTCATGATCAAAAATGGTCGACTTAAAATAGGTGGCGTGACATCGGAACATCTGCAGATTATGATGACATTACATTGTCAACATATTTGGTGTTGTACATCTATGAGAATAGATAGAATATAGGCAGCTACTATTCTCAGAATTGGGAATAATAGTCGTCTATATTTTATTTAGCATATTTTTATTGACAAACTAAAATGTCTATAAAAAGGTGGTTGAACAATTAGTTACACATTTTTCTTTCAAAAAAATTTTACTTAAAAAAAGTCACTGTGGAATACCTTGTCGTGAGAGATATTCTCACCAGAAGGAAATTCAACAGAATTTAAGCATGTTCAGCCACTTCGTACACAAGTACGGGTAAGCCAAAACCAAGGCGAACACTGGCGATTTTAGAGCCAGTTTGGGTGGTTTATATACGGCTTATTTACACGCACACAAACACACGTATGTAAGAGAATACGTACGTTGGTGAGAACAGCCAGGTCGCATCATCCCCTATTGAGATAAGAGATGGCTGGCCAGTTCGTGTACAAATTGTGACATCATCTTATTGTGTCACGATTCGGTACTCGTACGTTACCTGCAAGTACATACAGGTAATTACGATCGAACGAGTTTTGTGTGTTTAACGTCACAAGGACGATTATTTGCCTGCCCTTTGGGGCGGCAACTGTCGTCAAGTGGTCCGAGCCCCTTTACCTCATACCAGTGAGTCCCCACAGTCACAAAAAGTGATACAAAAAAGAGTGACAAAAAAACAAGCTTCCTACTATGGGGTAAGCAATTAGAGGATGAAGAAGGAAAGCCTAGGATAGAAGTGCCCTCCCAAGACCTGTAGCATTATGGCTGGAAGAGCAGAACTTTCTGGTTGCTGAGGAAATGTGAAATACTGAGTCCAGGACATTGACGGAGGGGAAAGAAGCTAGACAGCTTGTAGGTAAAGTTCTTTAATGCGACGCAAGGAACTAAGAATAGAGAAGAATAGAGATCCTGGTTTCTGACAAACTTTGAAATACTGTGTTGATACTGAGTTTCCTGGGAGTGAAGTTCTCTGTCAAGATATGAGGAGTCAACACTAGAAGAATGAAACCCCTTGCTCTTAAAGAGACATAAAAATTCAAGTCTTTGATTTAGGGAGAAGAGCCCTTCACATTATATGTTGGACTATGCGCTAATGAAATTTTGAAAAAATAATTCTCTCACATGTAATCTTAAATGTTTCACATTAGCCTGAAGCCTTCAACCAATTTTCAAGTGTTACCTGTTTTGGGAACCTCACTGCTAACTTCAAACTTGCTAGTCACATTTATTTGCATTTCTGTTCTCCCTTCAAATCCAACTGATTGAGGTTGTACAGAGCACTAAGAATCAACAATTAACTTCACTAGGATGGTGGAATTTTTCACTATGTCTGCATTCTGCACTAACCAATTTACAAGATGTGGCTAAAAAATTTCTGGATTGTATCATTTTATTCTTGACAGTGGAAGGCACCAATATTATGTAATTGAAGTTTATCGAGTCAAATTCAATATTTTTCAGTTTGATAGCACTATTGATTTTTGCTTGAGCATTACTTAAATTGAATAATTTACTCGCAGTTTTCATTTCTGGAATTATATGAAAAATTCGATAATCGAAAAAGAGAAAAACATGATATTTTCTTGTTGAATTAAATTAAAACTGAGAGTGACTCAATGCTATATGACTTGTTTATGAAGATGATATTTATAGTCTAGCTTGATATTTTGTAATCACATTTTTGTGTCGCATAAATGTCTCAGTGATGGCTGGGAAAAAGTTGAAGATGATGAAAAATCTTTTTGTCCTTTTAATTTGAAAATAAATGAAAATATAATGTGGGGATCATATCAGTTTGAGGCATTTAGGGCTCAGCCCCCTTGATGACAGTTGCCACCAAAAGGTTGGCTCTTTGGTGCCATGCACATTAAATAACATAAATGTTTGTTTTTTTTTAATTAGATAGTTGTAATTTCATTCAAGTGAATTACAATTATCAGACTGTGATGAATCGAGAGTATATTCTCGTGGTGACATCACAAACTGGTTATTAGTGCATGCGTCGTATTTATCGGTTATCATAGCAAACATAAATATGAAAAAATTAATTATCACATAGACATATATATTCGTACATATGTGTGCTTGTGTGCGTATACAGAAGCCGGTATAAAAGGCATCGGAAATAGAAGCTAAATCACCAGTGTTCACTAAGGTCTTGCGGCTTCCCCATACTTAATTGTATGAATTGGTGAACTTGCAAAAATACAGACTATTTTTCTGTAGTAGACTCTCTGCCACGACGTGAGATATTCCTCATGTAAAAAAAAAAAAAAATCTGACGAAAATATACTACTTAAGAGGATAATGAATGAATCCACTTTTGGCCTGCAACTGTTCGCTCATGTAATTGAATTCAAAAACCAAAGCTCACACACTTCGTAAATTATGTTATCCAGATTTAATACTAAATTTGTAACTTTTACGTAGGTTTTCTATAAAAATCTGCAAAGTAATCGTGGTGTCATGGAACGACACGGGGCTGGTTATAGGTACGTTTTTTGTTTCATAGCTCAAGATTTTATATTGGCACCAAAAACTTGAATTCATATATGTACTTACAGGCATTTTTTTGTTACCATGGTACATGTCACAGTGTTTGTCCGATAGTCGCAAAATTTGAAATAATACGATCATCAATGTTATGATCTGTTTCTAGCTTTTTGTTCTCCACTGTTTGTCAAACTACGTTTTCTAACGGAGCAGATGCCGCGTTAGAGTTGATCCTTTTACTATTTCCCAATGCGAAAAACGAGGTGAAGAAGTGGATTTTGTGTTGATCGAGGCAGTAACGGAGGTGTTGGAGCTGCCACCGAGAGAGGAGTCGGGGCACATCCTTTAGCGAGGTAAAATTTGTATGCAAAAACTTCCCGTGCTTACCTTTTGATATTGTTCTCCATTTTCTTTACGTCCAAAAACGATCGATAGTCGATAATACCGAGTCGGTACAAATAATCCGAATACTCGAGCATATTGATCGGATCCATGAACGCGTTTCCCACGAACAAACCAGCCAGGTTCATTTTGAAATGCGACATCGGATTACTTTTGTGGATTTCGTATGCCAATGTGGCGGCAGACTTGCCACCGTAGGATTCGCCGCCGACAAACAGTCGATTTTTCCGTAACTGCGGAAACACTTGGTAAAACTGGTCCATAAATTGGTGCAGATTGGCGGCCATCTGTTGCTGGTTTCGCGAAAAACCGGCCACGTTATCGGTAAAACTGTATCCAACGCCCACCGGACTGTCTATGTACAGCATATTGTAACGTTTTGTCCACGAATACTCGTTCAGAGTTAGGGTCACACCAGATCCGTTACCAGCAGCGGCTCCGTCGCTATCCGCCAATCGAAATGGACCATTCTCTTGGAACGCTGCGTACATGGAGGAGAGGCCCGGATAGCCCATCAGCCACACCACCACCGGATCGTCGTCGGTCGCATTCGTTTGGCTGCGCACCAACCAGAAAAACAAGTTCGAATTGTATCGACGATTGACAGTGACAAATCCGCTGTAGCTTCGCACCCCTAAAATGGGTTTGACACGAAGGCGTCTTCTGGCTCGACCGTAATCACATACCTTGATCAAGTCCGAAACAAAAACCGGTGTCTCGTCGTCATCTTCGTCATCTTTGTCTTCGTCGACGTCATTATTGGTTAATGCGTTCCAGTCCTTTGGCGGTGTCATTGTCCACAAGTGGTCCAGCGGCATTTCGGCAGAGTTGGTGGCACTTACGTTGCTGGAACTGTAGCTAGAGATCTGCGCCAAAGCGGTGAATGCCCACAAATTCGAGCACAGCACTAACGAAAGAAGCATTATGATGGGTGCCAGCGTGGAATACAGAAATGCAGACAGCCTCTACGAGCCTACTGAAAGTTACACCAGAACTGTGCTAAATTCACAAACTTCTCGAAGAAATGAGTGTGGTTTTTTGTTGTTGTTGCTATTGTTGTCGACTACAAAATGTGCGTGTTTGTGGAATAGGTCGTCAGTACGTTTGATATATGCTGTAAGCTTCAGTGCTTCTAGAACATTAATGTCCCACTTAATTGAAGAAATGGGTATCCGACCGCATAACTTTGTTTATAAATTGGTCGGCGGATTCAGGAGCAATGAAACATGAATGTTGAATGCACTGTTGTTGAATGGTATGACTTCGAAGCTCACTGCGACAAGCGAAATGAAATGAATGATCGAATTCCAGGACGAACAGTGTACCTATGTGATTTTGTTTATTTTAATTATTTTTCTCAGCGAAATCATTGCTACTTAGTCAGCCTGCAGTGTACCGAGTAGCTTCTACCCTGCTGTTTTCAAAAAAAATTTAATAATGTCGTAAAGGTATCATCTTCTCAACGTATTCCAAGTATTAATGTTTGTGCCTCCTCTATCAACTATGTCATACATCAATTTAACATGCTAAAAATTACTTCACCTGGCTGTTACTGCTCGTGTATTGAAATATTTTATTCTCAAAAATGATATGAAGTAGTGGCGGCTCCAAAGCATCATTTTTGGGTGGGAAATGAAAAAAAATTTTTTGGAGTCGACCTTTTTTTTTTTGCTTTTTGACAAATTTTTGGTGGTCTTTATCCAGATTCAATGGCCATACTTTCATTTTTTACCCTTAAAATTTTCCTTTGTTTCCCTCTTTTTATGAAGTTTGAAAGGAAAATTTCCCTATTTCCCCCAATTGGATCAGTTTCTGATGTGAAGTAAGCATAAAAAAGAATGAGTTTTGCGGGGGATGTACTCATGAAGGATTGATGTGTAAACATAAAAATATCTGCATGTAATTCTTGTTGTATAGGTATGTAACACACACAAACAAGAGTTACAGCTGAAAAATTGGAGTTACGCAAATCTGATGATCGTAATTCTCATTTATTGTTTGTACATCAAAAACACCATGGGTGCTTGTTTAGAGTTTATTTGGGGTAGAGCTCAATACTGATAATAGTGGCCAAAAGTACACAATGTGACCTCCAGGAAAGTCAAAAGTTTAGTCATTGTAGTAACAGAAAAACACTAGCCTAAATAGGGTTTGGCATTTGGGGGGTGTACAAAAAAAAATTTGATGACTTCTTTTTTCCAACCTTGTTGTTTCAATTTCTCATTTCTGTAGCATATATTTTATTTATAAAAGGTTCTAGCAGTAAAAAAATTAAAAAAATTTTGTGGGGTCAAAGAGAGCCTGGCTAGTAGTGTCGATTTTTCAAAATTTTCCGATCAATTTTAATTGATTTAATCGAAAAGAAAATAAATGATCTGATTGATAATTGACTGTTGAAAAATCAAAGATCGATTTATCGATCTTATTTTTTGTTTATGTAAGAAACGCTGAAAATAACCAAAAAACCATATCTGAAAATAGAAAACTTCATCAATATTCTCTTTTTCT
Source organism: Ericerus pela (assembly GCA_011428145.1). NCBI lineage: Eukaryota > Metazoa > Arthropoda > Insecta > Hemiptera > Coccidae > Ericerus > Ericerus pela. The sequence continues at coordinate 1,182,294 of WOFM01000119.1, forward strand.
ATTTCTTTTTCTTTCCCTTTTCACCTTGAAAAATGAAAATTGAATTTTAAATCTATAAAATTACCTATTTTTTTCATTAATTTCTGAAAAAAAAAAAAAAAAAATCAAATCAAAAATCAGTTTTGCCAAAATTGTCTGATCGAACAAAAGTGATCGAAATTCTAAAAATTGAAAAAAATCGAATTTTTCAAGGTCCAATTTTATCGATTATCGATTGATCGAAAAAAAAAAATTACCAATACTAGCCTGACCCCTTCATTTGCGCCTATGTTCGGCTTAGTTAATAAGTGTGGAATTCAAAAGACTGTGTAGTTGGAATCGCTTGTGCTGAATAGACTAGATAGAAAGATGGTATGTACAGATTTTGATAGACGACGCATCTTCGATTCTGCGTGAGACAAATGTATGGTGGCTATATGGAATGAAAAAAAAAGTGAAAAGAGAAGAAAAAATTTGCATTTTTTAGAATTTTGTTTGTTTTTTTTTGTTTTTTTTTTGTTTTTTTTTTGTTTTTTTTTGTTGCCTCGTTTCGCATGTATGATTATGTCAAGTGTTGAAATGTGTACAAAAAAAATACCGAACAAGAAAAAAATAAATAAAATCGTTTTTTTTTCCTTCCTTCCTTTTCTACTTTTTTTTTGTTTTGTTTATTGTTTTTTCCTTCTTCTGACTTCCCTCTAATGAATTGAATGTTTTCGCGATTTCTAATTAATCTTGTATTTACTTGGGGAAACAGATGTAACAGCAAATTACTTAACCTTCTTGCACGAAGTATAATTGCGTAACAACTCTTGCCTTTTTTCTTTTTTTGATATTATTACTAAGAGATAAATACATATATACGTTTACAGGTGCTTACACACCTGCGTGACCGTTTATTAGATGTGGCAGGAGAGGTAGGAGTGAGGTACTTGAATGTACTATACAATCACTAATCGACATTAATAATTTGCAATTCAGTTTTTTTTCTCAATATTTTTTTTTTTTTTTTTTTTTTATTTGTGTTGTCCGATTGTAATCGAAGTATCGAATAAAAGGAGGAAAAAACGTATACATCTCTGCACTCGTACACGTAGTACCTTACTCACGTAGTGGTGATTGTTTGGTCACGATTCCAAAGATGAGGATGGTCTTTCGTCGTCTTTGGATGAGGAACGGCATGCGTAATTATCGATGACAACGGCTGCGAGGTATGCGAGTGTTTTGCGATTTTGCAACGTCGATTATTAGCTTTTGGCGTGTGTTATTGAAGGTATAGCCAGGCTACGTGTGTGCGCTTATGGGGACTCTCCTTCGTTTCTTATACTGCATACAGGCCGCGGGCAAATGCAGTGACATCATCGCCGTATGGTTTGGCTGACGCTGATGACGAATTTGTGTGTTTTAAAGTCGCTAACTGGGGTATATTGTGTGTTGTGCAGAAGCTCGTGGAGTGGGGTGGTGTGGCGGCGGTCTCACCCTTCTCGTGATGCAGACGGCAAAATCGTGTTAATTGATGACTTTTTTCTTTTTCTTGCTTGTTAGAAATTTTGCTACCAACAGTTGGCTGAATTAGGAATTTCACCTATCTTAGTCGAACCGTTTCGAAGAGCCACAGGTCTTTTGCCTTCTTGGTAAAGATTTTCTGCATTCGCTGGAGTTGAATAATGGCTGAGTCGTTGTCGCGCACTTGGCACCTTCGGGTCGTGTCTTGCACCAATGCTTTTAGTTTCGGACTCGGTTTTCATTTCGTTCAGTCAAGTCTTGGTATTGATTATACGCGCTCAAGTTTTGGTCTTCGTCGCTCTTCGTATTCTTACGTTAATCTTGGTCTGGCTTATGGGTAGGATATTCACCGTAACTGATGACCAAATTAAACTCACCATTCGCATCGTTCTAAAATATACGAGAAACTTGACAGCATTAAAAATTACGTAGGTACCTATTGCAAATTACTCACATATCAAATTTGCAAACATTTTGCAGTTTATTATAAATTATTACTAAAAAAAAAAAAAACAAAAAAAAACAAAAAAAGAAAGAAAAACGAAATTAATTCAATTAAATTTAAAAAAAATAAAAACATCAACTCTAAAAATGAAAAAAACTATAAAAAGAATAAAAAAAAAAAATTAAGTAAATAAAATTAAAATTAAGGTTTTCAGCATGCGTTGTGTTTATTCTTGGTCATTGCACTGTCAAGTCTCTATTTTGGTCTTCGTATTGTGTTTATCACTAATTGCGAACGGCTACCTGGAACACTAATAGACAGTTCATGTCTCCGTAAGGTCACTAGATAAACATGATTCGTTCGTTTTTCTTGACAATAGGTATTCTGAGTACAGTAATGTTACATATTCTTTTTGTTTGTTTTCAAATAAGGATATACTTCCGATGTCTCATCAATCCGTAATTTATCCTGGCAAGTAGGTAAATTTTACATAGGCTACATTGTTCTCTCTTGTGTTCACTATCTTCATTTCTATTTCATTTTCGTATCAAATTATATTTTCCTCGTAACACCTTGATATAATCCTCGTGTGTGACTAATAAAAATTACCTGTGTATGTATTCTCACTAATCATATTTTTCATTATAGCTACGTTTCGACCGGTGAAAGAAGACACTCCAAATTTTCGTTGCGACATAGGTGACGTCACCAGTGCAGGAGTTTCGCGAATTTCATCAGTGGTATTTTCCTCGATCATGCCAGTTAGTTTTGAAAAGTGTAGTGTTGTTATTGGCAATGGTTGCCTGGGTGCATTATTTTGAGAACGACCTACGTTCCCGGACAAAAATTGAAACGTCGTCACTCGGTGATTGGTTCGTCCATTTCACGTGTAATTTTGTCCCCGTTTAACCTCATTTCGCATACTTTTGCGTATGGCGCTGCTCATTTTTCGCTCAGCGGCACTATTTCGTTCTTGAAAAAGTACATTCTGTATGATTAAATTCAACCTAATTTCTCATTTGCCTTGAAACTAAGTATTTCACATTTTTTTTTTAATGTGAATCGTGAACATAATACGCATAAATACTCCGAAAGGGTGTCTGTGTGGCGTATAAAGGTTGGGTGCTCGACTTTGCGATCGAAAGGTTGCGGGTTCGGGACCGGCCGCCGTCACATTCGCGACCCAAGATGGCGGTGTATTCGGTTCGGCTCAATTGATGCCCTAGTATGTGATTGAAAATTTCACTCTTGGTCGACTATTGGCTACAGGATCCCGACCATCCCCCGCCTTCCTTGCCTCAACATTTAAATATATCCTTCAGCTGCCAGGTAAAATGGCTTCGTAGCCAAAGCCTATTTAAAATAAATGAGTAAAAAGTATTTGCGTTGTTAAATAATGGTACCTAGTTAATTTTACGTTACCATTAAAGAGTAATAGTGTAGGTATACTGAATTTGGAAGACTTGGAATAAAAGCGATGCAAATATTTCGGAGGATAATTTCATTCGACGGTTAATTTTCGCGCCAATTTTCGGTTCGATGAGGAGCTTGAACATTTTCCGAAAACTTTTTTTTTCAACAAATGCACAAAAGAACGAGTTTTACATACATGCACAGCCAATGTAAACAAACAAATTTTTCCCCTGTGAAGTTGATGATAATTTTACAATCTCTCGCGCATCCAAATCCTGCGCAAGAGTGTGTAAAGTACTTTACACACGCTTGCACATCCCAGTCCTGCGCGACAAGGTGTAAAATATTCGAACAGATAATCATTTTGGTATTATTATTTAGTTATTTTGTGAAAAACTATTTGTCAATTTGCCAATCCAATTAAACACAATATTTCAATTTTCAAAAAAAAAAACGTCTCTAATGATTCCTCAGCCTCTAATTAAGTTGGAGAGCTGGGGTTTGTAATGATCGAAAGCAGATAAAATTTAAAAAATTTCGTGTAATTTTCTAATTATCTTTATCTATTTGACGACCAATAAACAAAAAAAAAACGCAAATTAATGAGAGATTTGTTATATTTTGAAATCTAGAAACTTCTCCTTCTTCCCTCAATAATTCCTCAGTCACTATTTAAGCTAGAGAGCTGAAAATAGTACCTCAGAAAAGAGGAGAAAATTTTCCTTGATTTAGTTTTTGTTTAGTTTTTTAATCATCTTTAACAATTTACAAATATGTAAAAAACGCAAATTGATGGAAAAAATTTTTTTTTGAAATCCCAAAACCTTTCTTCTATTACTTAATGATTCCTCAGCTGTTTAAGCTAGAAATCTGGGATTAATACTGCTAGAAAGAGGAAAAAATTTACTTGAAACTAATTTTCTTATAATTTGTTAATTTTTCTTAGCTGTTTGAAAATAAATGAACAAAAAAATACAAAATAATGGAAAACTTGTCGTTTTCTTGTTTTTTTAGCTATAATTTTTAAAATTAATTTCCTTTACAAATTTTTTTTTATTGGGAGTAGGAGTTGTTGTTATATTACTTTTGTGCATTAGTTGCAAAAAGTATGGTGTGCAACAAGTGCTTATGGGCTATTTTAACTGGTGTCAAGTTTGCAGCACTTGCCTTTGGCTTGTCTGCAAATTCTTCACACTCGGTAAAACAATAGCCCACATTACGCACTTGTCACTCAATATATTTTTGCAGCACCCTCTCCTAATGTACATTTTTTACGCGCCTTGGTGAAACAAAAAGTAAAAAATTTTGAAAACAAGTCAAAAATTATCTTCTGCGTATGTGCACTTGCAACTTGAATTTATCACACATCTTGATGAATTTTGCGCACGGGTTGATTAATTTTTCGCGTAGATTGGCTACTTTCTAAGTTTTCATCATTTATCGCTAGGAACTAAATACTGTATTTTTCAAAAACATTCTAAAAACAAGCAAAATGCGAAAAATTCGAAGAAACTTTTTTGGTTAAAAAAAAATATATTAAATATTATTTGGAACTGAAAAAAAAAAAAATAATCATTGCTATTTTTTGGGGGACAGTGGGGAGGGCGTTGCAAAAAATAGTGTGTGACACACGTACGAAGTAGGTGATTGATACTCGTGTAATTTGCAGCACTCGTATCAAAATCGTCTACTTTTTGCACATTTATCACAAATGACTATTTTTACCATCATTTTTCAACGATTCTTTTGCTGCCTTTACGTTGTCCTCCCTAAATACTCTGCTGTGGAACACTGCTAAATACGTGTGCGTAAAAAATTAATTGATAACAGCTCTGTATGTAGTCGATTCCACGTGGTATTGGCATTATGGATGATAAACTGCACTTAAAATTGTACGAAATCAGTTAAAACCATATTTAAAACTTTGCAGTGTTCCAGATAGCTTTGATTGATCGTCGGAAGTGTGAAAATGGCTTTGAAAAAGAAAGGTCGCCTTCTTCGGGAAGAAGAAAAGGAGTTAAAAAACTGTACGGTTTTAATTCATATTCTGAGGACACAAATCTCGTACGAACAATACGTTTTCGGTTATAGCATAGGTCGTGTGATTTAAATGAAGTATATATTTGAATTACGCCTTGGATACGAGTAGTAATGGATGACCCACCATATTATAAAAAGAGACCTTCGTCTGGAAAATTTATTCGTTTTTTTAATCGAATTTAGTTGATACGTTTTCTCGTGTCGAGGACGTATATTCGTAGGCTTTATTCATACATAGAATTTATAATTAAAGGAGTTGGGAAAAAAAAAAAGAGAAAAAAAGAGAAAACAAGATAAGTACGCTATTTACGACGTTTAAAAAAGTTTCTTCGGCATAAAATTCGAGAAATTCGTTGAAATTTTCGGCCAAACAGAGGTAAAAATTATTCAAAAGTATTGCAATATGAGCTATTACACCATAACTGTTACTAATATTTGTGGAAAATGCACGAATAACGTAAGTAAGTACTGTACGTACATACGTATAAAAATACTGAATGCGAAATGCGTTCCAACATTATATTCGTGTGTGTGTACGAAGGTTATAAAATGTTGACTTACGAATTTTTCATTTTTATCCCAGTTTTTTAATTTTCTTTCTTACCGATCTAATTAGGTTTGAAGTTAGTTTCATGGTAACATTTTCAGCTAAAGTTAACGTCATTATTACTGAATACTAGTACTAGTAAATTAGTAAGTTTGCGAAAACCATTCGGTCGGCATCAATCACCGGGTGTTTCTAAATTTTCATCGGTTCTGATTCATTGAACCTGAATGGTGGATTTTCTCTGTTGCATTATTTTTATAATATCTAGGTTTTTTTTTTTTGGGGGGGGGAGTAGGGAGTTTCTGTTCCTTTTCACTAAAAATGCTACAGTTGAGAGATACCAGTTCAGGATTTAAATTTTATTTTATCAATGGGGAAGCCTTTTCAGTGTATTTAATGTAAATTTTCACAGAAGATGGTTGACTACAGAATATAACAAAAATTTCGATAAAACTTCACAAAAATTCCTCTTTTTTTTTTCATTTATGCGGCTCTAAAAACATGTGAACCTTGCAGTGGCTCCAGATAGTATAAATCACATAATTTCAATTGCATTACCGGCTCAGGGAATCAAACCGGCAATCCACAGGTTGGTAAAAGTGACGTTTATGGGCGCGGTCACGACGTCACTGATAGTTCATTGAGCACTGAGTGCACATTACATCCCTAAGACCACTCCCCAGTACTGTTGTATCTGTACAGATAAACAGCAAAATAACTGAGAATGGAGCTGGGCAACTATTTGGTGACAAACAACCAAACTCATATAGACTTAAGCAATTATGGCTCGTAGAGAAGGTTAAGGGATATGTTAAATGCATGTTCATTTTACGTCGGTAGTCATCAATTCTGTAAATTGCTGGTTTGGGAAATCAAACCAGAGACCCACAGATTGGTAAAAGTGTTGCATATTAGGTAGCAATGGCACCACCAGTGGTTGCACACTAAGTGCATATTACATCCCCACGTGCATTTTACCCCAAACTTTTTTATGGGAAATAAAAACATGGCTTACAGGCAAAAAAAATCACTGTTAATTGTCTAATCATCCCTGATTAGTTTTCATATCTATAAAATTTGGAATTGTTCCTCAAAATCCACTCTTCGAAATACAAAACTATAGTGAGCGGTTATTAAAACTGAAATAACCGTTACTCTCACCATTAGTTGTTTTTACTACGGTGTCGGTATTAATTTTCCAGGATGATAATAAGTCATTGTTTGTCATTTTCTGTAAAAATCTAAAGCTAGTGTATGAACTTGAGTTACCATTTGTTTGACGTATGCGAAATCTTGAAAATATTATTGAAAAATTCAATTCTTCAAATTGACTATTATCTACTGCAAAACTAACAGCGTTCCTATTACTATATTTTAAGTAGACAATTGGTACAAAGTTGCCATATATTATTTTTATTCTTTCAATACAAATGTTGTAACAATTATTTAATTCACTCGTAATAATTCCCTTCATCGCCTTTTCCACAATGACTTTTTGGAAAATCCTGTACTTGAGGTGTATTATTAGGGTTATCAAATTTTTGTTCTAATCTCGATCTCTACAAATAATGGATGGTAAATATTCGAAGATTTCGGGATTTTCACTACCGAGGCCATTATTAGGAAACTTTTTTGGCACTTTACTATTGGAGTCTGCTTAATTTACGACCGTATTAAGGTACCTTGTAAGTGCGAAGGGTTGATTTTTATGGTTCTTGAATATTATATCCGACAGAATTTCTGTTTGGGCGGTCGTATTATCGCGTAGACATCAATTTTTTCTGTAAGTTGAGTTTCAAAAAATAGGGGGTTACGTTCTCTGGTGTCTGATTTTTAGAAAATTGAAAATTTCGTCGTTAATAATTGCGACTGCACCTATTCTTTCTTCATCTTTTTTCATTATGCCCTCCATCATCACCAAAAAAAAAGAAGGTCTACATCATCAGTTCGCGCCCGACTATGCATTAGCAGTGGAAAATTGAAGCCCATAAAAATCGTATCAATCATCTCGGACGCGGCCATTAATTTTTCAGCCACCCATAATTGAAGCGTCGTGCAAAAGCAACGCTTTTGATGGTCGGTCTCAGCATACGTTATTTAGCTAAAGATACTATTTTATTTTATCCATTAATAATCGGCTGTGGGTTGGTCACCTGGCCAGATTCAGTACCGACTGAAATCAGAAATGCTAAAAAAAGCGGCAGAAAAAAATCGTATACTATGTTGCTGAGATATTATTTTCGCGAAATTAATAAAATATTGACCAATCGATGTCGGTGGTATTTGTGTTAGTTGCACGAATTGTTTTCTCTTCTCCATCAAAATATTTTTTTTTTTTTTTTTTTTGCCTCTAGTCGTACAATTAATGCTAGGTAACCGGTTTTAAAGAGGGAGGCGAAAAAATCGTCTAACCATCGATTACCTGTAATGTTTGCCAGTAATTTAATTTTTGTTTTCTTGTTGTTGTTTTTTGTGTTTTTTTTTTGGTATTTTTTTGTATTTTTTTGTATTTTTTTTTGCAACATTTGCCATAGTGTTGACGTTATTTCATGGCCGATTAAGCTCATACGTTGGGGAGTGAAAAAAAAAATTATTATTAATTAACAGCCCGATTAATTCGATTACGTTGTGGTTTTGTATGCGTTGAATGCTGCGCATTTTTCGCCCAGTTTGTATAAAATGCAGAAAATGTACCATGAGTTGACGTACATAAATGCAATAATCAGCGATGACATAATCTATTGGTAGTTGAGAAAGAATTTAGAAAATTCCGAATCCTTTTCGCTCGCATTCCCACCAGGTATGGTGTTGCGACTGAGCCCTATACTGGGTCTGTTTTTGACAGCTCAATGCTTACTGAATCGATGGTTTCGTACTTCGTCGTAATGGCCCAGCACTGAGGGACATTGTGATTAGTGATAAATAAAAGCAAAGCAAATCCCTACCGGGACCATCGACTGTGTATGAGATTAGGGGATGAGCCCCCTCGATAACGGTCGCCGCTGAAAGGCTGGCAATTGTTAGTGTCTTGCACTTTAAACACACTTTCGTTCGTTTGTAATTACCTGTAAATTGAACTCTACGTTGTTTCTTATCAGTTACTAATAAGAAAAGACGCGATTTTTATGACATATATACATATGTATACGTTCATATGTGTTTGTGTGTGTGCGCGTGCCTGCGCGCATGCGTGTGTGTGTGTGTATGCGTGTGTGTGTGTGTGTGTATGTGTGTGTGGAGTTGACTATAAAGCTCACAAAACTGACTACAAAATTGTCAGTTTTCGTCGAGATTTTGTCTCCTCCATACATTTATGTATGAAGTGGTAGAATATGCAAATAGTTGTTGGCTACCTTCTTGTTCAGAATCCTTTTCACAACAAGGTATTCCACAAATATCAAAGCCATGGTAATCTTGTTGTTGGTCTTGTTTACAAGATTTTTACTGTTTTTTGTGGCTGAATGAAAGTTACCACTCATATATTTTCATGGTATGAAAGAAAAAATATCGACACTAATTATTAATATGTATTGCAAATTATTCAAGTTGCAAAATTATACGAACACTTTACATTTTGGATAAATTTTTTTCAAATTTTTCTCTCATCTTGGTCTTGAATAGCGGAGCTTCGATCTTAGTACTGGTCTTTAAGATCAATTTTGCTCCTTACTAGTAATGGTAAAGACGTGAAGCGTCAGCATGTCAAATATCTGCAAAGTAAGTACTAACTTTGAGTACTTCACCCATAATTGCCAGTGATACCATCGCTTCGCACCTACTATAAATATTTGTGATGGGGTTTCTTCGGACACCAAACGTGGATATGAAATTTTCAACCATTGCAATTTGATATCATTGCTTAGCTACCAATGGGAATTTAAAATAAATATTTAAAGTGTAGAATGAACGTTAAAATTCGGCACTGTAAACCTAAACTAGCAGAACTTCACCAGAGGTGTGGACTGCGTTTAGTTCCATCGAAAGAGAGGGTGGAGTGTTGGGACATCTTCTCGGTTGTCTTTTCTGCCTGCTTTACCGCATCACTTTCACCACGAACAAAAACTCACTATTTTTAAATGTTGGATTCGTATTTTTTTGGAGGGGGGTGTTTAAGAGGGATTTTCATTCGTAGGACACTCGTACGTACGTTCATGAACTTCGATGTTATGAGTCGTTGCTTGTGTGTGGAAGCACTCGAGTTTATGAACCATCTTTCGTTAATTTGAATTTCGATTATTCAAGAAAAATGTTGAAATATGTTAATTGGTAGGTACCTCACCATTAGGCAGATTGAAAAATTTTCTGTACTAAAGTGCAAGGAAGTGTTTTAAACACTTACATGAGAAGAACAACTCTTCCTTAAAGAGCGTTGTAAGTGTGACTCACAAAGACCTTGTTGAGTCTACCTTCCTGAAATTTCGCCAGCGGGCTATTATTAGACATTCACGAAAATAAATGAAAATAATTATCAATTCGTGTAGGTAGTTGTTACGCATCCATTTCATGATGAGATTGAAGTTGATGAGAAATATTCGGTTCTCGGAAATGTGTACGTTTTTTATTTCGAGGACAATTTTGATTTCCGAAGAAAAGAATTGGCAATATAGGTTTAAGGTTTGGCAATAAATTGTTGAAAGTTTTGTCTTGTTTCTTCCTTCCCATGCACATAGTTATGGACGCTAAAATTGTTGTACCTACCTCGTCTTTTTTAAAACATTGAAAATATTTAACTTCATGGTATTTGGGTATGGGGTAGGGATACGTTTTAAAACAGTGTAAACATTTTTCGAAATCAACAATCGACAATGTGCGCGTGCATAGACATATTTCTTAACATTAAAATAAGTGAAAGACTAAGAAAAATCAGTGAAGAATACGAGAAAGAAACAATAATGAAAATCAAAGGTATACAAAAACGATACAAAAACTATCGGGTAGAATCTTCGTCTGTAGTACTGGACCAGTGAAGCTTCATAAGACCGATGTACTTTTTAATGTCAGCATATTTCGACGTAAAAGCAGGCAATCCGAGTGTACTTCGTGCGTACTTTCGACGTTTTGCTTGAGTTCACCAATTTAGAATACAACTGATAAGGTTCATTGCATCAGTTCATAGTGCAGAAAGTGTATGTGCCGTAGTCCCTTTGGGAAATTTGTCATTTTCCTAACGTTGTTGACATTTTGGCAGGAGCCGACAATCGATTAAAAATTTTGATCATTTTCTAACTAAACTAAACTCGGGTTCGGGCTCATTAGAGAATTACTAAAATTCTTAAATGAATTGAAATTTTTTTTTTTCGTTTTCTCGATTACTGGCTCTTGCCAACATGACGTAGACCGATTTGAAAAAGACGAATTTTCCAAAAGGATAACGACATATGTACCTTCTACTCTTCTTTGAACTAAGTTACTAAGTTTTAAAAAAACGCCGATACTTTCGTCCCAAAAGAACAAAATTCAGGAACTACTGAAAAAACTCTTGCACTTTTTTGGCCAAAAGAATAGGCCTATATCCATTGTTAAAAGATAAAACCTTCGAAGCCTGTTGAAATAAAATTTGCAAACGCCATAACGGTTTTGTTGGTTCAGGTGTAAATGTTGTAAAACTTGAGAAAAAGTTGATAAAAAATGTCGATATTCCAGAGGAAAATATCGATACGTATTGATATTTTTCGCACCACTGCTGTATAGTTAAAAAGAAGAATTGATAACAAACTTTGAAAAGAATAAGTTCTGAACTGAAAATTTCGAACCTAATTATAGCTCTCAGAATAGAGCTTTTAAAACGAAACTTGGCAAAAATCGTCGAAGGATAGGCACTTACATGAGGTTAAAATGTGAAAATCTGTGACCGGGGGAGACGTGATGCTGCGACCAAAAAAAATCAACTAATTTATCGTATAGATAAGTGTAGAAAACTGTGTAATAGTGTACAAACTTGTTTGACTCCTTAAAAAAATCAGCAATTTTCCGGGTGGTTTTTTTTTTATTTATTTATTTATTTTTTTTTTCAAACTAGTTATTTGATTTGGTAAAGTTCGGCACTTGAACTTATCAACAAGGAAAACGAAACAATCAAAACATGACTGTATCCTAAGATATTATTTTTGAAAAATATTCAGACTATATTATTTAGGGTTCATTCCTTAGATACCTAGTTCTATTCATAAAATTATAGGCCTAAATATGTGAAGAGGTTGTTTTAAAATATCTCAGTTTTATTGAATTGAATTGCTATGTATACCAAAGTTTGTAACAAACAGTTGCATAAGAGCGGGAAATTTTTGAAACGAAGAAATAATAATATATTAATTTCCAACAATTTTTAGGAATAATACGGGAAAATTTTATCGTATTATAAGAATATTGTGGGTGTGTGTATGTGTGTATACACGACACCACACAAACACCAATGCTGGTTGGTTGCGTGTACGCTGAAGAGTGTGTGCGGGCCGAGCCCAGTAAATAAGTTTAGCTCAGGGATGCCAACCCTACGTCAATAGACGTAGATCTACGTCTTTTTGAACAAAGTTTAAAAAGCTATGTCTTTTTCTACATCTTTTTTTAATCTACGTCTTTCTATGTCTTTTTAGGAAAAAATAATCTGTCTTAGAAAAAAATCGCATTTATTGACTAAAAATTGTTTTTTTAATCCCGAATTTCTCAAAATTTTTATAAATTGTACTATTTTATACCTTACAATTCATACAACATAATAATCTTGGCATTAATATTTATAACTAATGAAAAATAAGCATAAATTCAAATCATCATTTTAATTTTTATTAAAATAAGTAGATAATTTTTGTCATCTATAAATGAAAAATTTATTGGTATCACACTTGATAGTTAAATGATATTTCAAGTTTTGAAATTTGAATGAGAAAATATTACCGATAAATGATAATTCAACATGAAAGATATTTGAAAAAAAATTAGCTTGTGGAAAAAAAACAAGAAGGAAAAAGAAAATGGAAAAATTTTTGAAAATTACCTTAAAACCTATAAAAATGATCTGAAGGGGAAAATATGGCAAATATGGTCCAATAAAATGGACTCATTTTAATGTAATCTTCCTAAATTGGAAAGATATTTCATTAAATCTTTGATAGCAATGATGGAAAAAAATATTTTATAACATCAAAATCCTCATCCTACCAAGTACCAATAGGTATTTAATTGCAGTTATCTTCATAAAAAGGGCTTAAAAACAACTTCTAGAGGGGTCCTGTAAAAAAATTTTTGGTGGGTTCCCTCCAGACACCCTTTATTGGGTAAAGGTATCATGTACTGAAAATAGGTAAAAAACAAGATCTACATCTTTTTACATTTTTCTATGTCTTTTTTTATGAAATTTTATGGATTTTAAAAAATGAAGGTTGACATCCCTGGTTTAGGCGCAAAAACAGAGTTTGTGGGTTTTACCCCACTAGCCCGCTAGGTGGTCGACGAGTGTATAGTACACACTCGTTCGTCAACGACCACCCGTCGCCACAAATATTATTTAAATAAAATTGTCGAAGGAAAGTTTCGAATTAAATTTCTTCTTCATAATATCGGATTTCCAAAAATTCTGAATTACATGCTGCTGTGCTAGAAGTTATACGATAATCCTAAAAATACATAATCATTGTCAATTTACTAAGAACTTTATTGTTTGGGTGAATTCTGTTAGTTTTTTGTTTAATAATGGATAGATTAAAGCTGTGCAGTGGTTAAGAGTAATTTCTGTAGAAGTTTCATAGCCCCATGATGTTAGTCGTAAATGAGAGAACTAGCTGAAAATTTTGGCTATGCCACTTTTTAATCTTTTTTCACCTTCAAGTGTTACAGCTAAAAAATCGAATCCGATTGGACAATGTGTTTTTTTTTTCTCTAAAATAAATTTCAGTCGAGAGAATGTGAAAAAATTTCTTTTGAATTTATGACTTTTTCTAATGGCTTACTTCTCCAAAATGACTGCTCCTTACTCTTGCTGCTGATGTTTTTGGTTTTTGTTGTTGTTGTTTATTCGCTGTTTTTCTGACACCTTGAGGAAGATCACTATCTACCCTAATTCAATGTCTTGTACCGATCATCGTGATTTCAATCGTAAACAAGAAAGATTTAGGTTTGTTTATCAGAGTACATTTCTGTTATTCTGATTTTTTACTTCAAAATTCTGCGAATCGATTTCCATTGCAATCGTACGTCAAATATCCTCAGGTATTCGTTGCTATGTTATTAAACGTAGGCCATTGTAAAAAAAAAAAAGAAAAAAGAAAAGAAAAAAACCTTAAATTTCAAAACAACGTCTTATAATTTCCATTTTGTTTGCCTCGCTCTCCTTCAAAACTGAGGTACTATAAATTTGGACCTCTATTTATTTTCTTCGTTTATTTTAATTTGTTGTTTTTTCGCCACCAGTTTATTATTTCGTGTACCTACGTCATTATTGTGCGTCTCATTCGCATATTTTTTTGCAAAAGTTATTGCTATATTAACTTGTGTAGTTATTGATGAGGAGCGTTATTTTTTTTTTCCCTGGAATGACCATTTTAAATCTTATGTCTACGCTTACGAACATATTTTTATTGCTTTAAAAATTTCTCGTTTGTTATACTTTTTACGACGGTATAATTCGCAAAGATTTGGCAATATTTTACGTAGAATTGCAGGGTTTTAACCAACCTCGTATTTGAAGAATTTTAAATACTTACGCGTATAGTAAATGTAAAGTCATTTTGTTGTTAAAATTTAGCTCGTATTGGCTGTATTAGAATATAATTAGGTATGGGTAGAATTGGTGGGCGAAGGAGAAGACACAATAACAAAATGAAAAACTACCGCTATAAAAGTAACTAAATTCAATGCTGTAACCTCAGTTACGAAATTTTTACTATTAGTTTTTTGCATCTAAGGTTGGACTGTAGAATATTGAAAATTTCACTTTTTTTTCTGACTGCGCTATTTTAACGCCAAGTATTTCATAAATCACTTTTATTGGGCAAAATATTTAAATGCTCCTTGAAAATATTTGAGAATGATTGGTTCTGTTCAAAATCATTATTTGTTCCTTCAAATACAAAATCCTACCTATTTTCCTCGTAAATCAAAAAAATTGTTTTTTTGCTTTTTTTGAGAAGTAAGAAAAATTTATTTGGAAAAATTTGCGTTTAAAAGTCAGTGAACATACTTGGTTACTACATATTAGTGGATGTACTGGTAGTGTTAAACAGCGGTTACTGAAACGAAGAAGTTGAAACGTATATTCGGTTTAAGGTGTTATACATTTCCATTGTTCCTGGAAAAGAGGTAATGGCTTGAAGAAAATGGAAAGTATGAATGATCGTTGTCAGAAAATATACGAATGTTATGTTTACTCTTAAGCATTTTATTGCATCAAAAGACTTTGGAACTACCTAAAACACATGAACAAAAGTATAGAGGAGACATCAGATGAGAGCAGTTTTATAATTCTGGGTCAAAGGTACTGTTAGTAATTGTGGAATACCTTGCCGTGAGAGATATTCACACGCAGAAGGTTTTCTACAGGTTTTGCGTGTTCTGCAACTTCATACTGTAAAATATGAGAGAGCCAAATCCTTGGCAAACACTGGCGATTTTGTAGCCAGTTTCGACAGTTTATATACCAAATTTGGTACACGCACACACACACACACATACATACATATACGTACGGTATTATGTCATCAGTTGCGTTGTTTCTTGTCCCTGTCGAGGTGACAAGAAATGCCGCAACAAGTTTGGTATCAGTCTGTGACATCACCGAGATTGTTATCGGGTAATTGATCATGGCCCGTGCAATGTATCTTGCCTGTATGTACATACAGGTGCAGACATACAAACGCACAAGTGTGTATTGGTTTAATGTCATAGAGACAAATAATTGTCAGTTTTTGGGTGGAAACTGTCATGGAGGGGTGTAAGCCCCTATTACCTCATACGAGTATTGTCCCCACAGTAATTTTCAAATTTTTTTAATTGAGTAAAAGAAAGTTCAAAAAAAATTAACAGTAAACGAAATACAACAGTTTCTATTATTTTTATTTAATTTTACTTTATTTTAATGGTCATTGGCTGCTTGGCCATTTTACCCAGCATTTGAAGGATATTTTCTTATTGAAGTGAAGAAGAGGGATGGTCTGGATCCTGGAACCAATATTCCATCAGATGAATTTTTCAATTGCATTCTGGAGCACCACATAGAACCAAATGTTCACTGCCATTGTAGGCTGGGAATGTAGCGGTGGTTGGTCTTGAACTAGCAACCTCTCAATTGGCAAAGCCAAGTACAAGTAATTTTTTGTCAAAAAATTAGCAAGAAGTAACAGAAATTTAAAAATTCTATAAATTTCCATGAAATTTTTTGTTATTTTCCTCATTAATATAAGTACTGTAATTATATGAGTGGGAAGTGTCATACCTTGCCTATATAAAATACATTTTCCAGTAATAGCCGGTGGTGAGATGGGTGTGTGGTCAAGTTCACCGCTTTTAGCTAGAAGATATTTTGGTCCCAGGTTTGATTCCACAACATCTGGTGACCTTGATGTGATGTATATGCACGCACCTGAATGGTGTATGGTGGAACTCAAAACTCTCCTTCCTAACTTGAGTTGTTGATAGATGGCACCCTATATAGTGGAAATAGAACTCATAAAGGTAGTGTAAGCTTGTGTGTGTAGGTATAAGATGTTCACAGCATCTAATATCATTAAACTCATGTTGAGTCTCTCTAGGGAGGAATGTGGGAATTGCCATACCTTTCTTGTATAAAATACATTTGCCAGTTATAGCCAGCGGTGAGATTGCTGTTTGGTCAAGTTGACAGATTTTAGCTGGGAAATATATAGGTCCCAGGTTTGATTCCCTGAACCGACAAAACTTACAATATTCTTATGATGTATTTTCCTTAATAATCATCTAGATAATCGACATTAGTTACATTGTTTTTGAAAAATTTGGAAGTTTATTGTAACAGAAGGTGATAAATAAGAAGTGTAGGGAATGTGAACATATTCATGGGCACATTCTCGCTATTCCACCATCTGAAGCATGGCTTTTCGGATAACATCATTATTTTTCAATTTATTGATTGCCGATTCTATTCCCCAAACCAGCAGACCTGCAAAAGTGGTGACACTAACATTGAGCTGAGCACACAACCTGGGCATCATGTTCAAATCTTCCTCCTTTCTGGGTGGACAGTACTACTGTTGTCTGTGTGGGTTTGGTTTACTGTTTAACAGCCTGTATGTGCTGCTCTCTGGTGCGTTACATTGTACTTGCACTACATGTACCAGTGGGCGAGTGCTGCGGGGAATGTGAACATATTTATGCACACACTCTTGTTATTCCATTGGCGATGGCATAGCCACTTGGATAATGTTATCTCTTTTCATTCACTTGAGAAAAGTTTATTTTGTCTCGTCCTTCCTAAGGTGCATGTTTTCTTCCTTTACCTAATCTCGTAATTTCATAATTTCACATCTTTGTTTGAGCATTTTCGAAACATAAATTGTTTCATTCGTAAATTTATGAAACAATTCCTACTTGCATGGTAGTATTGATTCTAGCAAGTTTTTGGAATTACTTTGATCGATATAATTATTTACTCGCCCAAATATCAAAGCTACCGTAAAAGAGTAAAACAATGTCAATTTTCTGTTTACAAACAAACTAGGTAGAAACAGTTCGATATATTGTAGACTATGAGAAGTTGGGGTAAATCAATATTCAAAAGTTACGAGAAAGGACAGGGACGGAATACTTTTGGCTCTCCAAAGGAAGGAGTAAAATCAACCCCATTTATAGGGCACTCGATACGCCACCTTTTCTATCAAGCCTAACTGTAAAATGACACCGATGAATAATTGAAAGAAAAAAAATTAAAACGTAATATCAAATCCAGATCTTCACGAGCCGACGCTCTGTAACAACGCTTCATACAGCTAATCCACAAAATGTTAAAAATAAGAGAGTAGTTGAAGAAGGAGAAGAAGAAGAAGAAACTTGCCCGGATTAATTTTCACGGGGTTGATATATTGAAACGACACAACCACCGGAATTTCGTATACGAATATACACGATGTAGACTATGTAATCAAAAGCCAGTGGAAAAAAAAGTGAAAAAGAAATAATAAGACTTGAAAGCTGTCACAAGTAATTTTACGAATATTATATTTTCTCTGAGACAGCCAACTTGTTTACCTAATGGAAAACTAGTTTCACAGTATTCAACCCTCAAGTTATGACGAGACGAGCGTCAGTTGAAGGAAAGGCAGATTTAAAATGAAGAAAAAAAAGAAGTATAATTATGTAAAAAAATATAAAACCGATCTAGATTACAATGAGAGGTGGAGAAAAAAAAAAAGGTTTACTGATACAAACGCCTTCGAGGACGAGAAATGGATAAAAAAAAAATTAAAAACACCAAGTTTCAATGTTATGATCTGACATAAATAAGGAAGCTTTTTTTTATCCACTCCTCCCTTTTTTCTATTCCTACGTCGCATCGATAAGGTTGAGGAGGAAAAATCATTGAACCAGGAAAAGGAATCGACGTTTTAATTAAATTTTCACTCGAATGATTTCTTATGTATACCTACTCCACGAATAAAAGATAATACGTAGGTATAAGCTGTACGTATATTTTAGATTGTTTCGAATAAAATACGAGCACCTCTTCATTGTTGAACTCGTAAGAGAGATATACTGAAGAGGATAATGGCAGTGAATGTGGAAAAATGATAATAAGAGAGATGAGATGATTACCACCAACCAGCCTCTTCGGTTTCGTGAATTTGATATCGAGATAACGAAACAATTATTTTTGTTTTGTATTGAAATGTGCCAAATTTGTTTTTGCATTGAAATGCGCTAAATCGCAGGATTTTTATTATTTTACTAATTAAGGTAGTATCGCCACGGACCCCACACCCACGATCTGATGTAGAATTCAAATGCATTCCTTAATCTAAGTTTGTTTTGTTTCTATCCAACTGAAAGTTTACCATCACCCTGGTCCTTGGTGTGCAGTTAATAATAATTTTTTCATTCCTCACGCTTCAAAAACACCGTTTTGCTACACTGATTTTTGGGGTGAAAATCGTTATTTGCAAAATTGTATTTGTAAACATGATCAACTTTACTTTGCAGGCCGCTGGTTTACTTTTTAGTTTGCTCAATTCACTTTGCAGGCTGCTCGGACTGATAACATTATATTTCAGTAGAAACGTGTTGATTCATTTGAATGTTAGATCTATCGTAATATTTTTCCTTGAAAACACATTAAAATTTTTCTCGCACTCAGAATAAAAAGTATCTTTCTTTACAAGAACTTAAAGTGAGGTTGCGGGACTTGTACATTTGCGCTCGTCTTGCCTACAGTTAGCCTCGCAAATTTGTATTTGTTCTGCAATAACTCACTTTCAGGCCTTAGAAGGTAATATACTATTTTGATGCAAGTGTGTAAAGTAGGTGATTTTGACACGAATAGAAATCCCCTACTTCGCACGAGTATCTGGCTTTGTTTTTTGCTTTCCCCTTAAAAAAAAAAATAAATTGTTTGTACATTCACATGGCTCGTTGTGACGATGAGAATGATGATGATGAGATCCTCTGTCGAATGTTGCTAATTTCACATTTTCAATATGATGAGTGAGTGGCATAGTGGTTATATGCTCAGCTTTGTGATGGAAAGATTATGGGTTTGAGACTGGATGCCTTCACACTCCCCACCCAAAATGGCGGTGAGTTCATTTTGGTTTGATCTATAGTGTTCCAGCCTATGTGATTGTAAAATTCATGTTGGTAGGCCATTGGCCACGGATTCTGACCCTTCCTTTCTACCCCCTTTGATATCAAATATACCTGTTCTCCAGACGCTGTGCTGTCAAAATTGCTAAGTAGCCAAAACCTGTGCTAAAAAAAATAAAAATAATAGGTTATTAATTATACCGCCCCAAAATTAAAAAATATTCAAGTTTCAATTTTGTTTTTTATCAATAAAAATAATATTATAAATATTATAGTACAGTTACGTTTAAATAATGAAATATATCTAATTTTCAATAATTTAATACATTTTTTTAGAAGTCAGGGGACAAACAAAGAGCAAGAATTACTCGAATTTCAGACGCTTGTACTCATTTTTGAAGCTGTTTCCCGCAAAATATTTAGTTTAGTGCTCAGAAATATCACTCGCCAAAGGGTTACAAGAACTAGTCCCTCGTTTTCTATAGAGGAAAATGATAACTTCATTTCTAGAATATATTTCATAAAAAATGGTCCAAAATAGATGACCTACTTCAGTTTTTCTTTAAATGGCTGATCCCAATAAAAGAATAAACAAACATATAAAATAATAAATATTATAATGAATAAATCCTAATCCTTGAGTCGGTATAGTGAGATGATTTCTAAGTTATGCGAAGCCATCAGTTATACAGCTACTTGAAAATAAAGAACATTACCTCATCTAGTTGTGTTTCTTTGTGTTTTAACAGTTTTTAATGTCACATCCCAAGAGTGGATTGTTGGATTAAACAAGAAACAGAAGCTTTAAGATATATTTTTGGAACTATAGCAACAGACAGTTATAGAAATTGGATAAAAATGAAGGATAAATAAGATTTACCCCCTTTTAAAGTGAAATAACTCTCGAGTTAAAGTGAAGTAGTAAGGTATTGATAATATTATCATGTCGTCCCATTGAATGTATAATTTTTTCTTTTTCACTGTCTACTGACTTTTGTTTTCTTAAAATGAATCTTGAAATACCTTACATTGTGGAAGATATTCCAATAGAAAGTGTTCTGCAGTTTTTGTTTTTCACCACAAATCATACACAAGGTATGGGAGAGTGAAGACCTTAGCAAATACTGGCAATTTTGTAGTCAATTTTGTGAGCTTACATACTGGCTCCTTACATGCACACATAGACTTATATGTGAGAAATACATATGTGTGTGTGATGACTAAATGCAACATATTTTGTTGTTGCCCCGACAAAGGGGAGAATACAGCACATACACTGATAAGCTAGATTGTGACATCATTCGAGATGTGAACTATCGATTCATTACAGTCTAGATGTTGCATCATATTTGCATAAGTTTTCGAGTACGTACAAACAAACATACAATGTTTTCAATATGCAGTGCACAAAATATCGTCATTATGTGATGACAACTATCATTATGAGGCTGAGCCTCTGACCTCTTACAAGTAATCTAATCCCTACAACATTTTTGCTGTGAGAATTTAAATTTTCAAGTCCACCAGATCCATTTATTAACTACCAATGATCGAGGACTGCAAATGTCACGAAGAAAAAATTTTTGTATTTTCTAGTCCCCACCCTTCTAGTGAAGAAGCTGTCCAGAGTGAGGTTGCACTAACGACCTACAAAAGAAAAATGCAGGATTGTTATCGTTGTCCAGGCGAATGAGGTGACAGTTGCATTCATCTTCACTTACAGCTGACATTGAGCAGTGGCGTTTCGTGCGTACAATGTATCAGTAGTAACGTATGTAATCGTTGTTGGTCGCACACAATTTTCTATTCTTTGACGGCTAAGCTACGCAATCGAATCGTGCTCGGCGCTCCAGGAAGACGAGTTTGGTCGGCTCCAGTGGCCGCCAAAAGTAGAATTATTGTGTGAGAAGAACGTCGAGAATAGAATAATAATATTAAAAGCGTGAACGCTGTTTCCAGCGTATAGATTACGTACGGTTTTATCCACTTATTGATACACACATTACAACCATCCGTTCGTCCATCCATCCATCCATCCATCCATCTATCTATCTATCCATCTGTCGTGATACTGAGTGCATGATGAGTACCACTTTTGCATGTATACATCATATTTGGCAACTGCTTCGCCTATACCTTACTTGTTACTATATACATTATACACGTAACCTATTAGTAATGGTATATATAGCCCGTATCGATGGTTACACTTCACATAAAGTCATTGACTGCATATGCTGCTGCTGATGCTGCCGTTGTTCTTGCCGCCACTGTCCAAAGCGAGCTCCATTCTCTTTCTATCTCTCTGCTTCAGTTGCTACATAAGAAAAGAGATGGAGAGTGAAAAAACTTATCGTTACGTCGAAAAACGACTCACGATCGAGGAAAAGGAAAATATTGTTTACAAACTTCAAAAAGAAGAAAAAGATTTGAAAAAAAAAGAAAAAAAGAAAAGAAAAGAAGGCGTTGTTTTCTTGGACATTGCGGTCGACCAGCAAACGAGCAGTGCATTGATGCGAAACGACTACAACATTTGGCGTTGCTTTCTTCTCTTTATTTCATTTTTTTTTTCTTACGAACAGTGTTTGTAGGAAATTAGATAGTGTACAAAGTACTGGAGGATAGCCGCTTATTCTTGAAGGCAAAATTAAAATTTGGGAATTTGTTCACAGCGGAAGGGTGGCGTCGATGACGAGGAAGTTACGACTTTTTGTTTAATGACCTGAAGAAGAAAATGTAGGAGAATGGGACTGCGATCGAGGAACAATGTCTGATTTAGATGGATAATTCTTTGGCCTGCTGTAATGTCCCCAATTACGAGGTCTTCTGAGCTACTGGACCAGAATTAAAGTTGATTCGGCGTTGTGCAACCAATTCGTGGTAATTAAGTTCAATTTTAGATGATTTTTCTACGCTGGAGGTACGTTTTTGACGCAATTCCAGCTTTCTCGCAGAAGAGACGGTCATTTTCTCAAACACTTTTGCAAATTCTTCATTCGTTTCGACTGCTTATGTTATGATTTGTAAAAAAAATTAAGGGAAAGTCGAGGATGATATCTGAAAGTTCCGCTTTTAGTCCGACTACTGCCACTGCAAGTGGTTCATAAAGTTGTGGCTGCTCGATAGCATCCATTGCCTTAACTAATGGAAAAATGTAGTTTCTTGGGCTCTGTTTCCCAGTCCAGCCCTCTAAATGTTCTTGTCATTGAATTTTTATTTTTTTGTGTCATCGTGGTGAATTCTATTGTCGATCTAAGTCTCCTCAAACAGTTTTCATTGTTTATATTCCGTGGTCATTTGTATCGATTTAATTTTATTTGATGTTTTTTTGCTACCCCCTCTTGGGACTTTTTCACCGGTTTTCTTCCTTTACTTTTACGTGGTCGTCAGTGTAGCCGGCTACGACTTCATTTTTCCTGCTCACCTTAACCAATATGGCTGAGAATTTCCATTTTAGCTTTGCTGACTATTCGATCAGGTTGGTTTTTCTTGTGATCTGTTAATAAAATTCCATCTCTTGCAGGGTGATCTGTACAAATTTTTTGGATTTTTTTCTCCTAAATATGTAGTTTTTAGCTTTGACCCTCTGCTTCACATCTGAACTTGATTGCAATTCGGTGCAGCCTACTTCGGTTTAGCGCAGGCCGTCCGGTAAGGTCGCCTATGTGCGCTGACCTTGTAACTGGTTCTTCTTCAAGAGGTTGATCTTCTGACTTGGGTGAACGATTTTTTACACAATTTCTATACCAGTGCTGTGCATCTCTGTTAAGTTTCTAGAATCATTGTACTTTACCATCATTTTCGGATTCTCTGTTTAGATCGTGTGGTATTGTTACCCCTCTCTATTGACTTATGGTAATTATTACCATGTTCTCTCCTTGCCATACAGGGTGTTTCGTGAGAAGCGATTTGAACTTTGAACTATTGTTAGTGCACCTCAAAACAAGTAACAAAAGTTTAATAAACAAGCGTTTTGTTTTCTAAGGTTACGGAGCTAGGTAGGACTATACTAAAAGTATGACATGAACGAAATTACCTACTTTAAAACTGTGATCTGTTTGTCAACACTCGTACCACTTACCATAAGAAACAAAAAAGGTCATATTCATTTTCGCTCTATCTTGATTAACATCATTCTAATTTGAAGAATTAGGCAAGTACGTCCTACTTGAATACATACTTACCTGGGATTTTGTAATACAAGTTTGGAAACTCCTAACGCCTTTGGTGTAAAAGATAGGGCAAAAATGAAGAGAACAGATTTTGGTATTGGTGGTGAATACTGTGGGTAAGAGGGTTTACATGATCCAATCACAATTTTAAAAGAAAATTTCCTGATGTCATGCTTTTAGTATACCTGTAGCTCCTCAAACAATGAGAACGTAAAGTGCGTTCGTTTGAACGTTTTTTGTTTGGTCATCATGTGTACTTTCTACTGTTAAAGTTCGGATAGCTTCTCAGGAGACACCCTGTATGCGTATGTTTCAATAGATTCAACGTCAGTCGCATAAATTTCTTCATTAAATTCGTCCGAATTCTGGAATTTGTCTTTCAATACCAACGTGAACGATTTTGATGACATGTTATGTTACTCCATGGCTAGGAGTTTCTGCTATTGAAGCACTGTTGTTTTTTTTTTTTTTGAGGTAGATTGAAAAAATTAACGAAACGACCTCAAAAACTGGAGTCCCTCAAACAGAAACCGAGTTAGATCGAAATCAAAAACAAGCAAGTTCAATATTTGCCGTCGGTTCCATAAATTCTTATTTTTCGTTCACATTTTTTTTAAATTTACTTGGCATTTTTTGTTGGAATGACGATTCTTATCTGGAAACTACCATAAAAATCACGCGCCTCGTTTTCCGTTATAATGGTGATTAACTCGCATCCATGAAAATTCATGGAGCCGATGGTCGACGTACCTACGACCAAGCATAAATTTAGCCGCACCACTGAACGAGGTGGAAGTGGACACGAAATTCTATCGCATTTTCACGACGAAAACAAATCACAAGTCTTTTTTGGAGGCATTGATGAATGTCCACCTATCAAAGCTTCTTTTTTTTTGTTTTTGTTTTTTTTTTGGCAAATAAAATGTAGTTGACGATGCACGGTTCTCTTCTATAATATGTTGCTGTTTTTGTCGTTGTTGTTGTTGTTATTGTTGTTTTTTTTTTAGAAAAAGCATGTTTTTCAAGTTACACTACAAGATACGATCATGTATCACAAAATGGGGAATGAACTCTCTCTGGGAATAATGACAACTTGGGTTTGCGACATTGTAAATTAATTTTAGGCGGATAAATTCTACGAATTTTTTGTAACTTCTTATTGGTGGTGGTCAAGTTTACGTGTGTAGCTGTGGCTCTTTTGTATGGGTTGATACAGCATCCGAAATCATAATAACACGTATATTCATCGTACGTCGTGTATTCCGTGGTGTCGTTTTTCCTGCAACTTGTAGCCAATGTCTATGTGGTGTTATCGATAACATCGATTCGAAACGGTTTTCATTGTTAATTCGTAATTTATTAAAATTACAAGATTTTTAACAAAAAAAAAAAAAAAAAAAAAAAAAAGCGAACGAAAAACAAACACAAATCATTCTCGCATACCTTTATAATTACGAGTTCTGTATACAGCGTTGCAATAAGCATCAGGATGGACCGGGGAAGAAAAAAACAAATGGGGAAACTGGTTTTGTTTTATTACAACTTACGTTTGACCAAAAATTTTTGGTGCTTGTTGTGGCGAAATAATTCGAAGAAGAAAAAGAATTTAAAATATGGTAGTACGTGGTATGCGACCAAAGACCGCGGTTAAGGACGACGAATTCGGCTAAAACTTGTAAGACAGATGAAAACATCGTATTGATGTGCTGTTGTTTGTTGTTGTTGTTTTTTCTTTATTAGGAGGGTAGACGATAATTAATTAGCTTTACGACGAGGTTTTTAGTCGTGAATTGCGAATTGGGGTACGTGTCGCGAATATCGAGTAAATTGTCGCAGCTATAGTTATTCAGTACCTGTTTCGAAGATTTTGCATGTTATCAGTACCGTTGTTTCACTTCCTCGAACATGAGAGAAGAATTTTAGAATCCTTCTGTATTAACGATATCAACTTGGCGAAAAAAAAATTTTTTTCTCCTAGTAGGAAATCTAGTTACAGAAATTCGCAACCGATGCAGGGTGCTGCCAGTATTTCCAGAATATTTGCCTTAGTAGGGGTATATAACTGGGAGATAATACTTCACCCCCACTACTTGCAAATTTTGAGGGGACCGTAGGCTTTTATTTGATACTAACTAGCAATTTAGTCTACCTATATGTTTCCTGTAAGAGTTAGCCCAACCAGTAGCTTCTAGTGAATCAAGTCGTAGATATATCCTTTAGTTGTCTCTTTATCCGTATCCTCCTTCAACAATGTTTCTACTTTTTGATGTCACGCTCATAGTATTTTTTTTAATTTCTCAATTTATTTGTTATTTTCATAAAAATCTGTCTGATCATTTTATTAAATGAAATTTTGAGTCTCATTGTCTAAATGATGTAGAAAACCTATTATTGTATCACCATACTCAGAATTTGAGGTGTTTTTGCATCAGCTGCAATATTATCAGTATCTATCCAGATATTCGCATCGCTGCAAACAAGAATGTGATGTCACAGTTATTCTGACGGAGCATTAGGCAGGGATCGTTACGTGGATGTGTTACTTTGAGTTATCTTCTGTTCAGAAACACCATTTGGTGTAGATAAGTGATTAAAAATCCAACAGTTCTATAATAGAAGACATTTTTAAAACCTGCGAAAATATGGGGGGACATGTTAATGATCTTTGTACACTAAGGGAGGAAATGAAAGTTGAGAAATTCACATTTAATCCATTTAGACTTTGGAGGGATCTTTTCTGAGTTTCTGAATTAAATAAAAGCAACATTCGAACTCCAATCCACAAAACACTTATCAATTTCGGCCAACGTAACTCGATGTTTTTGTTCATAGCCTTGAAGAGTAGATGTGGGATTTTGTGTCAGAAATTATAATATAATCCGTAAAACATAAAGCGTTGGTGAAAGGATGAATAAACATAAGTTTCTGCCTGTATAATGGTTGCGACGTTGCCAATTTCTCCTAATCACAGGTTGCAGGTACCTCCATTTAATTCATTCTCTGCTGACCATCAAAACGTGGGAAATTCATCGCCACTAGTGTAGTCCCCCTCGAAAGTTAGGACATGTCAGCTGTTACTCTCGTATGCCTTTTCAATCTTTTCAAATTTTACTACACTTATAAGCAAAAAATTTTCTTTCAAAAATAATAAATCGCATTTTACGTTTGAAAGTTCTACAAAAACGAACAGTAGAAGTTACGGTTTAAATGTATTTGTGAAAAAGTTTTGTTTTGAAAAGTAATCCGAGGCTGTGCAATAGTGAGCCAAGAACCGAGTAGAGTGCATCAGTGTGTTGCAACGCTGCACCTTTTCATTCTACAGTTTGCGATGCACCTATAATGATTATCGTATCCTCCAGGCATACCCTAGAAAAAAACAAAAACATGAATAGAATATTTTGTTGTGCTAGATGAAGTGGAATCGATTTCGTATATTACTACACACCATTACTACCAACACCACCACCACCATCACAATATCACATTTTCACTTCGGTTTCATAATTCGATATTTATCGCCTGTGATACGAATAATAATATTATAGATCAGATGGAGTGCCCCCTCCGCCGGGTTGCGGTGAAATGAAATAACTTTTCCCCCGCTCCCCGACCCCCTTCAGCCCAAACATTCTTTTCTCTTTAAAATCGAAAGAACCTTGTAATTTACCATCGCGTATACAGCCGGCCGTATTTCGTACCCATAGCCTCTAAGCTCGCTGGAATTTTGCGTAGGCGTTAACGAAAACGAGGATGCGATTAATTAACGCCTGGGATCGTCTGCATCTTTCTTGTCTCGCGTGCGTGCGTGTACGTGTGTGCGTGTGTGTGCGTGTGTGTGTGTGTGTGTGTGTGTGTGTGGGTTATTGTCTTTTGGCGCGACAAAACGAAAATAACGACACCGCCGAAATACCGATGGAGTAATGAAATACGATCGATCTCAGTGGCGGCGTGAAAAATGGCGTATTTACGTATCTGGACGCACGTCACCCAGTCGAGTAATCGGAATTTAGCCTCTTGCACTCCAGCAGCACCTTTTTAATTCTCTAGCCACGATTAGGAGAACTTGATTGGAAGGTGACGTTCCAGGCCAAGGTAGAAAGAGATTCGTGAATGGTGGTGGTTTTGGTGTTGTTGTTGCATTGCGTTGAGAGCGACTAACCACTTGATACACCTGAGCACGTATAGAAAAAAAAGAAAAAAAATTTGAAAGAAAGAAAGAAAACAAGCTTGAATCATAATCGCTTTACTCTCAATTGAAGTTAAATTATAGATTTTCGATCGATGGACGTCGAAAATAGTGACGTTTAAAACGCGATATTTCGGCTGACTGATTAATAGTTTTGAACTTGCGCCTGTACCTATAAATGGACCGTAGGTATCGGTTGCATAGTAGGTATAGGTACTCGAGTATTTGAAACCTAGGCTGGCGCTAGAAAATTAGAGGAGGCCAAAAAAAAAAAAAACTCCAAAAAAAAACAAGTATGGCTTCGCCATTCGCCTGCGCCGGAGTTATACGCTGTATTTTCAACATTGCACGAGGGCACTGGAAAATACGCAGGTACCCACTTATACGCGGAAAAGTTGTAAAATATACGTATAAATACCAGCTGTCTGCTCGCGTTTCGACGCCACCGTTACCTTGTCATTATAAAAGCGTTTTTTTTTGGTTTTTTTTTTCGAAATCGATAGACGAATACGTGGCCGTAGCCTGTAACTTACGTAGGCTATGCGCACACCCGCAGTACCTGTGTAGTGTACGTGCGGCCTGTACAACGTTGCGGACGCGTACCGACCAGAATTTTGATCGTAAATATGACCTTTTGCGTGGGTTGTACGGAAAGGAGAATCCGTGCGCTGGCCATTTTTGATAGCGGCTGTATACGTTGCTGGAGCGCAATTTTAGTGTTAGCTGCGTGCGCAGGGTCAGAGGAATTATACCGAAGGGTAATGTGTCTTTGCTTTGTTCCTTGGCTAAGTGTAGTGTCGGCGAAAACGGGCAGCAAATAATGTAGAATCGAGCATCCTGCAGCTCTTCTCCTCGTATAATCAGCGGTAGAAGTTGGTACCTGTATAAGTGTGCATTGAGGAGATGTTCGTTTTGAAGAGGAAAAAACCTCTAGCGCAGTGATACTTCGTTAGAAAACTCAGTTTGCCAATTTTTCATTGGCAATATTAAAACGAAACAAATGAAACCTAAGCTAATGCACCGCAGAAAAGACGTTCTTAACCAATTTCGCTGTAAATAAGAATAAGATATTCGCAAGCAACACAGTCAACTCGCTTTTCTCCAGCAATTTTTCATTTTTGTTTTACATTTTTCTCAGAAAATACTTAACCAATCGCCAACAAACATCTACCAAATTTGCCCTCATATAATGACAATTTATTGTGAAAATTTCAGCTCGATATCTTTTCTGGTTTCTTCTAAATTCTGGAAAAACCCTTTTTCATGGAATTTTTTGTGCTTCTGTCTTCTCGAAAATTATCGAACCAATTGGCGCCAAACTCTCTCAGACCTGATAGTATATAAAAACTAAGTGTCGTGAAAATTTCAGTTCTATCTCTTCTGTAGTTTTCTGAACACCGTGAACTAAAACTTTTCTCCACCAATTTTTTTTTCTCCAGTTTTCTCAAAAACTACTGAACGAATAAGCATCAAACTCCTATCGGACTCGCATTGTCATGAGAAAAATTTCAGTTCGATCTTTTGTACTTTCTTCGAAATTATAAAAAAAACCACTTTTCCAGGAATTTTTGTTTTCCAGTTTTCTGGGAAACCTGGTCCTATTTGAGGGGACTGCCTTTCGTAAAAATTTAAACTTATCCCTTCTGTAGTTTTCTCAAAAGCGTGAATTAAAAGTTTAGATGATACATACATTATATATAAGTCGCAGTCAATTTCCAAAATCATGCCTAGGAAATTACTGTTTGTTCGATTTCCATTCTTCAGCAGTTTCTAAAAGTAGCTTACCCATAATTTTAAAATTTTAGACCAAAAATGTTTTCTAAAAATAGAAACCTGGCGTCCAAATAGAGAAATTGCTCATATTGATAACAATTATTGTGGTTATCTCTATGGTTTCCCCATAAATCATCGGCGTTGAAAATTCCTAACTAGCCATAATTCTGCAGATGACGACTGCGGATGGAGATTGAAAAGTCCTGAGAACCTTTTAATTAAGTGTTTTCACTGGTGGATTAATCAGTACATTTATTCCAATAATCTCGTCCAATAGAAAAATAAATTTCTGAAGTATGTAATATAAGTTATTAATTGTCGGGGATGTATGTATTGACAAGCAAAATTGTTCTTAGTCCTGCTCTCAGAGACTGAATTTAAGAAAAACTTTCAACGAATTGTAAAATATTCGTAATCTTGCCGCTTAAACTGCAAGGCTCAAATGTTCATGGTCTTAGTTTTGTTTTTACTCATCCTAAGATATTATCATCCGAGTATTCTAGAACGTTTCTTATACTTGAGTTAGACTTACGTACTCGTTTAACCAGGTTTATCGTATACTTATACATGGAAGTCACTGATAAAACATTACTTAAGTGGCGAATCTTTGCTTAAGTATCGTTTTAGAATACGGCTATATGTCTCCTCGAATAAGAACTTGGCGAACTTTGCTTCGTAGCTCAGCTGGTGTTCGAGTATTGATACGAATTTGCAGCAGATACGGTTAAATGGAACCTCAACCCGTTTCAATCAGCAATCAATGATGGAAGTCAAATGTACCTGTTCCTCACCTACTGTACGTAGGTACTTGATTTTCAAAAGTCAAAGATCAATTTACTGTTGGAAATTTTTAGATATCTCCGTACGTGTGTAATTTAAGTCGTTATAATTGACGGAAGAGAATGGTTTTTTCCAAGTATTCCTATTCAATTGCTAAAAAAAACAAAACAAAAAAAAATTTCTGCGAACGGTTTTTATTGTAAAAGCATAATCGAATACGTGTGTGCTTCCACAAAACTACACAGAGGTACTACTCTTTGCATCGGCAATAGGCCGTGATCTTGCAAAAAATTTTCTAATCAAGTAGCTTTTTGCGATTATCTCGTAAAATGTTCACAATAAATTCCATCAAAATTAGATGTTCTTTTTTTTTCTCTCTCTCTCCTTCGTAACTCTGATCGACCGGTCGTAAAAACGTTGGCGAATAGTTTTGAACTCTGCTGAAATGCCACACTATTGTTCCGATTATAAAAGGTTTTTATGGCAGAATCATTAGGTGCCTGTGCTCTCTCGCGCCATCGTTTTAATGCACGTATCATAAAGTTTATGTATTCCGCAGATGGAGCTGCAGGAATTTTTCCATGGCGGTGACGGGACGTCGACGCCTTCATGACGGCTAATTCGAGTGAACTTGAAATAATATTGACCTAATGTCGGTGAAGGGCAGCTTATAGCGAATTTCTGCCTGGATTTGGCACTAAAAATCACCGGTTTAAAATGAAAAGAAACCAAAATTCATTCGACAATTGCTGCTAATTCAGCATCCTAAATAGTTTGAATTTGTCTGCAAGCTGTGTAATCTCGTATTTATGTAGGTATGTCGCGAGCAAAACACAAATTTCATCCAAGATTTATGTAAAAGCATAAAATTCGGTTGTTTCTACAGTGATGAGTTTTTGCGGATCAAAGTATAGGGCATTGTTATGAAGTATCGACGGTATTCGAGTGATGATTCGCAGAATCCCAAGTCGAAATTCTGCGAAGTACTGTGCAAGGGTCTTATTTGTCAGCCTTTCAAACTTATAAGGCCTACCTACATTACTGTGTTAAATTGGTAAAGTTTCAGTGTTGTCAGTGTTGTAGGGTGATGAAGAGTGTCGAAAATATTTGTCGAAAACCATTTACATAAGAATAACAATTTTCACTTCCTGAGTTACTGAGAGTGTGACTCTTCAAGCTCTTGAAAGTCTACCTTTCGAGAACTCTACAAGTACTTATCGAGTACCTACCTACTTTCTGGAAATTCTCTCGAATTCACTTTTTAGGAAGTTAAATTTATTAATACAACACTTAATAGTGATATTAATTGCAAAATACATAAAAGTCAGCATAACCGAATTGTTAAGAACTTAGATCTACAGTCTGAGCCCAAACTTCTTCGATTTAACAACACTGCTGATACATTGATGACTGACAAATCGTAGACTACTGATATATGTACTATATAACTATAGTAGGTAGTGTTAGCTAATCCCAAAATGCAGTCGGCGGATGTGTAGGCTGACTATAAAGCAGTTATGAGGACTGGTTTCTTACTCCAGTTGATATTCATCCTATTTCCCAGGAGTTGTAATATCCAATTCACTCCCTCAATAGGAAACAATATTAAAAAAGTAGCTTTGCTGTAGTGTGCAACAGGCTTAATGATCCCAGAATGCACTCTCCCTTCCAACTTGAACCTAAATTAAAATCAGCTCTTCTGAATACTTGGAAAAATGATCATAGAAGCTTTCTATCGTAGATTCTTTTTTGTTTTTCTTGTCATTAAATTTCAACACCTGGTTGATACCTGGAGATTAAATTTAGTAAGTGCTTTATATTTGCAGTTATTGACATCCAAGTATTTTGGTGTTGGTTGTATTATTTGCTCCTGAAATTTTTATTGGGTTGATAAGGCATTCAATATCTCGAATCCTTCTTCTTACCAGGTGTGAGTGTGCATTTTGAGTCAAATTCTTGAAAATTACGGCAGGTTGGTCTACTTTCCAGGCGCAGTTAGTTTTGGATGATGTCAAAGGTTGCATGAATTAGAATTGGCCAATCACAGTGCAATGTCCAACACCTTAAAATTTTGCCCATCTCTGAATAGAATCAAAATTTGTCTGACGTAACTATAGTCTTTTGAATAAAATATATTTCGAGATCAATGAGGATCAATGATTTCTGTTTAGACATTCCAGCGCTAAATAGGCAACCTTGCTGTACTACTTGACGTACATTAAACTTACTTTTTTGCAACACCTGTCAATAAACTAGAAGATTATGTACACCTCAGCAGTATATAAACTGAATGATTGTAGAATAATGCATAATACAAATTCTTTAAGCATCTTTTTTGCTTTATGTTTCACCTTGTGTGCATGTGTTACTTTAAACACTATAAGGGATTTCTAAAAATTCAAAAGAAAACATAGTTTCATTGCTGGGATTTAAACGTGGGTCTAAGCTGTGAATATACGCAGTTTCATGGATTTCAGAAGGGCACCACAGCTACAATTTATTTAATAGGAGATAAAAATAGTATTTTAATTTTTTCTTGATTCAACTTTTTTTCCTCGTTTCTTAGGGGATTGTTGCAAAAATTAGGGTGTATCACTCGCCTTTGGTTGGTTCTGAAAAAATCACACATCAAAGTCAAATAACTACTATATGCATACGCTTTCTGATGAATTGAAGAGATGACCCTTATGAGTTGTATTCTTAATCAGTGAACTCAATCGAAACATCGAAAGTACATACAAGTTGCCTAATTTTATGTTGTCATGTTTTCAAGATACGAAGTACATTGGACTTATGGAGCTTTACTGATCCAGTACTATGCTTTCAAAACTGTAAATTAATCTAAATTGGTAGAACCAACCAAAGTCTACAAAATTACAATAGGTTGGCCAAGTTCCCAAATGTAAATCCGCTTTGAAGGATTTTAGCGATTCCATGAGTTGTAAGTGACAAATCACTGGTCAATATCAGACACATTGGGATCTTATCTACCTCTGGACGAAACAAAAATTCGTTTGAATGTATCTAGTCTAATTTAAATTGATTGATTCAACAACAATTAATTGAGGATTAGGTAAAATCAATGGAACCGTGGAAATCATTTGTCATGTGGGTTGTATTTTTGTTTATATTGAACTGGGACAACCTATAGTGATTTTAAAGGCTTTGGGAATCAACAATCAATGGATGAAACGATGGAGATAGTAGAACCGTTGGGGCCATTTGTCACGAGGTTGTATCTTCATTGATATACAAAGTTGACCAACCTGTAATAATTTTAGTATTTTTAAAGATTTTGGTTTTGAATGCCTTTGCGATGAATTTTTAGATTTTGTGTTTATAAATCAAATTTGATTGATAATATCTGGCGAAGGTGTTATTTTTGAGGAGGTTTTGAAATTTACGTGACTCTCGTTTGTTAACCCATACAAACGTGTTGGTTTTTAATGTCAACCTGGTATTACGATTTAAAAAAAAAAAAAAATTCCCTAAATGTCATACGAATGAAAGTATCTAATTCTTTTCTTTTTCTTTTTGTTTACGTTTAGGTGCAACGGTTGTCCGAATACGAACGATATTTTGAAACCTTATTAGCCGAATCGAAGCTAGAGAATCAGTGTAACATCGAAGAAATTAATAAAGCGAAGGCGAAATGCAAACAGGTAAGAAGAAAACATATAAATTGCTAAACTAAATTGGTTATAGCCTACCTATGCATACGATTACGTACAAAATTCATGAAAATTTTGACGAATTACCTTGTCGAAAAAAATAACCGTAGGTTTTTCAAGAAGACTTTTCGACGGGTGAATGTTCGTGGATGGGCATGGAATGTCGTTAATTTCCTGGATTGGTTTCGAACTTTATTAACAAAATTTGACAGGATTATGAGAAGGTTGAAAGGGGGTAGAGTTCACATTTTAAAAATGTTGATACGTTGTAGGTGTGGGGACTCTCCCATATGAGGTATAGGGGTTCGGACCCATCGACGACAGTCGCCGCCCCAAAGGGCAGGCAAACAATCGTCCTTGTGACGTTAAATACACAAAATACGTTCGACCGTAATTACCTGTACGTACTTGCAGGTAATGTATAAGTACCGAATTGTGACACAATAAGATGATGTCACAATTCGTACACGAACTGGCCAGCCATCTCTTATCTCGATAGGGGATGATGCGACCTGGCCATTCTCACCAATGTACGTATTCTCTTAGGTACGTGTGTTTGTGTGCGTGCAAATAAGCCGTACATAAACCACCCAAACCGGCTCTAAAATCGCCAGTGTTTGCCTTGGTTTTGGCTTACCCGTACTTATGTACAAAGCGGTTGAACACGCTTAAATTCTGTAGAATTTCCTTCTGGTGAGAATATCTCTCACGACAAGGTATTCCACAGTGGTGACCCCGACGTGATGTTTGGCTATGTCGTGAGGTGTTCTTAGGTGCGTTGCGCTTTTACAAAAATTTGGCACGGTGCGCTGGCGAGAAACTTGCTTGTTTGGCAAATATAAAAATTTTTTTGTAGACTAAGACACCTTTTTAGGTTGTCGAAGTAGAGTCTGCTGAAGTAGTAATTTATACCCCTCTCCTGAAAATATATAAACAAGGAGAAACCAGACAGTAGACCTGGAGGAAGAAGGTTGGACTCATCCCCGAACTCCCCCGACTTCGACGCGACACTAAGAATTTACCAAATACTGAAGAAGGCCCTCAACACCCAGAATTAGCACAACTGGGAGCTGCAATAAACAAAGATCAACTAGCAGTAAAAACGTTGAGAAGTGGTCGAACTTTAAGCCAAAGTTCAGACCCAAAAACACCTGTCCTACAAACACAGGAGCCAGTGTTTTCGACCAGCAAGGAAGGAAGTAGTTCCGTGAAATACACTTGTCATCAGAAAGACATAGCAATGGTCCCACCACCCAATGGAAATGAAAACCCACAACTATCGCAAGGAGGAAGTGCTTAACCACAGCTGACGCCCGAAGTCTTGGCGCAGATTATGCAACTTTTGCAATTGCAGCCAGGACAGAACCTCAACTTCTACAGACAAAGGATAGAGATCCCGGAATTTCTGCCCAATGAGGTAGAGTTATGGTTGACCCTATTAGAAGGCAGGTTCAAGACGGAGAATATAACCCTGAACCAGCGGTACCTACACATCTGTGGAGGCATGCCCCCACAGATAATCCTCCACATTCCGGACATCATGGAATGCCCTTCAACAGAAGAGGACAAATATGCCTGGTTCGTCAAGAAGATAAGAAATGTGTTTGGTAAAACTAAAAACCAAATCACTGACGATGTGATGGGTGGTATGAAGATGGGGGACGACAAACCCTCAATTTTCATGGCGAAATTGAGGCAGAAGGCGGATAACATCGTAGCCCCTTCTGTCATAGCCAATCAGTTTTGCAAACAACTTCCCCAAAGTGTTGTGCAATGCCTAGCCGCCGTAGGTTCGACTGTGATAAACACATCCGCAGACTTGGACTTCCTTGCAAAATCAGCAGATAATGCGCTCAACTACACCAGGTCAAAGCCCGTGGTCAGTGCAGTGTCTGCAGAGATTGGAGAGATCGCTCAACTTTGAGCTCAAATAGCTCAGTTGACTGATGAAGTAAAAAGGAATAAAGGCCAAAGGTCCACGAAATCCAATAGTAGCTGGCGACAGAGATCTAAAAGTAGAAGCAACAACAACAACAGTGGCAATAGCAAAGGATGACAGTCCAGGTCCAGAGACCGCAGATCTAGTTCCAACAACAGGGGTCAGAGTTCAACTCCCTCGAGAACATCATCTCCCAAAAACCAGTCTCGAAATTGGGATGATAAAAGTTGCTTTTTCCATAACCAGTTTGGCGCTGGCCACCAAATGTAACAACAGATGCAGATGGTGGGGCAAATCCTATACCAAGGAGGCATCAAACTAGAACGAGGAGCCATCTATGCAGCTAAAGACCCCTTGGAAAAATACTCATGCCACCTGTTCATTAAGGACAGGACGAACAGGAGAAGGTACTTAATTGACTCGGGAACAGACCTGAGCATATCGCCAGTCAACAAAACCCAAAAAGTACTCCCTCCAAAATACTATCTCCGTACTGTGAATGGTCAAATCCTTCCAGCTTATGGACTAGAAACCAGCAAAGTTGACATCGGACTCAAGAAAATCATGACG
Organism: Ericerus pela; assembly: GCA_011428145.1. Taxonomy (NCBI): domain Eukaryota; kingdom Metazoa; phylum Arthropoda; class Insecta; order Hemiptera; family Coccidae; genus Ericerus; species Ericerus pela. The sequence continues at coordinate 1,219,076 of WOFM01000119.1, forward strand.
TGGTCCTTCACAGTTGCAGATGTTCCAAACCTGATCCTGGGTGCAGATTTCCTTGCACATTTTGGCCTGATCATTGACCTCAAAAATGGCAAATTGATCGATAGTGAATCTAAACATTGTGTGGATGGCAAAACGCTAGCTTAAAGACTGGACACAAATATATCCAGCTGTACCAAAGTTGACGGACAACTCTTACGGATCCTGTCTGACTATCCTGAAGTCACTCAACCATCAATTTGCAGGCATCCTACCTATAAACATGACAATGTTCATTACATAGAGACTAAAGGACCGCCTTGCCATGCTAGAGCACGAAGGTTACTGCCTGACAAACTCAAAGCGGCACGAGAGTACTTCCATCACATCGTCGAGGAGGACATGTGTCGCCCCTCAAAAAGATCATGGAGCTCCCCTATCCACATGACCAAAAAAGGAAGTGGAGAGTGGAAAATTGTTGGAGACTACAGGGCCTTAAATGCCAAAACAGTTCCTAATCACTACCCAGTCCCCAATATAATGGACTTCAACGCGAATATGAAGAGTAAAACGATGTTCACCAAAATTGACATCAATTGGGCATTCCACCAAATTCCTATGGATGACCAGGACGTACCAAAGACAGTGGTTATAACCCCCTTTGGACTATTCGAATACCATCGAATGTCGTTTGGACTTTGCAACTCAGCACAAACTTTCCAGAGATTTATCAATGGACTGTTTAGGGGATTGCCGTTTGCATATGCATACTTGGATGATATTTGCATTTGCTCTGAAGGCGGTGAGCATCAGAACGAGGAGAATGTAAGAGCCGTTGTACAGCGTATACACGCTGTCGGGCTTACTATCAACGTAGGCAAAAGCTTATATGCACAGACCGAAATTGACTTCCTCGGCTACAAAGTCTCGACCAAAGGCATTTCCCCATTGAAGACCAAAGTAGAGCCAATATTGAATTTCCCAAAACCCTCAAATGTCGCTGAACTTAGGCGTTTCTTGGGGATAGTGAACTTCTATAGACATTGCATGAAGAATGCAGCAGCCGAACAAAGTAACCTGTTTGCACTAATTAAGACAAGTAAAAAGAAAGATAAAACTCCAATCGAATGGAATGAAGAAGCCGAACAGTCCTTTGAGAAAATCAAAGATACACTGGCAAATGCAACTCTATTGGCTCATCCAGACGAAAGTCTGCCATTATGCGTGAGTACCGATGCATCTGATTTTTCTATTGGTGCAACCCTGTACCAACTTGACAAAGACAACAAGAAGTTACCGCTAGCTTTCTTCTCAAGGATGCTCTCAAAAACATAAATTAGAGGGTAGATGTTTTTCTGTGTATACTGACCATAAACCTCTAACATATGCCTTCACACAAAAAGCAGAACCGGCATCGCCGAGAAGAGCACGACAATTAGAGTATATTGGTCAATTGACTACCGACATTCAGTATATAAGTGGAGAACTTAACACTCCAGCTGATGCCTTGAGTAGAATCGAAGCTATCTCAGCTCTTGTCCAATTACCTTATGCTGAAATAGCTAAAGCACAGCTTAAGGATGCAGAATTACAAGAGTTGTTATCGAACGATGATACTACTCTCAAATTGAGACAGCAAAAAATTCCCGGTACTGATGTTTTATTAACATGTGACATCAGTACAGGTAAGAACAGGCCATTTCTACTGGTTAAATATTGCAGGTTGGCTTTCAACAGTGTACATAATCTGTCACTTGCTGGGCCAAAATGTAGTGCTAATATGATTTCGGCAAGGTTTGTATGGCCACGAATGAAGTCTGACTGCAACAAATGGGCTCGCAGTTGCCTGAACTGTCAAGAATCCAAAGTAGGAAGACACACTCGCTCGCCCCTCAAATCCTTCAAACAAACAGAGCGGTTTAAAACAGTACATATGGACTTGGTAGGCCCATTGCCACCATCTCAAGGACACAGATACCTGTTAACGATAGTAGACAGGGCAACACGATGGCCAGAAGCAATCCCTCTACACGAGATGACAGCTCCCACAGTAGCTGCAAGGTTATACGATACCTGGATTGCGAGGTATGGCGTATCAGAAGTCATAATTACAGACCAAGGTCGCCAATTCGAGAGCTCGCTCTTTAAAGAGCTGTCCAATAAGCTTGGTGTTTAACATAGTCATACCACAGCTTACCATCCTCAAGCCAATGGCAAAATCGAGAGATGGCATAGAGCCCTCAAAGTCTCTATCATGTCCCATGATACCAAGAGGTGGGTAGAAGTACTTCCTTACTTCCTACCATCCTCCTAGGCCTTCGATCTGCCCTACAAACGGATACAGGTCATTCTGCAGCGCAATTAGCGTTTGGTCAAGAGCTACGCCTTTCAGGGGACTTCTTCACAAAATCGAAGAAAGTTAGCCCCAAAATTATGGTACAAAATATAAGAAATGATGCCAACAATTTTCTTAAACAGGCAGCTCGCCATGGCCAGCCCAAGATTTACGTCTCGAAACACTTGGCCAATACCTCACATGTATTTGTTAGAGATGAAAAAATGAGATCTGTGCTGGAGAAACCATACGCCGGTCCTTACAAAGTAGTATCACGAGATGAAAAAAACTTTGTGATACTCATTGCAGGCGAACCTCAAACAATTTCAATCGACAGATTGAAGCCTGCATACATGGTAAGCGACAACAAAAGAAAAAAAAGGATACCAAGGGAGAACATAGAAAATATCCAGACAGATTCCCAAACAAATACGGAAGAATCTGTCGAAAAATGTGAAACAACAAATTCACAAATCAAGAAAACACCAAAAATTAAAAAGTCTGTGAAGTTTTCGGACGATGTTATTACCAAAACATTCGATCCCGAGGCCCCCATATGCCCACAAAAAAGAGGCAGGCCCTTAGGCAGTAAAAAACGCAAAAATTCCCACCCTTCTCGCGTGCCTGAGAGGTTAATGCGAAGAAAATAAAGTTTACTCCTGAAAAAGTAATATCAGCTACGTAAGTTGAAACCTGCTAAAAAATATGCGACAAAAATTGGAACTCCGTGAGACAAAAGAAACTCCGGAGATAACCAAACGAGGAATGCCAACAAAAAGAAAATGACAGGAATAAACAAATCCACGTGCGATACGGAAATAAACATCGCAACGTGCGTTTACCGTTAAATACAAAGATAATCTCAACGTCATGACGTCACAAACGGAGATTCCTTTGTAATAAAATTCGAATAAAATATTCTATAAGTTTATTTCAGGCATAACTCTGCTTAAACCGATCAGAACTTAACCAGAAAACTTGCATACAGCCGAGAATTTTAAGTGCTATCCCCTCTACATGCTGATAAGAAGATGTGAAAATAATGAAACGGAACTGTAATGGTAAATTGAAAAAAGCAGTAAATTCACCCACTTCAGAACTGTCTTAGCCCTCAGACGTGTTTTCTGAATGATATTTTTGGCTCCCCGTTTTCCTTACAACTATTCCAATGTCGCTATCAACCCGAATCTTCCAAAACACAACCAAGAACCTAGAAGTTCTGAAAGTTGTTAAGAACACTGGGAAAATTCCGGAGCAGAAGTCGGAACTTGATTGAATTGAGGAGGAACTCCTGATGGACACGGTACCAGCTGTAGAGAATGTTCTTGCGGAGATGACGACTCCGCTTCCACCGGTCATCTCTCCTCCCCAGACTCCACCAGAACTGACTCCAACAACAAAACCCCCGACACTGGAGTCGAAGCCAATGGAGACCAAGGAACCGATGAGATTCCTATTTACGGCGGAGAGGGCAGCCAACAAAAAGGCGAAGATGGCCGCCTTGGCAGCGGGGAATTCAAACTCCCCGATGCTTAGGCAGTCACACTTCAAATGTCTGCTGCCCCCTCACTCCCACTGTCATCTCTACGCCTTCACCAAAAACCGACCACTAAGGCGTAGGGGAGAGGACAGCCAGGCAAACTACTTGGCCCGAGCACAGGCTCGTAAGGAATCTTACGAGTGTGTAGGGCTGCAGTAGGTAGTGCCCTGGCGAAGTGGGAGGCCGATAAAAAACGGCATTAAACCCGCACATCCCCCCAGGCCTTGCGTATTTCAATCATTTTTGCAGCGCAAAAACTGGGGGGGAGTAGCTGTGGGGACTCTTACGTATGAGGTATAGGGGCTTGGACCCCTCGACAACAGTTGCTGCCCCAAAGGGCAGGCAAACAATCGTCCTTGTGACGTTAAATACACAAAATACGTTTGACCGTAATTACCTATACGTACTTGCAGGTAATGTACAAGTACCGAATTGTGACACAATAAGATGATGTCACAATTTGTACACGAACCAACCAGCCATCTCTTATCTCAATAGGGGATGATGCGACCTGGCCGTTCTCACCAACATACGTATTCTCTTACATACGTGTGTTTGTGTGCGTGCAAATAAGCCATATATAAACCACCCGAACCGGCTCTAAAATCGCCAGTGTTTGCCTTGGTTTTGGCTTACCCGTAGTTATGTACGAAGTGGTTGAACACGCTTAAATTCTGTAGAATTTCCTTCTGGTGAGAATATCTTTCACGACAAGGTATTCCACAGTAGGCTATTCGAATTTCTGTGTAGTGGATGAAAAAATTCTCTCAAAATGATGAATTCACATGGAATATCATTATAGTGTATGGGCGGATACGTGTGGAAAAAGAGAGAGACGAACAGACCGGCATACAAGAAGATTCAGAGACAGTGATGTTGAGAGTAGGAGAGAAAGAGAAAAAAAAGAACGAGTCATTTTTTTGTTAAGTTGATCGAAAATTGTGGAGGAATTAAAATTTACTGTCAACGTTTGAAGGTAGTCAGCAGAGATTAAAGTTTAAATGCTTACGATGTGATTGCGGTTTACGAAATAATTATTGTGGGCAGATTTTGAATGATGCCATATAGAGGATTGGAATTTTTTTTGGCGGCTAAACGGAAATTACAGGATCGTTAGGAGCGTTTAAAATCAGAAAAATTTTCAACCAGTTTTCTTATAAGAAAATTTGTAGTTTTTTTTTTTGTTTTCTGCGAAGTATTGAACGTACAATTTGGAGGAGAAAAAAGAAAGTTCAGGTGAAAAAAAACCCATTGCTGCAATAATTCGCCAGTAAACCCAATTTGCTACTTTTCATCTACGATTTAAAAGAAAAAACAAAAAAAAAAAACAAGTAAATTAATGCAATACCGAAAAGACGCTGGCAAGCCCTTGTTCCGTAATTATTAAAAACATACTTCAAGCAACATAGGCCGCTTGATTTTCTCCAGCAATTTTTTATTTTCGTTTTACATTTTTCTCGGAGACTGCTGAACCAACAGACAACAAACTTCTATTAAACTTGGTATAAGGATCTCCTTCCGTAAAAATTTCAGCCTCATTCCTTTTCTTTTCGTAGGCTTTTCAAAACTGCTGATTCAAGATTTTCTCTAAAAATTTTTTTACTTTTCTCGTTCTGTCAGAAATTACTAAACTAATTGGCACCAAACTTCTAACAAACTTACACGTCTATGAAAACAATCTATCGTGAAAATTTCAGTCTAATCATTTTTGCAGTTTCATCAAAATCCTGGAAAAAGTTTTTGTTCTAGAATTTTTTTTTCTCCAGTTTTCCCGGAAACTACGGTGCCAATAGGCGCCAAACTATTATCACACTTTTTTGCATGCATATGAAAACTATTTCTCGCGGAAATTTCAGCTGTATCCCTTTTATAGTTTGCTCGAAGCAGTAAACCAAAAATTTAGGCGATACTTACGTATGTAAATAGAAAGAAAAATTATATAAAAATGAGAAAATGGTGTCAGTTTCCTTTTGTGGTAAAACGGAAAATTTTCATCATCCCCACCTCTCACCTTTTTGTAAAGTCAATTTTAATACTCCTTTTGCAAGCAAACTGGTTGAAAAACTCTGCAGTTAATTCGTGCGAAACGAACTCAATTTTTCGCTTCAGAAATTTAGTCTAATTTTCATTTTTAAGTTTCTTTTAAAATCCGTTCACCGACGAAAAGTGGAAGAAATGAACAAGAGATATGACGAAGTCTTGATATTTCGTTTGACGAATCTATCTTATCTTCAAATACATTCATGTTTTTTCAGGCTTACATACTACTTGCAGTATTAAGACGTCGATAACGATAGTAGGTATACCTTGTGCATCAACGTCGAAAAAAATTCGGTATTTTCGCAATTTGGCATATTTCTGGGTTTCCGGATTACTAAAATCTGCTTGCTCTGGAGGTCAACTTAAAAGCAGCCTTTTATCGATAAAATATACTCATTATGCCGATAAGAGTGGGCAGAGGAGTGGAAAGTCGTAATAAATATCGTTTAAATATATTCAAGATTCACTTCTGCGAAGGAGGAACCCCATATTATGCTGCCGCATATTTGGAAGTACGTAATGATCAACAACCTTGCCTCAAGGTATCCTCCAGTTGCGAAATTGGAAAAGACGCGGCATAATCGCGTTTTGTAGGCAAGGACATCGAAAATTGAAAACGAAAAAAAAAAAAAAATGAAAAAAAAGCGATTAATCCCATTTAAAAAGAAGTTATGTTTTTCCATAAATGTAAACTAAATCTCGAAGCTGCACATTGAACCAGCGACAATACGTCAGTAACTCATTACGTATAATATTTTCGTACCTACAATTTCCAAAAAAACGTTCTAATTTAATATATGCTATGCGCACCACATAGGCTACAGTGTTTGTCCGAAAAACTGTGTCAAGGAAATCGGTATTCAATTTTACAAAACTGTATTGAAAGTTAAGTGGTTGTAAGGACGTGAAAAAAAAAAGATGAAAATATCAAAAGTCCAAATAATTATAACGTAAATGGAACTCTCGGAGGAAGTACATAAGTGATAAGATGCGTAAAATAAAAGGCCAAGGCAATATTCGTAGCATATTTTATATTATGAACGAATGTACAACCGGTTATGGTTCGTTCATAGGAAAAAAAAAACAAAAAAACTATGATTCATCAAGCAACAGTGCCACAATTTACGTAATTTGTTGAAAGGAGAAAAACAATTTTTTTTCTTTATAATTAGTAAGCAGTAATGTTTCACTACACCTTGTAAATTGGTTTAAATGACTGGGTAAGTAGAGTTGATATTTTCGTGTCTTGGTAGTTACCCTATACTTGTAGAAAAGAAAAGAAAAGAAAAAGCAATCTCTGCTCATGTCTTCGATAAAACACAGAACGTGTACGGAAGTGCTATGCCATTGCAAATGGAAACATCAGATAAGAGAGAAGAAGCAAAAAATGAAATGAACAACCTTTTTTTTCAATTTTTCTAGGTCATTTGTGGCAGGTTTTGTACCTGAAGATGAGCGAGACTGACCGTGTGTCATGTCAACAAGACAGTTTTTTTGTACTTTTTTTGCTTTAAAACACATATTTTTCATCCTTCGTAGATTATATACTTGACACGTACATCTAAAATTACTCTCAGATGGTCAACGTTTATGTCATATTTTGGTTATCGGTCGCCAATCTTTTTCAGCATCTCGTTAATAACTGTATGGAGTATATGGAAGAGTGCTCCTTTTCTATTATTCCAACAAAATTACGGATTTAAAACTGAAATGATTTCCAATTAAGGTTTTATTACTGGAAAATATTAAGGATCCTTCCTTGAGTACGTAAAAAAATCCCTCACCCCTACCTTTCGAGCGTCATCCAAGGAGCCAAACATACGTGACTGTTTTCTGTTTTTTAAATTTTACTCGAAAGTGACAGGTGTTACTGGAAATTTATTTCAGTAAAAAAATATTTTTCATAACTTTTTTCACAAAAAAGGTCTCGACAAAAATTTATTTTAGCGCCAAAGGTGAGGAGCTAGAGGCTTCTGAATGTTTATACATGAAAACTTAAAAAACATCAAAAACCTATAATTTGGAAACTAATGAATGGATTTGGCTCATCTTCGATCTTCATTGAGATATAGACTCAAAGCATTCATGCCAAATATTGTCGTGATCCGTAGAGAATTACGCCTGCCCTCCCTTTCTACAAATTTCAAATTGAATTAATAGCAACCATTTTGAATCTAAACTTCGACCTTGTTCAAGATATGAACCCAGAATATACACATGTTAAATTTTGTTTCAATCCGTAAAGAAATACATTGTTACTAAAACTTGGAGCTAAAAGGAGTATTTTTTGTCTTCAGTTCGCAACTACTTGGTGTAGGGTGCAAAAATATTTATAGTTTATTTTTTTGATGTATAAACATCGTAGCAATAGTTTATCGTAGGGGCTAAGTGAGAACTACGATAATTACGATAATCATCAGATTTGCGTAACTTTTACAATTATAACTCTTGTGTTTGTGTGTATGTGTGTGTTATGTGACGTATAGGTATGTGCATACATACAACCACGTTATAATTTTTACACATCATTCCTTCATGAGTACAACACCATACTCGCGTTTTTCTTTTTGTAGATATTTGAATGCTAAATGTAATTTTAATGAGCTGTTTTTCCACATTCTGGCAATTGTATCTATAAAAGTCCAAAATACTTGAAATAATCAGTACAGCAGCTCCTGGGAGTGTGCATCCTCTAATTTAGCCATACATTACGTATTTTATGTTAAAAAAACAGTTGGCGAGTAACCCAAAGTTCTTAGTTGAAAAAAATTAAGTCTGATACAAACATAGCCTAACTAAACCTCCCTGTTCCAACAAATCTGAAAAAATTTTCATGCTGAATTCAATCTTTAATCTGCAAAAATGAGGCGAACAACTGGCCTAATTACTACAAAAATATGAAATAAAACCATCTATATTTTAGCGCTGGTGGATCAGCATAATTTTCTTTAATTAATGTTCATGAAACCTTCATTTTTTGTGAGCCGAGTAAACACTTGTGTTACTTATGTATTAACCGACTTCAATACTTTATATTAGATATTGCCATAAGAGAGGTATGTTGTTTTAGGCACATAATATCCTTTTAGTCCGAATGGGGATGATACTACACAGTAAAATGATAAATAATTTGGGTGAAATTAAAAAAAATAAGGGTCGAACTGGTAGCCAAAATATGTACTCTCCATGGCCAGTACGAGTAGGAAGAAAGTTGGACATAGGCGTAGGAGATATCTATTTCTAAATTAGTCATTAGGCTATATTTAAAATACCAACCGAAAAATATATTGTTTGTAGTCGTAGAATTATTGATGGGATTTTCCCCAGGAATTGAATTATTTTTTCATGAAGATAAATTGTTTTTGGCAATGGCGCACTTCTCTCCCCGCCCGAAATAAAAGACAAAAAAATATAAATAACTACTTATCTAGTTACCCCAAGTGAAAAATTTTACCGGTGGTATAATGGTAAATTATTTTGAACCCTTGACTCCAAAATTTCAGAACCTCCCTTATAAATTATCCTTTTTTTTTAAATAAATAGACTCTCTTCACTTACCTCTGGCTTCTGGCGCACTTTAGACTGCATTTTTACGAATAGTGAATGTACCCCATGTCTGTACGAATATATATAAGAGTTTTGAAAAGAAAAATTTATTGGTCAGTAGTCTGAATTCGTTTTATTGTGTGAAGAGACGTCAAGGGCGGAGCCAAAGGGGGCGGTTGCCTCCATGAATTTTATTTTTGCTTGTGATTTTTCAAATTTGTAAAAAGATATTATTAATAAATATGCTGTCAGTCGATTCCTTCGATGCTAAATTTCTGTACTTTTCTAAATTTTCAAAAGCGATGAGCACAAAGAAAATGTCATCAAATTTTTATGACCTTGCCTTGAAGAAACCGTGGCTACGTCCCTGAACCACATACTGTAAGATAAATTGTTTGTTGTTAGATACTGGAAAAATTGAGTTCACCATCGGAAATTCGTAGGCATAAAATACAACCTTTGTTGCGTAATATGTGTCGGAAAAACACAAGTCATTCAGTGGTCATTATATGGGTACTACATCGTCATTAGTGATGTCGAGTATGGTATTCGTTGAGCAAATTTGTGTTCACTGCTGCGGTGCATACGCAGAATCCATTTTTTTCATCCCAGGTATACCGGCTTCGAATCCCGATTGAGACAGTTTTTCTGACAGTAATTTTTTTTAATTTTTTTCAATTTTTTAATTTTTATTATATTCAGTTAATAATAATTTTAGTTGGAGGTTCGGTGAAGTGGGTTATTTTTTTCCCCGCCTTTTTCGTACTATTTGAAAAAAAAAAGAAAAGCCCAGCAATTCCTAGCAGGAATGAAGAAATGAGTAGAATAAGCTGGTGTGAGACGCTTGTGTAATTTGTCTGGAGGATGCCAAAATGAAATTGAAAGTTTTCTTTTTTAGTTTTTCTCATGCGATGTGATTACCTAGTTGCTGAATCCGGGCTACCAGTAATGTTTAAATTGACGCGTTATAAGTTATAAACAAAGAAGAAAAAAAAAAAAAAACATTTGAAGAAATTTTTCGCAAAATGATGCTACCTACGACGGTTGTAACTATAGTTTGATAACTCGATGAGAAAATGTATTCATATCAGGTGACCCACAAAATGTGAGGAATTTCCTGTATTTCGTTGTTGTTGTTGTTGTTGTTTTTTGTTGTTTCCTTGTTTGGTTCGCGTTTGAATTCTGTGACAGTCACTCATATCTAGGTGTGTTGAGGTGAAAGATGACACTTTTTATTTTTCCATTTTACACGATGGTCGAGCGAAGTTGTTGAAAAAATTAGCGGTTACCCGTTGGTAAACGTAGCCCCGCAAATTATGTAGAATCAGCTCCTCTAACGAGACGGAAAAATGCGAAGATAACGTTTAAAAGACGGCGTTAATTAGTCGGTTGGTACGGTTGTAAAAAAAAAAGGCTTCGTTTTTTATGGGTGCGAATTGCGCGACAAATTCGACGATAAACGCGAAAACTGCATTTTGTGTCACGGTACGCGATTCCAGAAGCTTCGACACAAAACGTTTTCCGTGTTTACCCAGTAGCTGTATGGGCGACAACGAGACATTCGCACTTAAAGGTATGATGCCGTAGTGCTGTACCCGAGGTGTACGCAAGTACCTGAGTGTTTTTCCAGAAGGCCTACCATGCGGTATGCGCCGTATACGGCTACGTAAGTACCTGCAGACAAAGTGGAACGGTGCCGAGAATGGGACAATCCGATTGTGACAAATGGTTGCTCAACGGAAGCACAAATGCAGCACATTTTTGCGCAAATTGGAGCTGATTATACGCCGATATGTGGCGCAGACTGAGGTCAGTAGTGCGAGGCTGACGTGTCAACTGGCGGATAGGTATTACAGATAAAACGTTGATTGTTGTTTGAACGAAAATTTGTGGCCCGCACATTTTGACGCTAATTTAAGATAAAACTAGGTTGGTAGGTGGCCTACGGTCGTTAAGAAAGTCTTAGCTGGTGTACTTATCAAGCCATGAAGTGAAAATGACGACGTGCGTTGCAGTCGCAGTCGCAAGTCGAAAAGAAAACTCGAAACTGCTTTCTGTGCCATGGTGAGTCGAATACGGTTCCAGTAGATTTGGATGATCATTGTTTTGTTGGCATTTGCGATAAAACTGGCGAGATAATTGTGACCGAGTCAACTTTACACGTTTGAAAATGGTATTGTTGCAGTATTTCATATTTTTCGTAGGAAAAGTCGAAAACGTTTTTCGGTGTTATGGTGAGTGAATTTTGAATTTGAAAGTAATTTCAACTTTCATTCGCAAAGCTAATTTAACTTCGCTGTTCATGAAAGAGAAGTGGCAAGGAGAGGCCATTTTCACAATTTTGATGTGAGAATATCAATAATTGTACCTGCCTATGTGTTTCTTCCTCTTTTTACTCTTTTTTCGGGCTTTTACTTTCGGTTTAATATTTATTCATTTCTACTTTATTCACTAGCGATCATTGACTATATAGTACTGGACCAGTAAAATAACAACGATTTTTGTTAGAAATGCCGGCACTAAATAGGCACTTGACGTACTTCAAACTACATTTATGCACATCCGGTCCATTATAGCACGTTTTCTGCCCTCATTATAACGCTGAAAGTTCATCTTTTTGAATCAGAGGACTACTTTTTGGCAGTAGGATCGAAAAATTCTGAAAAATGACCAGATTTAGTTATTTTTTGATCCAATGACCAATAAGTGAAATTTACAGGTCCGAAAAGTTAGCTTTTTAGTTTTCGGACCGAAAAATCAGTGTTGCCATTGAATCGTCATTCAAATCTTGCTGGTAATAACAACATTTTTATTTTGAGAAAAACCTATTGTCTTTCACTGATGATTTCTCAGCTGCTATTAAAGTTAAAATTTCGAAATTGATTTTGCTGGAAAGATGAGAAACTTTACTTAAATGTTTACCACCAATAATTTACGTTTATCGTTAATGACTTTTTCATAATTAAGAAATAAAAAATTGCTAATTAGTGGAAAATTTTCCGTTTTTTAAATCGTTGTTTATTTCAAAAACTAATAATTGTAAAAAAAAATTTTCAGTAATAACCTTCCCCCTATTTTTTAACTGCAGATTAATTTTTATCATCAGATTTCACTAAACACGAAGTTATTTAGACTTAATGGTGAGTGAAAATATTAGAAGAAAACTCAAACTCGTTTTTTCACGATAACTTTTTCCCTTTCAGTTTTACACCAGAAATAGAATTTTCACGAAAATAAAACCCATAAATTTTCCTACAAAAAAGGTCTAATACAATTTTTTCATAGGATCAAGAGTAACGTTGTCGTTGCATAAAGTACGATGTGCACCAAGGAGGTAAGGTTTTCTCTTCTTGATACACAATGTACTATTATGTACGCTATCCTTGTGAATTCAAGCAATGAACCTTATTAGTTGTATTCCAAAGCGGTGAACTCAATCAAAACGTTGAAAGTAACCGCAAGTTGCCGCCATGTTTTTACAATACAAAGTGCATTGGGCTTATGGAGCTTTACTGGTCTAGTACTATATGCATAGACAAAGCTTGGGATTGTACTTATTATTTATTTATTTTTTCATTTCGCCCCCAATGTGTTGAATATTACGTAGCATCATATTGAAACATCAGTTTTGGTTAGTTCAGTTTTTGACGTAATGTTGAGACCCACTATTTTTTAAAGAATGGAATGAACAAAATAAGTGGACGAAATCTTCTGTAAAATAGTTAAATGAAAACTGCCCAAATCCATGTTCGCTCTGTTCTTCTGTAACGAAGCTAATTAATCAACCCACAAATCCTTTGTATACATTATCAGTTACTCACTCGATGCAAGCACTGACAAAACTGCTATCACACTAACAGATTCTATTTTTACTCTTGCTATTTCGTCATTTGCTACAAATCAGTGTAACACGGGTGTAACTATGATAATACGCAGTTTTGGTTAATCTGTGTGTATGCAGATGATTTACGTTCTGATTACTGGTTCTGCTCTCCTAGTAGAATCATAGAGTCGTTTTTATTGTTGACTAGTCATCTCCTCATAACTTACATTGGTAAGATTCAGGTTACTAATTTTTCCAATAGCATGTTAGTGTTGAGCATCTTTCGCTTTTTATCTTCTTATTTATTACCTGTGTCACATTATGCTCCTAAAAAACCATTATAATCTTTTAGTCAGAGCTCTATGTAATGATATCTACATGATATTAGATTTTTCTTAAAATGATAAGTTTAAATATTATAGATGGAAAAGGTGATAATGATGATGATAATAATGATAATGATGATACTGCTGTCTTCTGAAAACTTTATAATATCTCTAATTCTAATCCCTTCGATTTTACATTGTTTTCTCTAACCACGCCTCATCAGCAACGTATCACTGGAGAATACTGTGCATAAATCTAAATTTCTATGAAATGTCATTTAATGCTTTGGTTTTTCACAAAAATTACAGACAAATTCAAGAAGTATATCATTTGGAGCGTCTAAAGCGATAATATGATATTAAGCGAAGATAGATAGGAGTCAGCCAGAAGATGGCTGCAATATCAGAAAGTGATCCTTTATAAGTCGTGGTTACTTTGTGGTTTTTTTTACAGAGGAATCGATATCTAGGGTAGGGTAGCACCAAATAACCAAAATGTTTTAATAATATATAGCCAAGTAACTTGGCTATAAGATAAGGAAACTCATAATAGTCATAGTACCAAATATTTCTGGCTGAAATCTTGTAAACATTTTATGAAACGTCGCATACGATTGAGCAGTGAAAGAACCTGGGCTCATTTAAGCTTTATTCGTTAACCAAGAAGACACCTGTAAATTTTAAGCTCAATTTTTCTGATTTTTTTTTCACGTCACGTTGGTGTTTGGCTTCCTCTACGAGGAATTTTCTATCTACTGGATGATGAGAAAACTAAAGTAGTAGTAACCTCGAGACCTAATTTCGTTTGAGGTGCAAATTACATTGGCCACGTTGTAGGTAAGCGAATTTATGTGGTTACGTACGACCGTCGAAACTTGTTCGGTCTTCGACTGTGAGTTAAAGCTTTTCTGATTTCTCCTTTACCTCGTTTATATGAACAATAATTCGAGACAAATATTCTCGTTAATTACTTTTTCTTTCATTTTTCGACCACTACTTGTTTTTTGCCTACCCTTTTGGTCGATGATAAGTGGAAACAAAATCAGAAAACACAAACGTACACGAACCCGTCGCCCATCGTTAAAAGTTTGTAAACACTGCTTCGAGTGAAAGTTAATCGACGACAGCTTCAACTTATTTGCCGAAGAGTCGGTAGTCACTACACCTAACGCATCTGTCCCGTGGACTTCAGAAGTTCTTACACAGCCTTTGCTAATGTGAGAAATCAAACGTTTCTCTGGATTTAAAGTGGTTTTTCTTTAGCACTTATTCGATTACGTAACGAAAAATTAGTGTTCTTCGAGCAGCTGTGAAACCACTCATCAGCTCCTCATCAGCATTCGGTATTGGTCTTTTGGTATGATTCTCGGAGAAAAACAAATGCACAAGTAAACTTTCTTAGCTTTGAAGGATATTTATCAATAAATTGACAGAAAGTCGAATAGATAATTAATATTATTTTGTGTTTGTTTACATCTCTCTCTCTCTCTCTCTCTCTCTCTCTCTCTCTCTTTCTCTTTCTCTCTCGCTCTCTGTACGTCTGTCGCTTTCACCAAATTAGTTAATGATATTAGGAATCCTCCAACGTTAAGTACCGACAATTAAAAGATACGCTAATTACGTTTCTTTTGAAAAATTAATAACGAAGAGGTTAGCAGTCGGTGATTTATGCCATTTTAAGAGATGACTCCTTTTTTTTCTTATTTTTTTGTTGTTAACGTACCTGGAAAAAATAATTTCACGGCCGTCGGTCTTCGAATTATTCAGACCTTAAAATTGAGAGGTAAATTGTATTCCGTTAGGAAAATGATTATCGTGTTTACATTGTCGAAGCGCCGAAGCAGACTAAACTTAATTCTGTTTCTTTTAACATTGAAAATGCTTTTGTTTTTTTTTTTTTTGTTTTTTTCTTGCTCTTGATGACTGCAGAGGTGGATTCACTTATTTTGTATACAGTGGTGACGTCTTCTCCAACATCGAGGATGTTGACCCACGTTATGTTTTTTGTGGAGCTTTAGCTGCACGGACTCCACTACTGCTTGAAATAATGACAAATTGACGACTGTGCTGGAGAACGATGACCTATGACTCTTCGTCTTTCGTTTGGTCCAGTTTGACTCTTTGAGATTTTTTTCTTTTGTTTTTGTTTGCGTGGGTAGCCTACTCATTGTCGAGACAATCTCGTATTGAGTGCTGCCATAAAATTTGTCGAAAACTTTATATAGCAGTTCATTTGTTTATCTTTTTCACTGCTGAGTTTATGTCTGTAGTTCTTTTGATTTCGGCTTTTTTTTTTATCGTATCGTAACAGTACCTCGTTCGGTTAACTGGATCTATCATAATATGGGCATTACCTACATAATATATTATGACCGAAGTGCCTCTTGAAAGTTTCTAACCTACCGTTAATGGTTTCCAGTTTCTTCTTATAAACCGAACGGATTACGAAGTGGTTTATCAAAGAAAATTGTTCGAATCTTGTTTCGTGTAGACCGTACCGTATTTAAAATAATTTTGTTATTAGTTCCAGCTGTAAGACTTCTCTCCAATCTCGATGAGCAGAGTCAGTCAGATTGGTACCTTACCTACATTTTGATGAATTTTCATGACATTTTTATGAAGGAGTGTGTTAATATGCTTCAATTAATCGAGAATAAGTGTCTGAGAGTGGACATCCCCCTTTACTCAAAATCTATTCGATGGAAATGTGGTCTTGGTTTTTTTCGTCATCAGAAATTTTCTCCCGGCTCTGATGGCAGTTTCATACTCGTATAAAAACCTCGTCTGTTAGACCTTATCTGATGTTGAAAAATTCCATGATCGCTAAACCTCCAGCCAATGTTGGCGCTGCCCTACCTTATCCAGCAAATTTTCCAACGCAATAAGCTCTGTACACCGAGCAACCAGAGAAACCAAAAGTCATCGTACGGAAGACGAAACAAATTTCCGACTCGCATGTCGGTCCAGCAAAAGAAAAAGGAAGTGTTTCCAAACGAAGCCGACAAAGTAAATTTAAAGGAGCCAAGCTGAAGTTGAACATCGCATTCCAAGTCGAACCGAGACCTTGATTTGCATATATGTAGAATATTCTATCGGATTTTTAAATTCTTCGCGCATAATATGTCATTTTTGTAGAAGTAACTCTACCTTTAAAAAAAAAAAAAAAGAGAAAAACGGAAGATGGACGATTGAAGTTTTACCTCAACGATCAATAGGTATTCGCCAAAATTCTGTTTTATTTTTTTGCTTTTTCACACCTTTTCAGAATAGTATTGTCGACATCGGTTGAAAATGAACTCTTTCCTTCAGTTTTTTACGTTTGTCGACAAAATTAACACGTTTATGATAAACATTTCTGTTTGGAAAAGAGAAGAAAAAAAACTTAAGTAGGTACTAGCGTACTTACTGTAAAGACATACAAAATTTGTCTTGTTATTTACTTGGAGAGGATGACCGTCGTTATTGTCGATTATCGTGTTGCTAGGCTGAAATTCTGTTTAATTTATTGCGTATATTTGCAGAGTTGAGTTCTCACTTTGTAGTCATCACCAGAGCATAGTTTCGATATTGCTAGATACCTCCAAACATTCCTGTCTTCTTATTTCCTTATTTTCACATTCGAAGCATATCAAAAATTCCAAAGATCTTCCCTCCTCCTTCACCACATAACCCGGTGTGAGGACAATACTCGTATGAGGTAACAGGGGCTCGCATCCCTTGACAACAGTCGCGGCCCAAAGGCTGGCAATAATCGTCTTTATGACGTTAAACAAATTTACACTGGTGTGTTTGTATGTTTGTACCTGTACGTATGTACATGTAAGATACATTGCATGGGCCGAGATCAATTACCTGATAACGATCTTGGTGATGTCACAGTCCAGTACCAAATGCTCTGCGTCGTTTCTTATCACCTCAACAGAGGAAAGAAACGATGTAACGCATGACATTATTACGTACATGTACGTATGCATGTGTGTCTGTGTGCATGTGCCAAATTCTGTATGTAAACTCTCAGAACTGGCTCAAAAATCGCAAGTGAACTAAAAATATTCACGAAAATTAATATCCGCCACAAAATCTGCAAACCCGCATAAAATATGTACAAGAATCTGGAAATATTTATAACAAAAGAAATTCCGCAGATAAGCAGAGAATAAATGCGTGCAAATAAAATACGACACGAATAAACAAACCCACGTGTGATACGGAAGAAAACATCGCAACGTGTTTCTATTGACAAACATTCAGATAACAAAACAGTCAATAGATCGTGACGTCACAAACGAAGAGTGCATTCCTTTGTGAGATACAAAATTTCAAAAACACGAAAATTCAAACAAGCTTAACTCGGCTTGTACTTAACAGATTTTGACGGGAAAACTTTTCAGCAAAAGAATATTTGATGCACTATCCCCTCCGAACATGTCTGAAATAAGATAACGATTTGGAATAAAGCTGTGATTGAAAAATATTCTTGCAAAGTTTTTCACTCGCTTTTCTGCTGTTGACTGTAACACGCCGAATTTTCTACCATTTTTTCTTTTCTTTCTTTTTCTTTCCAATATTGTTTTGTTTTTTCCATCCTTCTACAATGTCATCCCCAACTAACACACCATTTTCAACCCCGGATTTCCAATTTGTAATTCCACCTGTACCTCAGCCTGTAAAGACTAAGGAACAGATGGAACGAGAAAAAGAAATCAAAAGGATTGAAAATGAATTGCTAATGGACACGACATTGTCAAAATGATGTCCACACCCCTTCCTGTCCTTATCTCACCACCGAAATCGCCAGAGAAGACACCAAGAGTGGAGTGCCCACCCCTGGAGTCCTCAGCCCTGGCGACATTAGAAGTGAGAAGGCAAACTCCCGCGGAAGAGGTGCAAAAAATACGCCCTCCTCCCACACTTGGTCTAACCTATAAACCATCGGGGAATTCGAGCTCCCCGATGTTTAAAAGGCCAAGACCAATAAACCCCTCTGGTCCGCTTCCTTCCCACTGTCCTCACCCATACACTCGTCCGGTACATCAGAATAGACCACCTAGATGTAGGGGACAACAGAGCTGGGAGACATACCAGGCCCGATTTAACGCTTGGAAGATGTCTTACGAGTGTGTAGGCTCCGTCTTAGGGTTGGCTCTGGCCAAATGGGAGAGGGACCAGCGACAGCAGTTGACTCAATAAGTCCCCCCAGGCACACGACTTATCATTCTTGCAGCGCAAAAACTGGGGGGGGGGAGTAGCTGTGGGGACAATACTTGTATGAGGTAACAGGGACTCGCACCCCTCGACGACAGTCGCCACCCAAAGGCTGGCAATAATCGTCTTTATGACGTTAAACGAATTTACACTGGTGCGTTTGTATGTTTGTACCTGTATGTACGTACAGGTAAGATACATTGCATGGGCCAAGATCAATTACCTGATAACAATCTCGGTGATGTCACGGCCCGGTACCAAACGCGCTGCGTTGTTTCTTATCACCTTGACAGAGGCAAGAAACGACATAACGCATGACATAATTACGTACATGTACGTATGCATGTGTGTCTGTGTGCGTGTGCCAAATTCTGTATATAAACTCTCAGAACCTGCTCAAAAATCGCCAGTGTTTGCCGAGGATTTGGCTCTCCCATACTTAACCGTATGAAGTGGCAGAACACGCAAAATACTGTTGAAGACCTTCTAGTGTGAATATCTCTCACAACAAGGTATTCCACACCCGGGTTTCAGAATTATTTTTTTCGGTTGATTTCTGAGCAGAAACAGTAGTGTCTGGGTACCTACTTGAAGAGATTATTTTCAGTGTCAAAGTGGAGATAGGTATATGCTAAAATTGTGGAAAATCATTGTTGAGGAAAATAATTTTATATAATACTTGATCAAAAAGGCGTTGTTTGCGCTGATATTTTGCGAGTAAAAAGTAGCTCTTATTATCGATGAATGTTATCTCGATGTAAATGAGCCTCCTTGTAAAATCATGAAGCACCCATCTATTTTTACATGGAAGCATGTTCACTTTTCATTCAGGTAGAGGTTACACTTTCTGAATGAAACGTTAAACCTGTCATAAAGAGGAGGTTGATATTTTGTTCCATTTTTTATAATTTTTGTGAAAGATTCATCATATGATAGAATTTTAACTTTTTGTTTCTTTCTTATTAGTAATTATATAAAACTAGTGAGTACCCAATATTGCAAGGTATCAATAATTCACACAGGTAACAGACCTCATAAATGCGTCAGAATTATCAATTAACCCAGTTTCCTTGATGTCAGATATGATATAATGAAGAAAAAAATGATTTCGAATTAGACTCAAATATATGCATAGCCAACTACATTTGTGAAACTAGTCATGTGATAAGCGTTAAAGACAAGTGGCTTTTTTATACAAGGTATCTGCCTCAACAAGGTACAAAAGTGAAATTACATGACCCTGGAATTGCTCACTTGTTACACTTGTTTTTCTCACTCGCTACACTCGTTTTGCTCATATATGAACACTTACTTTTGAACCTTGGTGTGAAATATACTATTCAGTCAATTTGTCATTTTTTTGAGTGGAAACATATGGTACATTATTGGAGAAAGAAACAGTATTGATACATTAAAATACAGGAAGATAATAATATCTGGTTAAATTAGTCCCTAATCTACCCAATAGATGGCTATATTTTTGATTAAATTTCGATGTTTTGCATATCGATACGAAAAAATATTTATATTTTGCACCATTGCTAATTAGAGACAAAATTACCAGCCAAGTTATTCAAACTCGACAATACATTGAAAATTGCTCTTAGGGTTCGGTTATATCAAAAATTTAAACTTCCAATCAGCAGTGTTTAAGTGATCAGAAAAAGAAAATGTTCTTTTGAGTGTTTCCAGTTGCATCAGTAAACAGATGACAGATGAAAAGTACTCCAAAGAATAAAAAGGTAAGACTTCTACCCATTTCAGCATTTTTTTCCTATATATATAATAAATAATCTGGCTAATCCACCCTGGAAGATACAACGTGAAAATAAAACAAAAAAAATATTACAAAACAATTTTTATTGACATAAGGTTACAAACACAGGTTCTCAGGGTGACAGTCCAAGTTAGGTGTTCTTGAAATTCATAGCATTATGTTACCTTGCTATGAAAATTTTGCGTTATTCTGGGTGCTGTTCTGCTTCGTTAATTTTCTTCAAATTTGTCAGTAATGTTTCGTTTGGCAAGTTAAGTCTGCCAAACTTGAAATGAATTAATCCTATAGAACAGTACCCAAAATCACGCAAAATTTTCATAGCACTGTAGCATAATTGCTATGAATTTCAAGAACACCTACTCAGGTCATTAGCAAGGAGCCACGGAGAAGCTTGCAGATTTGCCGAATTAAACATAACTACATACAACACCACTCTAAAAACGCCTATTATAACCTACGATAACGCAAATAAAATTATCCTCTTTGACTGAACATAGACATTTCTCGTTTTACCATGTGTCCTACCAGTTACTGTAGTTTATTCCATTGATTAAAGTTGATACAACTGGCTTGATGAATACAGTGCCTAGATACGAAAAAAAAATTCACAGATTTCGCACCTATGCCTTATTCTTGGCTGAGTCGTTGAAAAATATGTATTAAACATCAAGAACATTATGGTCTATTGATTTATGGGGATTTTTTTTGTCTAAAAAATTAAAAAATTAAAATTTTTCGGTATTTTTGGTACTAATTATCAGGGCAACCCTGCTTTTGGTGTCGTCGATCGCCAATTTTGGAATCACAACGCATATATAAACATTTTCAATGTTAAAAATCATTTGTTTTACTCTCTTATCTCGAATAATGAAAAAACGAAAACTGATAAAGGCAAAAATTGTGGTGACTTTTTGAAAGGATATAATTTTTCCACCCATATTTTCTGCATTCTTGAACGATGTTCACAGCGTATATTTTGAAATATCTATTCTGAAAAATGAAATCATAATTTTAATGTTTAGAGCTTTTTTTACGTTTTTTCTTTTTTTTTTAATTTTCTTCGAATTTATTTACAGTGTAATGAATTATTTTTCTTCGACACTCAGTATGCATACAGCATATTCTTTTTATTTTGGTTTTCTAAAATTGAAACTCTACTCGTATTTTCATTCGAAAGTATTTTAAGAAACTAGGGAATTCGGTTGTGAAATTGCGGACAGAGTTGAACTCGTTTTCAGTAAATACCTACTCAAATATTTCGAAATTTTTATTAAACATTTAAATTTGTCAAAATTGATACGAAATTTTTCCTCGTGAGTAGGTGAGGAATTATTGTGGGAAATCTGGTGTCAAATTAGTTTTTAACGTATATCTCCCGTCGATACATATTTTATCGCGGCATTGTTGGAAGAAGAATATATAATGTTTGCAGTCTTGCTATAGTCTTTCGAAAGTTTGCAATATTTAATGTTAGTTTTTCCCTCTCTTCCCATTTGATCATTTACTGGTGTTTCTGGTGAGTCAAGATTTTTGTATATTTCTAAAGGAAGTGAGTGTTAAGTTTTATTATTTTATAGGTACAATAACAAGCTGCATTATCCGCCCTTCGGGCAGGTTGAAGGAACTATCTTTCAGCAGATCTGCTCCAAACTACAGTTTTTGGTGAAAACTTTTCAACTCGATTACAATTCCTAGTTTTTTGAATTTTCACTTCTAAGAACTGATTGTAAAACCCTTAAGTAAATATCGGTACTAACATTCCAAAAAACAGGTTCAGATCCAAAATATTCAGGGAAAACTTTTGAAATATATTACAGCTCTGTTTTTTCAGTTTTCATTTCTCAAAACTGACTATACAACCTTGAAGGTGAAGTGATTACTCATTTTCAACAGAATAGATCCGAAACTAAAACTAATATTAAAACATTTTAAACCTAATTACAACCCTCAAAATGGAACTTTTGAAACGAAACTTCTAAGAAACTATACAGGATTAGGAACTTGTTTAAGACCAAAATTATGTATTTACCTGGAAATTTGTTAGGTGGGAGGACGGAATGCTGTGACAAAAAAAAAAAAAAAAAAAAAAAAAACTTCGATGCGTATTAGAGAAGTGTAAAAAATTGCAAGATTGTATACAGAATTATTGTATTCCACAAAAAAAAAAGAAACAGCAGTTTGGCATAATCTCTCTTTTTTGTTTTTCTTTCTTTCAAACTTGCTGTTTGATTTGGTAAAGTTCGGCACTTGATCTTTGATGTTTTGAATTCCTACTTCTCAGAACTGATGCTAAAACTCTGAAGTAGAACTGAGAACTACATTCAAAAAGCACCAGTACAGAACTGAAAATGTTTCTGAAAGCTTTCGAATTTAATTAAAATTCTAAGTTATTTGAGTTTTTACTTCTTAGAATTGACGCTGGCGCACAAAAACCATTGGGTAGAATTTGATATCTATCCTTGAAAAAACAGGTTCTAATTTGAAACTTTCGTACTTAATTACAGCTCTTAGAATAGAGATTTTGAGACGAAACTGACCATAAACCATTTGAGGATAGGCGAGATTAAAATTTAGTGAGAATCTGTCTGGTTGGAGAGGCTGCGACAAAAAAAAAAAATAGCAACTTTAATTTATGACATAGATAACATAGATGATATTGGAAATCATGAAAGCAAAACCGAGATTCACACCAAGACCAAACTTTGATTGCACAAGACAGAAACCAAGACTAGCCTGTGCAAGACCAAGACTACCATGGTCTTGGTCTTGATATTGATTTTGCTCATCACTGACTTCCAACATAAAGTTTTACATGCTTTCGTACACCAAAAACTAGTCAAGCGAAAGTTTCAGGTAGTGGTAAAAGATTTTGAAAAAAATGGGAGAGAAAGGGTGAAAAAAAAAGAGCGAAACACTCGCATTGTCTTTTGTGACCCGAAAATGGTTTTTATCGATGGAATTGCGTAATAATGTGGGAGCGGTAGCCTTCCTCAATAAAGCGTTTGCAGTCGTTTATTCGGAGGAGAAGGTGGGCAATATTTTCTGCTCAATTCTGAAAGAGCAATATAAAAAAAAAAAAAAAAATCTATAATCACGATAATCTGGCGCCATGCAAGAAACCAAGAAATATATTATAGCCGCGGATTTGTGCTCGCGAGACATGGAAAAAGTTTATTTGCGTTCCGTTTTGCACCGTAATTAACCGGCGAGTAGTTCAGGAAATAATTAAAACGTTTTAGCAGCATCCGCAACTTTACCAAATGCAAAATGATCTTTTTTTTTTCTTTTTTTTTTCGAGATAATGAAACCGAACGACACTGTATACGTACCTGCTCACTTTCGCGTTTACACTTTTTAGGTAGTTTTATCACCTTATTTTTTTTCTCCCCCACCATCATTCCTTTCTTTTTTCCATGTAAGTATTACGTAAAACCTACATAGCGTATATAGAGGAGAACTGAGTAGTGAGTAGTTGGGTAAGTACCTACTTTGTACCTGGACATAATATGAATGATGAAATTTGGTCACAATATTTAGTCCGGCTGTCGACAGATAATACGCAAATCAGCTGAAAAAGGTCAGTTTGAGGTCTGCGCATAAACTATGAGGCTGCTTGTAAAATGGTTTGGACGAAAAAATGTGTGGTTCTCGTAAAGTGGTGAATACATAGTATAAATTAGGTTTTTGCAATTCGCTTAAAACGCCCCTTAGTCGTAAAAGAAATTTTTTATATTGATTTTTTTTACACAGCGAAATTCGAAGTTTCTTTTTCTGTGAATCAGTGTCCTAAAAATTTTCAAGTTGATCGTTACTCTTTTAGAATCATCTAGAAGAAGAAATCTCAGTAAACATCACTGGATTAGGCAGGAAAGGTGTAAGAAAAAAAAGCATATTCATTTTAAAAGCTTATAAATTTCTTTTCTCTTCAGTTTTTTGAGTTTTCTTGCTGTTTTGTATGGAAAACTAAATCACCATTATTTTGTTAACCTCCGGACCCTCAGCAGGAGAAGAATGTCGAAGGAAAATACAAAATTTTTCTGTTAAGAAATGTATGGAAGTTGAATGATAGGTTATTGATTGAATTAAGTAAATTCACTGCATACAAGGTGTCCCATTAACATTGACCCAGCCATATTTCTTCAAAAATATTGATCGAGTACCAACGAAAAAAAAAAATTAAAAGTAGATACATGATTCATAATTTTGAAAAAGGTGTCGATTGAGCATAAAGTCCATTTTTTGAAACCATCCACAAAATGAGCAATTGTATGTAGATATTTTAAATGAGAAATTATATTTTTTATTGCTGTTTCGTGTTCTATACATTTTGTGAAATTTTGTGTAGAATTTGAATCTATAGCAAAGAATGTACCTTCTCATTTGAAATAACCAAATTTATTAGGAGTTTATAGTGGAGAAATGACATTCTGCCAATGACCTTATCAATGGGAATGAAGTAGTTACTTTACCTCCCTAGGGAAAAAAGTATCGCATTATTTTCTGTTCATTGCGTGTATATCATTATATGAGAAAGTTTTCATTATAATCATGATTAGAGTATGAATGCAAATGACTAGATTGTTAAAACAAAGATGAAGACATAATTTTTTTTCCTTACTTAGTTAATAAGGTATTATGCAAGTTGGTTGGAGTGAGCAGTTATCATCTGGTGTGGTTATCATTACTACACTCGCCTGTGCTTTGTACTTACAAACTTCGCTCTCTTTGATAATTTCTCACTTTCCTTCCATGTAGCATAATATACTATTATTAATTATGTGAATGAAAAATAGCAGTTTATCATTTTGTTAACGAGTAGAAAAATGACAATTTACCGATGACTTTATCACTAGAAATAAAGTAGTTACTTTATCTCCCAAGGGAAAAAAATATTGCATTTGAACTGTTCATCATGTATATATCTTCATAAGAGCATGTTTTCATAACACTCTTGACTTGAGCATGAGTGTGAATGACTCAAGATTATTAAAAACAAAGATAAAAGTGATGTTTTCTTTAAATTTAAAAATTTTTGTTTGCTTAGTTAATAAAATATTTTACGCAACATGGTGGGAGTGAGAAATTATCAGCTTGTGTGGTTACAGCACTTTCCTACTGCTCGTGCTTGCAAACTTCACATTCGTTGATAATTTCTCACTTTCCTCATAATAAACTATTATTTTGCATTGTGCATATTGTGCCTGGTTTCAATAAGTGTACATTGTGTTCAGTGTATAGCTTTTTTTAAGTAATGAAATACGTATTTTTGCTTCTTCCTATATATTTGATATTTTCGAAGAAATATTCCTGAGTCAATGTTAATGGAACACCCTGTATACTTTTGTGAGTTGTATGAAATGGAATCATCTAGAGTCCCGAGTGGAGTTGTGGTTGGGTACTGAGCTTCAAAACGATATGGTCCCAGGTTGGATTCCAAATACCGTGATATTCTTGACAGAGTGGTAGTGTCTTCGATTTTGACGACTGCTGAATGTCTGCGTAAAATTTGTCAAAAAGAAGTTGCACGTTATCTGTTTTGTTGAAATTTCTGTTATTTTCAACTTGGTAATTTGGCTCTTAACACTTCCAGTGTCCCTTACAGCATTTTCTCTCCAACAGCTACGCAGTGTACCATATCCACCAAATATTAGTACTGCTCATCAAGTTCCCTCCATGAGTCGGCCACATATGCCAACGGCGATCAGCCTTCATTTTCTCATTATCTGCATGTACGATCGGAGGCTTGAGAAAAAGTATTAATTTTCTTTAATCAGTGTTTTTGTATGTGTATGTATGTGTGTGTGTATTAAGTCTAATTTAGGTGATTCAATGGCCGCCCAGGTGCTACGTCCTGCATGGAGAACGCACTTTCTATTTTCGTATTAACTAAATAATCTCGTTAGGTTTTTTTTTTATAACTAAATGCGAAACATGCCACCAAGCCTTAACAGTTGTTATTAAATTGCTAGATTTTCTTTCGTATAAAAAGAGCGAATGCGATCGCCGAAAATGTGGTCGCGTTTGCGGTATTCGGTTTAAAGAAAAATGAAGCCACAATAATAAAAATAGAGGGAAAAAAAAGAAAGAGAAAAAATTTCCAGCGCAGCAAGCCACGCTGGAAAATGTAGGTTTCTTAAGCAAAAAAACTATATATTTAAAAAAATAAAAAAAACTCCAGAGCAACATCGCCAGAAAAACCAGTTTGCCATTTCTCCAAAATTGTCCAACCAATAGGCAAAAAAATTCTTTCAGACCTGTTTCTATATAAGGACTACCTTACGTGAAAATTTCAGTCCTACCCATTTTGTAGTTTTCTTAAAACCGTAACACAAAATTTTCTCCAGCAATTTCTTTTTTTTTTCAGTTTTCTTGGAAACTACCGAACTGATCGATATCACATTTCTAACCGACTTTCACCTATACAAGAAAATTTCGACCCGATCACTTTCGTAAATTTCTCATAAACCAATTTTCCAGGAATTTTTTGTTTTAACGTTTTCTCCAAAAATACTCAACTATTAAAAACCAAACTTTCTTCAGACCTGGTCCTATATGAGGACTATCTTTCCTAAAAATTTCAGCCTTATCTGTTTTGTAGTTTTTTCAAAACCGTGAACTCAAAATTTGGGTGATTTATATAATTTACATAATAATTATATATTATATAACTATAGATACATACATATTATACATTTACATTAAAAAAAAAAAAAAAAAAAAAAAAAAAAAAAAGGTCAAAGTAGGAAAATGGTCCCAGTTACTTTTTTCATGAAACTGATAATTATCATCATCTCCATTCTGAATCTTTTTGTGAGGTCAACTTAATACCCCATTTGTAAGAAAACTGGGGAAAAAATCAAAATATAGAAAGTATTTGGTAGATTGTTGGCTAAAAATTGGGTAAGTTCGTTCAAAATGAAATGTCAAGTAAATTCCTAATAAATATTGAACTACGACGTTATAAAAAACGTACCTACGCAAGTTATTGAATGCTTGCCTGGCAAATGAAATAACAGGGAGCCTGCTTTCCACACACCTTCGGTTCATCTGGAATTTGTTTTCTCTTCTCAGCAATAGTTTGAGATTTTTTCGAATCACTTCTACGGAAGAACCGTAAAGGTATTTGAAACTAAATTTTGAATAATATTAGAACATAATATACCTATCCAATGTGCGTGCAGAATTTCGTACCTACCGCTTAAAAATATACCTATAAGAATCTCAGCTAATAATGCCAAAGGTTTCTAGGTGTGGTAAAACGAAAAACAAACCTACCACCGATCCGAGGTATTAATAATATCAGATCAATTTTAATATGTAAATTTTCTTCGAAAACCTACATAAAAAGAACCCAAAAACTAGTGTATAGAATGTATTACGCCGTAGGCATTTGGGTTGTGCATCCTCTCTGTCGTGTCTATAATGGTGTATTAATTAAAAAATATTCGCGAAAGCGTCATACGAGTGGTTACCAAATTTTGCTCAGCATCACCGTAGAACGTTGGTGGGCTGTGAGCAAAGTTACACGTATTGTCGCGGTGTCCAATCCAAATGTCCCTGTCTTGTAAAAATTGTGGCACTATGCTGAAGAATATCAAATTATTTTGCTCTCATAAATAAGAAAATAATCGCATGCTTATACAATATGAAGAAAAATCGAACTACTACAATTGAGTAAAAAACTTTTTTGTTGGCATCACAAACCGTGTATTTTTAATTGTTTACCTTACTTTGAAGCTTTATCACTTTTTTTTTTCTGTGCAAAGCGTAAAGATTTCCAAGTAGCGTGTGACGTGTCTGATTTTTGAGGGTTGGGGAGGAAATATCTAATGCCCTACCTGTCAATACTCGGAAAATGTTTAAAAAATGGCTGGACCAGATAAGTATAGATCTGCATGTTCCGGAAATCGATGTTGGAAATATTGAACGAGGATTGAAAATATTCGTCTGCAGTTTTTAAAAAATTATTTTACGCAGTACTTTTATATTCCTGCCTAAATAAATTAAGTTTCTGAGAAACTTACACTTCTGGAGGCTTACATGCACCCATATAAAAAACACCGTTCTCTATTTTTACGTTGTTAGTGCGAAATTTGCTAAAAATTTGCATTAATTGACCATTAGTTGATACATCAACCAGTTTTTCGAGTACTCGTGGGTCACTTACTTTTTAAATATGATAAGGTGATCTTTGTATATCAGTTATAAGGGCTTGTACACTTGAAGATTTTTTCAAAAACTAATTTGAAGCATTAAAATCAACTTCATAGGTACTTCATAAGTGTTTCTTTTTCAAAAAGCACGATAGAAAAATTTTGAACGCAGATTTTAATTTACTGTCAAAAAATGCATTCAAAATATTTGAAAAATATTTTTGTTGTGGTCCTGTAAACCTATTGTCAGTTGGGCATTACTATGAAGAAAAATTACGTTACAAAAATATACATTTATACTTAAGGGGGGAGAAAAGAAAATTCTAACTAACTTTGAATATTTCGTGCGAAGACAAGTTCTCGGTATTCTGTATATGTATTGAGAACATATTCGAAAATTAAATCAATTAGTAGTTACCGTCAATTTTATAAAAATTGTATTTGCGATTTAAAGAAAATTCGTGGTTTAGATGAATTATCCGTCTTCCTGCCAAATGTCAGAGAAAAATCATCGTTGGAGTTCTGGTAATTATGGTGGATCTCCAGAAAAAACGCTGGTACCAAATGCTTGCAAAGATTCCTTTTAATCGCAGAATGGTGGAATTCATAATTTTTTATGCGACTGCGAAAAGCTAAAATACTTTTTAGTATCTGTTAGATCCATCACTGCGTTGGAACATTTTTATCGTACTGGCTGCTACCTTTGACATCAAAATGACCAATTTTTTGTTGCCAACTTTCCAGTATCTGGTAAAATTTCAATATATTATTATTGATTAAAATTCAGTGTTTTTTTTTTTCCTAAACGAACATCCTTTCAAAAATTTCTTCTGGTCTTTGGCAAAAAAAGAGGTTTATACGACCTTTTTTCCTCCTCATAGTGGTGATCATTATATTTGGCTGTAATTATTAGTCTTTATTTTATTTAAAAAAAAAAAAAAAAAAAAAAAAAACTAGCGCAGCAATGCTTTGCTAGAAAACCCAGTTTCTCGATATTTATATCGATATATCATTGCTAGTTGTTGGGACCACCAATCCTGCTCACCTCTTACTCCTGTGAACATCCTATTATCTTTCTCCAAATACTTATATACTTTTACTTGCGGCTACACTCTCACATAGTTCCGCCACTCATTCGTTCATCTCCACTCATATTCATTTATCTTGTACTCTACATACTATGTACATGATTTACATTTTTGCTGCAATTACCCACACTTCTGAGACGTTACTTTGAGTACATTTTTATTTCTTTTTCACAATTACTCTGCTGCACTATTCCACAACCTCTATACTAGTTTCAGGTCAAGAATTACAAAAAAAAACTATCGACAACTATCCATATCTTCAACAAAAATATCCATCTATCGATGTTTTATTGCTAAAAACTGCTTTTCCAGAGATTTTTTGTTTCCAGTTTTCTCGAGAACTACTGAACCAATAAGCGCAAAACTTCTTCAGACCTACGCCCATACAATAGCTATCTTTTGTAAAAATTTCAGCCCTATCTGTTTGGTAGTTTTCTCAAAGCCGTGAACACAAAATTTTTTTCAGAAATTTTTCTTCTCCAGTTTTCTCGGAAACTACTAAATTAATAGGCACCAAACTTCTCAAAAACCTGCAACAACATAAGGAAAGACTATCGTGAAAATTTAAGCCCGATCGGTTTTTTAATTCACTCAGAATCCCAGAAAAACGACTTTTCTAGAAATTTTTGTTTTCCAGTTTTCTCAAAAACTAATTAACCAATAAGCAAGAAACTTCTTTTAGACCTGCTCCAGTATGAAAACTATCTCTCTTAAAAATTTTAGCCCTATCTACCAGGTAGTTTTCTCAAAACCGTGAACCCAAAATTTTGTGCGATACATATACACATATATACATATTGTGTAGGCATACATATGTACATACATAAAAAAAAATTAGGTAAAAATGAAAAAATGGTACCAATCGTTTTCTTTTCTTATGAAACGGATAATTTTCATCACCTCCACCCTTCACCCAACAACGATGTCAATTTTAATACCCCGTTTGCTAGCAAACTGGGTAAAAAGGGGGATGTTTGTATAGAAAACGACGTAATTTAACGTTCCTCTCCGTTACTAACAGACGTTCGAGTGGTTTTTCGAAAGTTCTTGATTCGAACGTGTCTAATTTGTTTCAAACTAGAATGCTGAATATAGATATGTGTACAGATAGATTCATGATTCGTGAATCACACATCAGAGTGAATTTGTCCGAACGATTCAATCGTGTACAGAGATGATTCGATTCGAATCATTTTTCGATGATCCAGTCCACGTCTGTGGATAACATTTATCACAAAAATTTGGTACACCCACGTCTCTGCCCCTGTGCCTTCTTGCTGAACACCCTAAATCCCGCGTTCAAAATGAAGCGCACATGCGGAACACGTTTCGAGTACAGAGTGTACCTCTCTGTATTTTATTTTTATTTTTTGTATATTCAAATACGCGCCACAATGGCTCATTAATTTTCGTTTCGGTTCACCTACCGTTTTGTAGGAGGCATCCTGAAAATGGAAAGTAACTTACGACCTTTTTTTTCTTTTTTTTTGTCCCCCTCTTCGTTAATGGTATATTTTATGTATTTGGACGTAATCTTTGTTCCGTAAGATGAGAGGCAACTCCGCACGGTGGAGGTGCGTATATGGATTGCTGGCATCACTACCGCATTTATATTTACCGACCATTTTGGATATCCTTTGGGGCGTTCGTGGGCTCGTGCTAGCACTTGTTGTTCACTCGTCGCGACCGACAGAGACGTAGAGAAAGAAACTTCTTATCAGAAGAAATCTTCGGATTATAATATTTTTTTTTTATTAACAATGTACTTCTGGCATTTCTTTCCCTCTTCTCCAGCCTGTATCTTCCTTTCTCGTTCTGCCCTCGAGACATTAACGTCGTTAATTCAAAATATATACAAAGAATTAATACTACACGCTATAATATGCCGCCGATGTAGCAGTAGCAGCAACAACTGTGTGCTGATATAGTAATAGGTAGCGAAAGAATGTATTTATGGCATTCGCTGTGTGCCGGTGCACCGTAAACTGGTTCGCATATTTGGCGCTAAACGCATTTTTGCGTGCCGATTCGACTGGGAGTTTAATAATAATTACGTTTACGGCCGCTCCATCGAGGCCTGGGGCTCGGTGGTGCGGGTTGCAGTACACGAGTTCGGTGGAATGTATAACCTAATTTACGTATTATGAAATTGGTGCCCACGAGTAGCGTGTCTCCCTTTTTCGTATTTACTTTCAAGCAGCTTCTCACCGTGCGAAGATCAATTCGACACTTTTTTATTCCCGCTCCGGTAGATGTGAACCGGGACGCATGCTGTAGGCGATTGCGGAGAGAATGATTGGGACGAAACTGAATCCGGTCCTCGCGTACAGTGAGTTTCTCTGTACGTTTTTTCATTTTTCAGCGGAACAAAGCAAGAGATGTAGCGGTGTTGACAGTGAGTTCTGGGGTCTGAAATCGAAGAATTTTTACGTATCCTATGGGCGGTGCTGTTATCGGAATAGAAAATAAAGCTTTCAATGAAATTGTTAAGTGGCATATTGCCCCGTAAAAGAAAGTCGAGAGAGAGAGAGAGAGAGAGAGAGAGAGAGCGATAGAGATGTGGCTGCGTGGTAATATCTAGGTTTTCTGTTCAGTGGCGGGTGTGGAAGGGGAATGGGGAAATTTTCCCCCAAAACGCCAAGAAAAAAGACGAGACAAACGTTCGAGGAAAACAATGAAAGTTAGATATCAGAATCCATATAAAAACCATAAAAAATTTGCTGATGAGCATAAAAAAAAGCCCTACTCCGCAAAATGTTTTATATTTCCCCCCAAATGATGCTCGGGAGCCGCCACTGTTTCTGCTCTGTAATCTCTCTTAGCTGGTTTTCAAATCCGAGTGCTACTGCATTGATGGCTACCAAAATGGACAAACGTCTCGGACAACCTACTTAAAACGTTTTTGTTTGTGTTATTATTTATGTTGGGCGTCGAAAACTGAAAATTCGGGAAGTTGCTCCGTGGCTTGATGGGTTAGGTCGTGGCTCAGTGACTAGACATTCCATCTTCTAGCTATTGCTCCTGTTATATTTTTTATTTAATTTTTTTGGAGGGAATAATATTGTTACATTTTGGTGTTTTCACGTGTACCTTTGATGGTAGATGTGCCACATTGAATACTACGTAAAACAAAATAATTGTCTGATCGTTGATGATAACTGCATGACAAATGACACAATGACGTTTTGATTAAGCTGACGCGAGATGCTTGTCCAAAATGTACTGAAAATGCACTCATTCACGTACTGCGCAACATAACTTCTGCTCCATGTTCCTACTGAAAGTCGCCCATAATTGGTACCGAAGTAAGCCATGAAAAGAAAAGTTTATGGTTTTATCTCAATTTTACATCTATGTGTAGAATCCTGTCGTCTATGCGTATTTTTGTATTATTTATTATTACGAAGATCAAAGCGTTAAAAAAGTTCTAAAAATTTTTTGGGAGACCAGGTTCTCCTGCCTCCCTATTTGCGTCTATAGTTGGTACAACACAACTATATTGGAAAAATGTAAAAACCATTACAAAAATACTGTGTTTTACATATGTAAAGTGAAATTCCATTGCTCCCCCCAATTCTCCCACAACTTTTAGTGTGACAGGTATGATATATACGTTCTATGTTTCTAAGTATCGATCTATATTAATGAAACTTAAAGGAACTTTATTTATTCACCCATAACTTTAGAACCGCTTAACAAATCGATAGGAAATTTGTAGAATTAATTTGTGTTGTTTCAAGGAATGTCTGAAGTCTGCTGCCCCTTTTGGAAAAAGTTGTTCAATTTCACCAAAATTAATAATTGCCATTTACTAATGGTGATAAAGGACGAATAAAGACGTAACAAACGAATAGTAATAAAAGAGTATGAATAAAGAACGAAGTGTGAATTGTCATATTGGTCAACTCTATAGGGGCTTCCTTAGGGAGAGGATGTAAAAAAATCTCAAATTGTTAAAATCTATATTCCATTTTTACATTATTATTCCTCTGTCACTTCCTTCTCTTTTTCTTAAAATTTATTCCGTACACATCTAAAATTTTAAATTGGATTGGGAGTAGATGATCTCTCTGCTATATACTGTAGCTAGTTTTAAAGTAAGTTACTCTCCTACGTCTTTCTTTGTCAGTTATGATGCCTGCTTTTATATTTGAATACATTTCTGGTATATTTCTGGTTACCATTTTTGGCATCTCAACTAATGGCCTCTGGAGATTTTTCGTGTAATCAATGAATAGCCAGTCAGTTGTATTGGAAATTTTGGTATTCTGTATTTACATTTTTCAGTTACCTGGTTGACTATGTGAAGATGATCTGTTGTAGAGTACCATTTTACAAAAGCCAATAATTCTTCGTTAAGTTGTCGACTTGTAAGTTTCTATTTTCGGGTCTGCGTGGCTTAGTGCTTAGGTGTGTAGCTTTGCGATCGAACAGTTGGAAGTTTGAAACCGGCCTTCACCACATTCCCTATTCAAAATGGCTGTGCATTCGATTTGATTAAATTAGTGATACAGAATGTGATTGAAAAATTCATGCTTATAAACCGTTGGCCACCAAATCTCGACCATCTCCCTCAGCCATTCAGAATATATTCTCCAGATGCTGGGTAAAATGGCCTCGTAGCCAAAGCTCAATAAATGAAAAAAAAAAATTCTATAAATTGTCTTTTCCCTTTTCCTATAGATTAAGATGATATCCATATTTTCCATTTTTCTGAATTCTTATAAACTAGTTTATGGAGAAAGTTGAGAGGAAGTCGCATCACTTCCACTTTTTTAAGTAGATTTTCTGTAGAAAATTTGCTTCTTATTTAACTTTTTTTTTATTTTTTATTTTTTGTTTCAATGGGCTTATTTTGACAGCAGATGGAAACTATTTAAGTTTGAGAGCAAATTCCTGATGAGGTAACTTCTAAGTAACATTGTGGGAAACTTGTTAAAAAATCCCACAAAGGTGGTCCCATCCTGTCGAGCTTTTCCTTCGGTTAAGACGAACAACAAAATGTGCGTTACGTTCGCTGCTACAATCTGGCCAGCCCACTTTGAAAATTACTTTCAATAATTTTGAAAATACCGATTTTCAACATTCGACTCATTTTACTCACAAAGTTCCACCTCAACCTGCACGCTCTTCGTCTAAAAAAAACATGGAAGCTTCAATTCTTCTGCCCCTCTCTCCATACTATTTTGGACAATTGTACTCGACATCGTGCTGGAATGCTCGTCGATAGCATCTCCGATGATTTTGAAAAGCTTAATGTTGGCGATAACGTCCGCGGTATACCCACTTACGACGACCATAAAAACTAATGTCAACCATCTTTTTCCTATTTAATTCAGACTGTTTTCTTCCCTTAATTGTCGAACCTATAATACGCGGCTTATAATAATATATATATATATTTTTTTTCTCCTCTGTCTATGTTACAGGCGGCGAAGAGAGGCCAAAGGGAGAGCGATTTGGAGCGTATACAAGATTTGTTCCCTAATGACTGTCTGAGACTCTACGACGCAGACGCTCTAACAATGGTAAGTGCTACCTTATCGTGTTTCATTTATTGGACGAAGAGGAGGAGGAAAGTGGAAAAAAATTTATATGATGCTTGTGTGTGTCTGCACTTGGTATGATATGCATACTATAGTCTAATAAAATAGGAAACCCTAACGTCCACTAAATGCTATCCATAATGAATGCATCTATCGTAATCAGCTACCACTTTTAGAAAACCGAGATGCACTTGTATGTACTTTGTGAAGATGTAAATTGCTTCGAGATCGAATAATTTAATATCCTATTATTATTGTATTTTTTATTTTATTTTTTGTGAGTACGTATATGCATTGAGTTTTTATTCGTATTTATGGCATTTAGAATTAAGAGGTTAGTGGAGATGGCGTTGGTGCGTCCGCAGCCATTTCTGGTGGAGAAAAACGAGTTGTCGGTGGACGAATTCGAATCGGTATTGTTCGACGAAAAGAGTGTGATTATGAGAGAATGAATTTTTCATGAACGTTGCGGCTTTTCACCAGCCTATAGACTACGGTTTGCTTCGATCAGCCGCGAACAACACTATCGTTGTGACTGGAGAACGCCACGATTCTTAATTTTTTAGAGTTTTTACGGTGCTGGAAGTAATGCATTGCCTCAATATTTTGAGTATGGTCGTGTTTTTTCTCACCCTTGTTTGATGCTCCTTAAACACACTTCTATTTTCTGTTAACTGCCCATGTCTTTTTCAGATTTTTTGTCCGACATTATTCTATGAATTGAGTGAAAGTTTCTCGAGTGTTTGTGCTCGGCCTTCCACCTTATATATACGTTAGCCTACGCACCAAGTTCGAGATTACACCATCCTAGGATAGCTCAGTCGTTTTGTACCAAGTTGTAATACAACTTTGTACAAGATTAGTTACATTATGTCTGAAATTATCATTTTTCATAACATTTCCTCCATAAGATAGCTATTGTCTCTTTAGAGCAGGGTTTAAATTCACATCTCTATTCTCCAATCTTTAATCTGTATTTTGAAAAGTTGAGAAATTTCAACTTTTAGAGAATAAATCAAGAGAAACAGTATAAACCATAACTCAAGTGTTTCCCTTTATTGAACTTTTTATGTATTAGATCATACAGAATGAACTATCCTTAACATTTTCTAGTTAGTTAGTAGAGGGGGACAGTTAGGTAATGAGAAAAAGTTTTTTGTTAACTTTTGAATCTTTCTTATTATTATTATTATTATTTATTTATTTTTTAACTGCTTATTCGATTTGAAAGTTTCAAGTTTTCACTTCTCAGAACTGACGCTAAAACTATAGAGTAGAACTGAGAACTAACTTTTGAACAGAACTGGTCCAAAACTATAACTCTTGATGAAAATTACAAATCTTACTAAAGCTTTCAGTTGTTTGAGTTCTCACTTCTTCAAACTGACATAAAAATCATTAAGTAGAACTAAGAACCAACTTTGAAAAGAAAACGTTCAGAACTAAAATTTTAGAATTTAATTATAGCTGTTAGAATAGAAATAAAGCTTTCATAACAAAATTTTGTAGAAACATCTAAGGATAGGCATTTACATGGGCCAGTAATTTTGTAAAAATCCGTCGAGTGGGAGAGGAGTGATGCTGTGACAAAAAAACAAACTTCAATTGATAATATAGAGATGTCTATAATAGAATACATTAATTCGTGAAAAAAAATCCAATATATTGTGATCAATGTCAACTTGGTACAACTAATTTTATACCAAATTGATTAAAAATACAACTTTGTATGAAACGTTTGACGCATGCAGCTCAATGTCCAAATACTAATTAAAATTAAAATTATAAAATAAAATAAATTTCACTTTTTGAACGCCCCATGATTCAAATAGTCCGCGGATTTATTCTACAGCTTGTACCTTTTTTCTTTCTCTCATAGCTTAGAAGTTATGCTACGTGTATAATCTTGCTTCCCTTACACAATTCCTTCAAATAGAAACTTTTCTTACCTATACATGAACTTCCGCGGACCGGTACTCTTTTCTTTTCCTATTTCATGTCAACTCGTTTCATAATTTCATAATTTTTCCTGTCTATTACCATTCTTCTCTTTCCATATTTTTCTTATCATCCACCACGTTCATCATACTCGTCACATCACTCTATTATTCCCTCTTTTTCCTTCTAAAAATTGCTGCCACGGACAAATTTCTGTTCCGTATCTACGTGTACTTTTAACCCTCCCCTTCCCATCCCTTGGTACCTTGACCTCCAGCGCACCATTAATATAATTCTTACCTTTTTTTTCATCCCCTCTAACGTCCACAAACGGACAGATTTTGAATCCGGGCTTCGTATTTTCTTCTCTAGTCACTTTTTACTTCTCTTTTGGATGCTTAATTTTATACACGCGTTTTTCTTAATGATGTCATATATATATATATTAATTCTAGACGACATTTCATATTATAAATGAATTTAAAATATTTCGCCGGTGTAAAATGTCCGTATATTTTTCTTTTTTACAATACACTGAACTTTTGAACATGATGTGTTAACTTTATTATGGCAAAAAGGTAAAAAGGTACGTACAGTTTTTAATTCTTAGTTCTATGGTTTCTGTGTTGTTTTGTTTGCGATGTAGAGAATAGCCTTTGGTACGGGGTATAACAAAATGGTCCCCTGACATGGTCTAAATTTGAGTCCACAGACACTTGGCAGGCTATTCTGGGTTGGTTGGTGGTAATTAAGTGGCCACCATCCAGTGTAGGTGGTTTTACCGAAGTCTTGGAGCTGTGTCAATGGTTGCATAAAGATATTGGTTGGCCTTGCGGGTAGTGGTGGCCGTTTGTGACCCCCCTTGCATACCACACGTCTTTGCTATTCCAGGCTGGTATAAGAAAACTTGTACGTAGACCAAAATTTTGGAATTGGTACAATATGCTTTGTATCATCTTAGGATTGTACAAAAATGGCTATACAATCTTAGGATGGTACTATGTCCGACTTAGTACATAACATATGATTTGATGGACATTCAAGTAGTACGAAGTAAAATGCTACAAATCCCACTTAAAGGAGATGAGCACTGATTTCATCTATAAATAAAACACATGCGTAGGTTCAGATAAGATTACAAATCAACATTGGTCAATACTGGTTATCCTAATCAGTCATGGCTTAGTAGTAACTATGTTTGCAGCGAGTATTTTAGCTAAAAATAGAAATTTATATGACTGGGCATTTTAAGTCACCGATTTGAAACCAATTGTTGTCAAAAACAAAAATGAATTTTCTAGTTATTTTCAGATTTTCTCTGATTTTCTTATATTTTTATAATGTTATTTGGTAATGCTTCAGTTGTTTTACATACGGTAGTAAATACCAATGAGATAAATTTAATGTTCAAAAGGCAACCTAGGACCACCTCCAGTGATTCTGGAATTTCAGGTTTTTGATAGCATTAAATTTTAAAAATTATTAAAGAAATAAAAATAAAAAAATTCACGTATTTCCGGCCTTGTTTAATCGTGTAGATCGGATTTTAATGGCTGAAAATTTGGTCCTTGTATTAGCATAACTCAGTATGTGAAATGAATTCATCTACCTTTACTTGCCATTTTGTGGCTGCCAGGAGCTTAGGAAGTTCTTACGACCTTTTGCTGAGAACTCGAGCGAAATACTGTGTTGAATTATTCACGTATATTGTAGTGTTTACTCTCTTCATGCCATAAGAAGAATGTATCTACTCGTAATAAGTCAAAAGCGATGATGAATCACAAATCGTAAAGCATCAAAACGCAATCACTCACGCACTAAGTGAACAGACGAGTCGTTTATTTTAACGTTATGCATTAGGAGTTGGCCAAATATTTCTTGATTAATTTTGCGGTTTTGTTTTTTTTTTTATTGTTGTTGTCTGTACCTTCTAAATGTAAATTATTTTGTAATTTTTTTTTCACCTTATTCTCTTTACTATCGACGTTATCGTAGTATGGCATCGAGAAAGCAAAAGAAACCTAGCCTGTGCGTAACCTGAACTTGACCCTTCAATTGCACGCTTAACAATCTTGCTTTCATGCTGCGGTTATATGCCATTAACCGAATGAAGGAAATGATGTTACCTACGTACCATACCAAATGATGGGGCGTTAAAAAACAGTCAATTTCTTGAACAAAAAACCTATTTTTGTTCGTCTATCTGCCCCCTCTCTTCTTCGATCTTTCTTTTTTTATTTTTTTCTGGTTCATATCCATCCGATTTTTACAACCTTTGTCTGCTATACCTGAAATGAGAGATTCTTTCCAAACCTTACCCCACTCCGTAATGGGTTGAATATATTTTTGTTGGATGGCATTTTCCATTAGAGAGTTGTTTTATTAATTTGGTGTTTGTGTTTCATTTTCATAGGGTGGTAAGATACCGTCTAATTATGTCGTATATTGTAGATAAAATTGGGTAGAAAAATGGATAGAAAAGACTTGCAATATTCTTTC
This sequence comes from Ericerus pela, assembly GCA_011428145.1. NCBI lineage: Eukaryota > Metazoa > Arthropoda > Insecta > Hemiptera > Coccidae > Ericerus > Ericerus pela. The sequence continues at coordinate 1,258,868 of WOFM01000119.1, forward strand.
TTATCTTTTTTTTCTTGTTCTTCTTCTTCATGAAATATTGAGGGAGGTGGAGGGAGTGTAAAGGCCTGAGGCGAACGCGAGACTTTTCATTTTTATTTATTTTTTGTGGCGTATGAACACCCATTCGAACTTGGTTTGATTTGTATGTTCGTTGGTATTTTTTTTTGGAAGGAATGAAGACGGTCTTAAATTTAGCGAGTATATCTTGCATTTCACTGGAATGTGCGGTATGCTGAAAATTTCATGCCACCGGTGACAGGAGACGTATCCAAAATTGAAGAACTGATGGAAAATTCAAACTGGCACCTTTCCGAAAATTTGTATCCGTATTAGAGATGTTAAATATCGGAAAGTATTGATTTCGATAGGTTTCGATAGTGTTCCACATCCACTTCCTATTTAAGATTGATTAAAGCAAAATGCAAATTAGAGAATCGTCCCATTTTTTGGTTAAAAGAACATTTTTCCACAAAAGAAGTGAAAGATTTGCGTTTGCGTGCTTGTCTATGTTCTTCATTAATTGATTTTGAAACTACAAAGGTATTTGGCTCGGAACATAATGAAAATAAATTTATGTGTTAACAATAATGAGATTAAAAAGCTGTCCAGTGCGTTTCAATTCTATAAAATGAAGTTATCCTTTTGAGTATTATGAAAACATACCTGATGTTTGAATGGTATCGAGAGTTAGAAAGGGAGTTGTCGAACAAGGTTTTCAAAAAGTGATTTTCAAACAGACAAGATTAAAGAAAATGAAAATTTCAACTCTTAACCCCTGTTATTTTAGTGTGTTATTTTCTTCTAGGTTATGAAGAAATAGATTTAAGAAAAAAAGTTCTTGTTAACAAAAAAAAAAAACTTATTTTTTTTATGCTATTGTAGACACAAAATCAATTTTTTATTGACTTAAAAAAAAGTAAACTCAAATTTTTTCAATTTTTTCGTTTTTTACTTAGTTATTAAATTTTTGTCGAACATGTTTTTTTCCTTCCAAAATTTAATTTTTGCAAATTTTATGAATTGGTGCAACAATCTTTGAACAAATAAATAAAAATCACTTTTCATAATTTCTCTACTTTTTCTCTTTATAACATGTCCAGCCTCTATCAGCTTCAGCTATGTCATTGATGATAATGCCCTACAGAGACGAGGCCGTCAATACGCCATTTTGTATCCTACTGCTCATAAGTAAATTCTTTGATATTTATGTTAAATTTAGAAAAATTTTATGGTTTTAAATTTTTTTATTAATTTTATAGATCTTTTTAATTATTTCTTTCAAAACACGTTCGCCCAACAGATTGAAGGGCGAAAGAAACAAGCGTCTTATCATACGCAATTTTATGGGATCAAACTATACAATCAAAGTTATCAAATGCGATTTTAAGCGAACCACTGCCTGTAGAAAGTTGAAATTTTGGAGAAACGTTAACTTATATTTGTTAAGGATTCTGTGAAAATTTCGCCGAAATCGTACCTTAGTTCTTGAGATAAAGCTGAAATTATGAAAAAGTCATGTAAATTGAACTGTGGATACAAAATGGCGTATTGCCGTACTTGTATCTATGGGGCTCTGTTGATGATGGGTAAGAGAATCAATGCTGCCAAAATATAAACAAGAAATTGTTTTCCTAGATCATGTTTTTGTAATTTTTCAAAGTTAAAAATTGAAAAATTAATAAAATTATCCTAAACTTTTATACAAGCAATAATTGTATGTATGTATGTATGTATGTATGAGTATGTGTGTGTGTGTGTATATATATATATGTATGTATGTGTGTATGTATGTATGTATGTATGTATATACATATGCATGTATGTATGTATGTATTTATGTATGTGGGTGAACGCATTCTGAATAACTAGATTTACAATGTGGCTGAAATTTATAGTACCCTGGTGAAGGTGCAAGAAGTAGGTAGATGGTGGTAGTCTATTTGTATTATGTGTTAAATGCCATAGTAAATACGTGTGCAAAGTTTTCAAAATCTCGTTTTATGGTTTTGTTTGTGGGTTCTACAAATTCTCTGCATAAAATTATATTGGTGAGCTGAGGTTGAGGCGGAATCAATCGATTTTTATTGCCCCTTATTCTTGGTTGTGTGCAGAATAATAGTTATTTTTAATGCACTTTTTCGATCATCTAATAATATTTATTTAATTATTTTATTTTGCTCATGTTTACAGAAAGTTAAAGGACTGATGCGAAAACGATCTGGAGCCGCTGCTCGACTGCAGCGTGCTCTATCGACAAAATCGCTTCGTTCTGAGTCACCACCGTCGCAAAAGACGCCTTTATCCACCTTCGAACAAAGAACCTTCTTAATGGAAGCTCCAGTGCAATTTTCGACGGTAAGTTCATCGGTTGAATGGGATCAGCAAATAGATATAATTTTTACGAGCAGGCTTGCCTTTCGCATAAGCAGCGATTCAAAAAAGTGTTGTGGAGCGCCCACCACTAGTGAATTTTTCCGCATCGGAAATCCATGTCTATATTAGAATTTAGAACTATCCTTTATGTTGTCCTTTAGCTCCATCCCCCGTTTTTGCCTCGTCTTACGCATATGTGTTTAAAATAAAGTTAATTATTAATAGTTTTTCTCCCCCACCCCCTATTATCTAGTTGTGTTTGTACGCCAATTAAAATCAAATATTGTAAAATTAACCCAGACCCCCTGTAACTGCCATCATTTGTTGTTGAGAGGAGCGCTTAATAAATAATAACAGTCTCCTAATGAAAAAATAAAGAATAAGGACGATAAAAAGTATTGAATTTTGTAGCCTATGCGCCAAAGAAAATGAAATTAAATACCGGCCACGCTGGGGACGGGGCACATTCATCATTTTTCTTGTTGATGGATGCGTCTGCGTGTGTGTCTGTGTGTGCGCCCTAAAATTATGGCCGTCATAAAACGATGTCAACAAGTGAACGGTGTTGGGCAGACCGTAAAAAATACTACCTCACGCCTGGACATTAAAGTTTTTTCACTCGTTGCTTTGTAGGTTTCCAGTTCTATTTCTCTCGCCCGCCCACTGTCTGTCATTTTTTGCTCTCTTAGTGCAGACCGTACGTCAATTTGTTTTCAACCTCAAATCCAACAAAATGTGTATGTTTTGTTTGTTGGTCCCTTGTCCAGGGTGTCCAGAGTCAAGATCGACATCTGTTCTTGTTCAACGATTTGCTGTTGGTTGCGAAAGCGCGTTCGGGTGGCAACTTTAAACTCAAAGAAAAAGTCAGAATTTCTGAAATATGGTTAACCAAATGCTGTTTCGACGAGGTGACTGAACTAATCAAATCGCAGGATACGTCCTTTGTCATGGGATGGCCTACTACCAATGTCGTAGTTACCTTCAGGTAAGTTGTTTAATACCTACTCGGTTTTTCTCGATGGGTTTTTTTTTTTTTTTTTTTTTTTTTTTTTTTTTTTTTGTTACTCTTGTGGCTTGCAATATTTATGGTTCTGGACGACGGTACACATTGTTTTCTTAAATTTATTGAAACGACGTCGCCGTTGAATTTTCGATATTATTCGAGTTTGAAAAGACGATTTTCTTGGGTAGGATAATATTTTTCAGATTAAACAATGCAGTGTGCAGAATAACTATATAATAAAGTAGAGTGAACGTTCAACGACCTTTTGGGTCATTAAATGTCCATCGTCTATTTAATATACTTGGAAGAAGGCACCTATATATAAGGTTTTTGTCTTCCAGAATCCAGGTATCTGTCGGTGGTGCAAATGTATAAAAGGTGTACCTATATTGTTGGATTCTGATGTGTGAAGTTTATGGATACGTTAAGTGTAAAGAACCGTAATCGGTCGAAAATAATTATTGCAGACGAAAAAATAAGGTTTTACCGCATTTACAGACACGACAACTAATTGTGAGGCTATTTTTCTTTTGTAAAATTTTTTTTTTTTTGTTTTTTTTTTTTTTTTGTTTTTTTCTTCTTTGCAGAAGGTGTTATTTCTTTTTATAAAAAAACCAGTCACACCATTATAATTTTATTTTTCGTGGAAATCACTTTTGGAGAATTTCCTAAAATTTATTTTGAGAATTTTTGACCCCGATAATTTTTTGCCTTCGATTGAAAGTAAATGTTCTATTGCCAGTTTAACGTTCTCTTTGTCGGCTAGATACTCCAACTGTAAAAAGTTTTCATGTGAAAGAGAATTGAGATACATCATTTATGTGATAAAACAGTATAGTCGGTTGATTTTTTTTTTCTTTTTCTCGAAACTCCAGTCTCGTGAAGTGACTTATGGCATGATTGTAAGAATTTTTTTTTTTTTTCTATAGGTATTGAATTTTTTAATTGCGATACACTTTTTCTTTAGGTGTTGCATTTTTCAGGTATTGCCTTATATAGGTGATAAAAAAAATGATCTGAGTAGAATTTGTGACTAGGTATGTTAATCGATTTTCTATGATTTTTGATGCCTTCATTGAGGATTTTTTTGATTTTCATTTTAACTTTGGTGAAAAATTCGTTTTGGAAATTTCCCTATATTTTTTTTTCGTCATCACCAAAGAAACCAATCCTGATAAGATTTTTATGAATTTTTTCAAAAAATACTGGAGTAGTTAAGGCCCATTACAAATATTTCTAACATACTTTCTACATTAGGGGATTAACGTATGTAAAAATTACTATCAGACAATTAATAATCTAAAAATGTCAAAAAATGGCTGAAAATGTAAAAAAACCTCAAATTTTCAGAAAACCCATTAAATTGACCCTTTTTTTCAGCATTATTAGGAAACCATAAAAGACATAAGTATGCTGAAAAACATCAAAAGTTCTCTACAAATAAAATAAAATTAGGACTTTAGAATTGACGATAAATGGACTCTTATCTAATTAATACTTAATAAAGAACGTATTTTAACGACTCCCCTTCGTATCTAATTTTTTGTAAATGAAAAGTAGCGAATTTTCGTGATGATTCAACTCTAAAATCTGACCGAAATTCCATTTTATTCACGCGTAGAGCATTAAAATACAAAATATCTCTTTTAAATATACGTACATTTGAAATTTTATGGAGAAAATCAACAAAATGCTCCTCACCAAAGATGTTGAAAAAGGCCCAGGAAAAAAATTAAGAATCAACCACAAAAATTTTCAATATTTTACGTTATTTAGGTGAGTAATTAATTATTCAGCATGAATCTCGGAGAATGTTGTTTTCTTGAAAATATTCAATGAAAATATTCCCCTCGAGTAAATTCAAAAAAATAGGGATTTTATCGTGACTTAGGTACCTACTGACGTAATTACTATGGTTCATCTTTGTGTTTATTTTTCCACTCATTTATCTTACAATTAGTAGTATTTTTATCTACATTCTAGTAACTATAGTTACGGTTTTCCGCTGTTTGATGGAATGCTGCCAATACCTTCTATTAAATGTTACTTCATTATCTGAAAATCTTATCGAACATTCGAGATTCTGTCGACGATCTGGCAAATTAATTTGAAATCGTAATAATTTACGTGTAAATTTCGTGCTCCTTCCAACAACGTAGCCTGTTTATGTTTGAAAAAAGAAAGTTCCTTATATGTGGGTAGCCTAAAGAAATTTTGTGATCAGATAAAAAATTAAAAAAAATTTAATTCACATATAAATCGACGTATGGCCTGGAATGGAAGCAATAAGAAACTGAGCAGCGAGAAAAAAAATTTGAACAAATCGTAGGTAAGTATAGCAACCTTTAATGAACGAACATTAGCCTACGTCTCTAAAGTCGAATTCAGACCTAATGATCCAACTGGAAAATTTGCGAGAGGTTTGGTATTTTTGGAAAAATTACGATTTGCGGAGATCGTGGCTGGCTGGCGGTTGTCTGTCTTTTTGGTTTGATCATCGTTCTAAACATTTCATTCATTTGGGGCACAAATCCTGGTAGTTATTTGAAATTTTTCTTTTCTCTCAGTTCGAATATTCGCAAACATTGTACCTATAGGTGCTTCCTCTAATTTTTTTCCGCAACCATATTACAATTTTGTGTTATTCGAATTCGTTTTTCTTCGGCCAAAAGATACTAATACAAGTTTCTTATTTTTCCACTGCCTTAAAAAAAATAAAAAGTAAAAAAAAATAACGTTTTTTCTTCAACTTTTTGTATATAATGTTTATCGCATATCGGTGTACACGAATAAATTACAAATTAAATCGGCACGTTTGTATCGTGACTTCAAACGCAAACTTCCAAATCCTCGAAACTGGACAGAAGAATGCCCGTGTTGAATGTGTGCTCCCTGTCTTCCTTTTTCCGCCACTGTTTTGTCCTCCCTCCAGTTCCAGCGAACGATTAAAATTTTAATATAATTTTTCTTCTTTCACTTGGGAAACTATTCGGCTACCTTATTCGAGAGTGAAAATGGCGCAGTTGAGAGAGCAGGTCGTAAAAAATGAATTCCAAATATTTTCCAGCAGCCCGATAAGATCGCCACAAGTGTCTCGACGTGGACCGCGGAGCAGGGAAACAATATTTTTGCCGGCGAAGTGCGGTTCGTAAACATTTTTTTTGTTTTTTTTTTTTTTTGTTTATTGGTTGGTTGGCCAAATTCTAAATTCAAGATAGCTATCTTTTCCTGAAAAAGAAGGAAAAGTATTTTTTGCCTAATTCGACGAAACGACGGAGGGTGGCGATTATCAGGAGTTTGAGACTCTTTTTGTTTTTTGCTGTTTTTTTTGTTTCGTTTTAAATTTACGCGATTTTTATTCGGCTCGTGCATAAAATGTGGCGTTTTGTGCGCGACGTACGTACGCGAGATTTTAACTTTTACATTAGACAGACGTCGTTAATTTAATAACTGCGCCGAATTAGCCAGTCGACTGCATGCGGTGCTGCTGAAGGTGCAGCAAGAGGACGTCTGCAGAAGCTTGTTGGATTTGAAAAAGTGGTACGTCCGTGTGTCGGCGTAAGAATTGCGGCGATGGTTTCGTGATTTGGTTTGTTATATTCTATGATTGGGAAACGGATGAATACATTTTCGAATGTCAAGTGTGCAGACTGAGGAGAGTTGGTCGAGCTACCAGTTTTCGAGGCTACGTTTGAGTTATTAGGACTTTTTTTTTTTTTATTACTCATTTTGCTTGGGTATCTAAACTCGATTTTTACTTGCTGGTTAATCCTTTTCTGGCAAACTTACCCTACCCACTTTGAACTACCTTCTAATGCCGAGTGTAATTCCAGACCTTTTTTTGAGCTTTTTTATAAAAATATTCGGTACATTACCCGCTATGAAGTTCAGAGCAGAGTACTGCATGATTACATTCCATGTTACGCTGGTGGGGTATAGTGTCCTAAAATACGAATTGGTCAATAGTAGAGCTTGTTACCTACTCATTAGAATCACTTATGGTAATTCAGGTCGCTTGTAATAATGAGTACTGGGTTACCAAGTAGAAGTAGGTAGTTTGAGAATTTTGTTTTTAAATAAAGAAATTATTTTGAATACATATTTATGTATTTAATAAAAGTCGTTGCTTACATTCACCAGAGACCTTTGAGTAGCTGATAATGTCCTACGTGGGGTTCTACAGTGGAACCTCAATAGATGTAACGAATTACCTCGATATATCGAGCAGTTAGTCCGATCCCCGAACATTCGTGTTCTTACTTGCGTATTTTTACCTCAATACATCAAATTTTCAAAAATTACAAGATATTGGAGTTTGTATATAACGAACTGAAAAACTGGTATAGTTTATCTCGGATTTCAGTAAGGATAATGAATGGAAGAGACTATCACCTCAGTACACAGATCAGTATATTTCACTCCAACTACCTCTAAACATATCCAGTTAAACCTTGTATCTACTTTAGTGTGTTTTTCAGGTGTAGGTAAATTTTTGGAATTTTATTCTTTAAATTTTATTTTTGTGTTTTAATCTTCATAAAACAAACAACCACTTCAATGTAACGAATATACATATAACGAATTATTGATATAACGAACTATCCTTCTGGTCCCTTGAGGATTCGTTAAATCGAAGTTTCACTGTACTTTGTTGATACCAAGTAATAAGTTTTTCGGAGAAAACAAAAATCCTAACTCCTTGCCTACTAAAGTACAGAATCCAAACTGAAGAATCAAAATTTCCAAATGATAAACACTCAGAGGATGGTTAAATCCTAGTAGATAATTTTTTTTTGTTAATGTGTAGATCAAATTCAGAGAATCAGGCTTCATCACGGCATGAGGGTTCAGTTTGAAATTAATGTTATCTGTAAATTTCCATAAATTGTGTTTGGACCATCTTCAAGTAGACAATTTTATGTTTCTCAAAACACGTAACATGAAAGATGGAAAGGTCATCCAGCGTTTTTCTGTAAAAATTTGCTCTGGGATGTTCTTACGTTCACACACTGTTTTAAAATTGAAAATCTTGTAGCTTTTGGTTTCTTTTATTGGCCCTTTTAGTTTATTTTGTTTTTAAAAAATTTTCGCTTTTAGCCTGTCATTTTTGATGCATTAGCACTTTTGGATGGCAGCCCTGTGAAGAGATTTTCTCTTTGTCTTCAAAGACACCTAATTTTCGGCTGCCAAACTTTTGTCAGTTTTATGATATAGTTTGCAATTTGTTGCCTTAAGTCCTCCCCCTTAACATTCACTGTGGTATATTTAAGCACTGAAACAGGGGACGATAATGGTGATTTTGTATATTATTTGTTATGCCATGTTTTTTTTTGTAGATTTCTACGTATCCTAGCACTCTTTTGCGCCATTGACTTTATTTCTGTACAGTGAATTGCCACTTCTGATCTCGATCCACGAATGAAATTATTTGAAAGATTCAGTGTAATAAATGTAAAAAGGGTACGATTGAGTGAAGACGAATTCATATGATACGTTTGTTTAGCTAAGTTTCTGGCTAAATGATGAAATTAATCTTCAACATTCTATTATTCGAAAGTTGAATTGCCCCAGTTAGTAATTACTTATTTTGCTCGAAGCAAAAACCGAATGTTTGGAATTAACGATTTCGATTCGTAGCAGCATTTAAAAACTTTCCTTAAAAGCTTGATGATGGTTACGTGTGCCCCGAGCGATCTACGAGTGGTGTAGGTGAAACTGAAATCTTATTCAAACAATACAGGCTATTATTTGGTGTTGATCTACACTAGTGCTCTCTCTTTTCTGCCTTTTTAGGCATAATTCGAAACGTGCGCATCATTTGTTATTAACATGACCCAAGGTCAACCTTTACAAATTCAGGTAGCCCTGAACTAAGAGGCTAGGTCGAATTTATTGCGATAATTTCAATTTTTATATTAGCGAAATGATATTTTATTAATTATATTCGGGATTAACTAACTCGGTACCTATCTTTCTATCGACTTTTCAGCAAGGACGCCTTCACACTTCCTCCGTTTTTCCGGTTTGATTTTTCGTCGGTTTTACGAGTCTCACGCTTCAAAAATACCTCCCGACCCGTGCGCACGTGACGCTATTAATTCGTATTTTCCCATTCTCGTGTCGATGAATTGTACCCAAACTAAATTTTGGTCGTATAATCGCATCCCCTTGTTCTGGTCGTAAAAAAGGCGACCTTTCTTTTTTCTCTTCACCGAATGCATCTTTTTAATTATTTTCTACTCGTTTTTTGTGTTCGATTCTCGTTATGCTGGCCTGAGCGGGTGTCGTCCATCAATGAATTGTAAATCTGCAGAATTCGATGCTCAGGCACGTATGTCTATACTATCGAGAGGAAGTTGAAAAATAAAAATTCTTAAATCTAAATTGGATGCTTGTCCAACAAAGAAGCTGATTCATTCAGAATTCTTTACCAGTGTTTTTTTTTTTCCCCTTCATTTCCACTCGTATATTTATCCGGAAAGAAAGACTGACTTGTATGTACACAAATTAAATGTTGTATATGTTTAGAAAAAAATGAATTTCAGAAATTAAAGTCGATAGTCTTGAGGATTTAACCGAAAATCAGGCATTGTTTGTCTTTTGAAAGATGTTTCTAATTTTATTAAGGTAATTTTTCACAAAATTTAGAATTTAAAAATGAAATTTTTCCAGTGGGATCTACTTTACCGGAAAGTTGGTTGAGCTCGGCTTCTTGATGGAAAGGTCATTGGTTCCAGTTCAGATGCGGCCAAAAATTTTATTTTCATGTTTGTGTATTCACTTGAAGTTGAAAATTTATGCTGAAAAGCCTGTTCCATTGCCTGAAAATATTCAGCTGCAGTGTAAAGTAGCTGCTAACGTCATTACCTAAAACTCAATTTGTATAGTGATTAAAAAAATGAGTGTTGCATTCAAATCGATTTTATCGGAACTGAAGGCTCTGACTTTTATTCTCTGTATAAAATTTTGCTGAATCATTCAAACATTTGATTATTATTTTTTTTTAATTTGGTATTATCCATCTTCTGTAACGGAATGCGCTTTTAGCAGCCACACAGTTCCAAAACTTTGTTGCTATACCTGGTACTTATGATTTTTTTTTTGTATTCTTTATTTGCACAAAGGATATCGGACGGATTTCTCTGAAAGATTTTCTGACGTTTTGAAGTAATAGATTTTTCAGTTTTCGAACTACTTTCGATAGTGACCTAGTGACTCTGTTTGGGATTAATACATGGAGTGATACAAGATATTGAGAAAATCAATATCGATATGATATAGTATCGTCATTATCACAACATTTCAAAATATCGATATTACACTTTCAAATATCGATAGATCAATATTTTTAGTTTTAATCGGTTTATTTTATTTGAATAAAATCAGTAATAAATTTTTAATAATCTATAGATTATTTTTTTTTCACATAGTTTTTAAGTTTTCATAATTATACTTTTATGAAAATAAAATTATCGAAATTCATTCCATCGATAAAATAAATAAAATAAAATAATAAAATAAAACTAAAATATAAAAAGATGATCACATCAGGCCTATAAGCTACGCCAAGCGCATTCTCACAATGAATTATGTTATTATGGATTCTAAGGTATGTTTACTATAATCCAATGAGGTCAAGATTAAATTACTTAATCATTATAATATATTCAATTATCAATGCAATTCATTGCAGTTCCCCAATGTTTTCTTTTGCAGTACATCGGTGTCCTAATGTTCTCTTTTGCATAACATTCAATGTATTGGCATTTCTAAATGTTCTCATTTACAAGGCACCAAGACACTAACAAAAGAAAAATCATCATTATAGGCTAGTAATAATCAGAAAATTGGAGAAACAAAAAAATGTAATTTTTTAATAAATAAATTGAGTTTTAAAAATAAAAAACAAACGTGTAAAATATCGAAATATATCGTTTTCCCAATGAAAATATCGATGGATATTCCATATCATCTGATAATTGCAAAAATCTTATTATTATCGGATGTTTTTCGAAAAAAAAAAAAGAAAAACAAGTCGATAGATAACGATATTTTTGTTGGGATATTTGCATCACATTACAGCTGCATTATTCTATCGTCTTTTTGGTGACGAGTTGTGACAGTAACGTCCATCTGAAAATGAAATTCATATCACATAATTACGTACAATCCTGTAACGTACACCATTGGGTTGGCGTTTTAATCAACTAGCAGCATCTCCACACCATACTTCGTATTCGGGGCCTGATGAACGTCTAAAAATAATTTTGTTTTTGTTTTTGTTGGTGCATTATAAAGACCGTAGTACGTGTTTATTTTTATTTTTATTTTGTTTTTTTTTTTGGTTTTTTTGAAAGAGTCTTCTTTTTCTACGCCATCGTAGCTTATCATTTTCGATAGCTCGCCAGAAAGAGCTACTGCGTCGTCGCGTCGTTAATTAACGTGAATCTCACGAAGTAACTTGTAGAAACTTTTTTTAAATATATCAAATAATTTGACGACGAGTGCATCGTCTGCATCAGCTTCGTTATTACGTACAGTTCCATGCACTCCAGACATTGTGTGTACTACGCTTCCATTTCGCTGGTATTGCGACGGTGATGGTGTGTATGTGGCGTGAAAGGGGGTAAGGGTTGGTGTCGGTTTGAAAAGATTGATCATTGGTTGCTCTCATCATCAATTGTACATGTTTGAAAACGATTCATCATACGAGAAAGATGTTTCACATGTCGTCTGTAGTATCTCGTTAAAAAGAGGCACGCTGCCTACGTTTCGTAGATTTTTTCCCCTCTCTCCCTCCTCCCTCCAGACGGTAGGCTAGGCTACCATCTTTACGATTGGAAAACTAAAACGAAAATAGTAGTCTAGATCGTCTTCTTCTGCTCTTCATCCTGTCAACGAGAGTGAACTCTGCAGCTCAATCGATTTCGTATTTATAATCTGTTAGAAATCTTTCGGCACAAGAGCCCCAATTTTGGTCCGGATTTCATTTGTTTCATTTTTTTTTTACGGAGCATAGAGTTGAGGAGCTGGTTATTGATGATTGTTTTGTGTACGAGTAAATAGAGAAAATTTTGAGACAGCCCCCCAAGTTCAGTGGAATGGAATGCGTTTCGTACGGGGAGGGGTAGGAGGAAATAAATTGTCTGAGATCGGTGGAATGCTTCCTTTTGTCACGTCGTCTACGTAAATTGAGGATACACTTTCGGTCTTCGGATGTATGTTTTCTAATTTTTTTTTTTTTTTTTGTTTTTTTCGCTTCTGCTCTCGTCGAATATTACGATATGGTCGATGGCTCCCTAAATCTCGACCAAGGGTTATTCACAAGTGTGCCGGCAGAATTATACTAAACATTAGCATTTTTCGTCGGGAAATTAGTAAATTCTCGCTAACTTGTTGGTTTCGATTTTATGCCTTCTAGGTACGGTCTATTCATATCATTGTTGTGAGTGTAGAAAAATTTCTGAGAATCGATTTTGAATGTTTTGTGTGTCAAGTTATGTGGGACTTTTGCACCGAATTCAAATTAGTATATTGAGAAATCGACGAAGGCCGTTTTCGTTGATCATGAATACAAATAGAAAGTTATACCTACCTACGTTTTGTACAACAATTTTTGACCGTTATGTAAAATGTGTTATGAAGTAGATGCTAATGAAATACTGGAATTCAAAAGAATCGATATTTATAAATTTAGTTCGAGTTAGCCTAATAACTGCGGGAAGCGTCTTCGTCTTGAACAATTGGATATTTCATATTATCCTAATTACCACCCTTATATGTCCCAATTTGGTTAATTTGTTTGATTGTTCAAATATCCCTTTAAGGCTATTGGTTAGTGCTAAAGTGAAGTGGATTTTGGAATAACTTCCTAATGGTTTAAGTATTGATGTACTTTACAACTACTGAATATTGAAGGCGTCCTTCGTTTTCAAAATTTGAACCATCAATTTAACAAAAAATCGAGGTAGTATATCTTGATTTTATTGGTTCTTTTTGCAGCGCCGGATCAACACTAAGGGCAAAATGGGAAATTATTCAAGGGCCTTCGGCTTCAGAGTTCCTGTCTGGGGCCTTAAGAAAGAATATTATCAACTTAAAATAATTGTTTTTTTAATTTAAAATCGGCTTATTTGAGGATTTGCCTTAATTCGGCGCTGTCCTTTCGGCATCATTTTTTCCCATCCCTTAAAATCTTCTAATACCAAAAAATGGGAAAATAAAAAATAACCCACTGACTATTCCTTGCCTATAATTATTTTGGATTCTTTGTGATCAAATTTCAACTAACCAATTCAAATTAAAGTTATTATTTTTGTTAATTTTTTGATCATTAAAAATAATATGTTGCATAATCTTGAAAAACCAGGGAAACAGTACCAGAAGACTCCGAGTGGAACTATCGTATGGTGTTTGTGGAAGTGGTAATCGAGTCCTTATTTTTGTACTACAAAAAATAATATTTTCGGATATCTCAATTGTTTGTTTTGCTAAAAATTCAGGCAAAATCACGAAGTACCATCAGTTTGTTGAAAATGTAGATTACCAATTTACTTGGATTAATTGTTGCTTCCATGATCTCCATCTGAAAAAGTTTATAACTTTTTTTTTGTAGCTCTATTGAACCAGTTTTTTGGAGTATTAAATTATTTTAAATGGTTGACCCAGCTACAAATTCAGTCGACTATTTGATTGTTTGAGTAGTTAAACATTGGTACGCATCCTACGTAAGTGTTTTAAATCCTATAAAATTATCATGCGCCTACGAATTTCTTTTCCTGTACCTGCCCCCAAACGCTGTTATTTAAGAACCTTTATTTTTTTTCCTCTTTCTTTCGTTATTTCAGGAAACAAGTCGTTAGCGAACGATAAAATATCTCACAAAAAAGTCAGAAATCGTTATGAAATGTGTGAAGAAAAAGTCATAAACATCTTCGGGTCATCGTTACTGATCATAAAAAATTATTTGAGTTTTTGTTCTTTCTTTTTTTTTTTACTTAGGTATTTATTTAATTCTACTGTAAGTAATTTGAAGGTATTTACTTTTTCAATCTGATTTTCATCTTCATCGATTGATCGTTCATAAAATTGTTCATAAAAAGTGATGTCATTTGGAATTTTGTACAATTTTTTCTCTGCAGTTTATTTTTGCTACCTACCCACGTTATTTTTATTTTCTTATGTTAATGGCTAAAGGTCTATTTTTTTGTTTTTATTTTTTAAATCCGCTGTTTTTTGAATCCGACGAAAAAAATTTTTAGACTGTTTTATTTATTAGTGATTCGACTTTTCATGACTGGGTTTCGAAATTCGTGCTTGGTTAGTAGTTACCACACAGATAGTTTGTGATCGCGATTGTAGCAATAAAAAGTCTTAACATGTCCCGATGGTACCAGCTCCAGTTGACGTCATTAGGTCAATGTTCCGATATCAGGTTTTCTCCTAAAAATTTCTGTCGCACCGTGGTTAGTTCGGAAGAAAAAATTTTTAGTGGAAATAGATTGAGAAATATTAATTAACGATGCTTTCTACGTCTTTCAATCTGTTACTAAGATAATTTATTTTTACATATCCCTCTCTCGTTTTTTATTACAAATCTGAGGGTACTTGAGGAGTATTATTAGTCATCCTTCGGATTAATTACGTTGATGATATCAAATTAAATCAATTTCTCAGCTTCTAAATACTCAAATTTCTTGTTCTATGGCTTATTTTATACTTTCAATTTCCCTGTGTAATTTCATTTATATCGAATAAGTAGCTATCTCTCGTATTAAGACAATTAGGATTAAAAATTCCCATATTTCCATGTTTTTCAATGCTCTTCATGAATATTTAACCACCGAGGGAGATTACTGACAAGAATTGTGACGTAAACGACTCTTTGGCATTCAATACAATGCCAGTGCTCAAGCAAAGGAATCTAATCATAGTAAAACAAAACTAAAATATGAAGTAGGTATGTCCTATTTTCAAGGAGCTAGAAGCTGAAAACTTCCATGTTGATCATGACTTGAGGTGCTTAATAAAAGCTAAAAGTTTAATAATTTGATCTAACTTTTTTGACTGAAATTACCCAGCCTTACTTACCCTCAACAAAGTATTGTTTTAAGGTGACTAAAATTATTTAAGAAGTTTGCTCGAATAAATCCAGTTATATTTAAGAGTGCCTCGAGTGAATCCAAATAAATCTGGAAGAAGAATGTAAAGCATAAACTTTGTCCTCCACAGGTTCTATGTATGCATTTGATTTTGTTTATCATGATTGCCATATCTGTGTAAATGCCCTTTCAACTGTTGAAAACATCATAAAATGTTAACCAAAATAACTGTGTTTATGGCTGCGCATTGTTCAAGTCTCTGTCAAAACGGCGATGCATAAGATTGTATAATTATCTGCATGGATTTACCTACGTGTAATGACTACGATTTTCAGTGTAGTTTTCTTAATGTGCTGGTGAGGAAAAGTTCTGACCCTCATAATTGGGAAAACGGTTGTGCATTTATACAATATCAATTGTGCATGTTTTTCAAATTGGCTGAATTTTTGGTTGAAATATGACGGTTATACTGGAGAATGTTTTAGTAAAAACTGTAGAAGAACTGCCCGTTAAAAAGGCTGATACGAACTTCGAAAACTTGTTGCCTTTCAGTATTTTATATCCCCATTGTATGGTAGTGTAGATGGTTAAATGCAGCTATCTTCTTTCCCAGTTGAATGACAAAGCGTTTCTATTAAAATTCCCAAGAGGTAGCCTATATGTTTACTCGTATTCACATTTTTTGTATCCCTACCAAAAGTACTCATTTGTGGTGACTAATGGTGAGATACCCACTTGCAGCCCGTACTAGTTGAATAGTTCCGTAAATTGGGCATGATAATCAGGCTATAATATACCGAGACAACCTTCAAGTTCAGGCCCTGTAATGGTCATTGCCAGCGTAGAAGCTCAGTTAGAAAAGTGTCTCCAAAGGTTCTCCAGCTGTGACTCGGCGGTCCTGGAATAGAATCAGATTTGCAGTCAAGTTAACTTGATGCATTCGATGGTTAGACAGTATAAATCGTGTCACCTCCCACGAGGTCCCGCGCACAGCCTATGCACCAGTCTCTCCCTCTGCGCACCTAATAAGGCAACGTGGAGATACGGGTGTTGAGGCACAGGCAGTTGTGATTTACAAAGTTTGAGAATCCGGTATGTGACTCCAGCCAACCTTATATGGTGTAATGGATCTTAAACCGCTATATTACAAGCTTCTACCCACTGCAGTGTACTGGTGAGCCAGTAGCCAGTTTGAGCCACAGTAATGATTCAGCACTGAATCTGTTGTTGGTATGTACGGACCAGCGGATTATCAAAATTTCTGGATTGTAATGAGGGTCACCAAGCACTTTACTCCATTCGATTGAGAACCACTGAATCATCAGTGGCGGATGCCGCTTCTGTTTCTGCGCTTCTATTTCAGCGGAATTGGAAGCCATTGGGTAATTTGTGGACGACGACGACGACGCTAATTGAATCTATCGTTCGACCCACGTAAATCGACCAAATTTTGCGCCTTTACGCATCGCGTCTCATAAATTAGAACCACGGAGCCGCGCGAAGAACGCTGATCTGTGGCCCACGCGTTTTCATGTGGCGAAAAAACGATGCCACTTCGTCAAACGAGAGAACTTCCATAGACAGAGCGACTCGTGTAGCTCCCAAACAAAATGTTTAATTTAACTTGTTTTTCTAAACAATTTAAAAAACCAAAAAAAAAAAAAAAAAAAACGTAGCTGCATGCGTTCGTGCACGTTGAATAGAGATCCAGCATCGAATGATCGAGAGAAAGAGACAGACAGCCAGTCAGACAAAGATGGAAAGAAAATAAGAAAAAACACCTATCGACCAAACTTTTTTAAATACACTTCTACTTCACCGCTGCTGTGTGCGGGGTACCGTTAGCTGGGCCATAAAATACCATTAGTTTCTGTTTTTATTAATCGTTAATCCGGTCGCTGCTTTTGTAATTTTATCTCTCTTCTTTTCAGTCCCTATCTTTTTCTTATTTTTCTTTTCGAGTCTGTCTATCTATTTCTTTTTTCTCTTTCTCCTTCTTTAGCTACCAACTGTCCTACGTTTGTTTGTACCCTTTTAAACGATTGCCTATTATCGAATTAGGCAATAGAGGCTGGCACACGTTCTACCAATTCCATGCAAATAAACATGCGCGCGCGCACACACACACACACACACACACTGTTTGTTGGAACACAACTTGATATTACTGAGCCTTACAATACACACTCTGGAGAATCCATGTGATACGCCACAAGTTCCTATTTCGTGTTGGCCTCGCAATTGTTAATTTCCGGCTTCGTACGCTGGAGTCCGTTTTGGAATCAAACAGACAAAATCAGTGTCAAAACAAAAGCTAAAAAAAAAGTGTTCTCAAGTACTCTTTGATTGGTCCACGATGACGACACGGCGCGAAGTAATTAAATCATAAATTGATAATCACTGCGTGAAATTATGTTGGTAATTACTTAGTAGAGGTGTAGAGAGGTTCTCTGTCTTCTCGCCGTTTCTTGGATCTTCAGGACTGGAAACGATTGGAAACGATTAGACGACGATGGGCTGTATGCATACAGGAGACGTGTGTGCGCTGCGGTGAGAAGCAGCGCGTATTCACAACCTAAATAATATGATAGATGAAGAGACGAAAAAAATAAAAATAAAATAGAATAACGGTTTTTCATGCTTTACATTGTGGAGACCTCCCTCCTGGTTGCCGGCTCCCTTCTATGGCCCCCCTTTCATCTCTAAAACGGTATACGTTCGATATTCGCGATGAACACAAACGGTACCTATTTTGTTTGTTTTTTGGACAGCATTGCCAATTAGATCGGGCATTTTGTCGTGTCAATTACCATGGAAGTGGAACCGGAGACTGAATGCGTATATTGTTATCGATTTCTACTGGGTCAATGATTTCGATTGGGTATTGGTGGCTGTGTGAGTTTGATGGTGGAGGAAAATGATTTGGTCTCGTCTATAGAGATCCGAAATTCTTGGCTAGAGTACGAAATGAAGGATACCTAAACTTAATATCGATGAAATAAAATATCGATACGCGCGATAAGCATCGTTATACCGATACAAACAGGCGAACATTGTCAGTTTTGTATTTTGCTAGTATTTTTGTGAGTGACAAGCCACAGCTTCGCAAAAAAGAGAAGATAAAGAAGCTTGACAATTTGGAGATAAGAGTCAGATACTGTGTAATGACAACAAACTATAATATTTGATATTGGGCCGGGGTCTATGTAACAACGGTGTATGGATGCACTCAATGTCGATAGAATGTCGAGACTACTTGTACTGGGTGCGAGTTGTATTTTTTTGCAATTATTGTACATATTTTCCTAACATTTCGTGAACCATATGATTGTCAGATTTCTTGAATCGACTTTTGATAACAAAAATTTGGAGATACGTTTTGGGTTGACGTTTAGGTACTTGTAATGACGAATGATGTTCGTTAATAGATTCATTTGGTCACATCTATACGGGTTGAGTGCTCTGACTGTATATTATAACTATAGGGACTGAGCTTAATAGGACCGGCGGTACAGTGCGGGTGCAGACGACATAATAAGTATCAATGGTGGAAGGTGATTTTCATCACAAAAAGTTCGGCAACTTTACCATATAGAATATTTTTCATTTTGTTTAAAATTGCTGTATTTCTCACTTGTTATCGATCTTTCGAGTATGAAGGATGTCAAAAATCGTCGATAAACAGAAAAATCGGAGGGACCTTATTCCTCCAATGATATTTATTTATAAGAGATATCTTGGCTTTGCGTTCTTATTACTATGCTTATTCCAAATAGTTAAGAATAGTCGAAGGTTGTTGAATTTTAAGTTGGTCATTGACAATTTTCATCGGTAGGAATTCAGTTGTGGACAAGAAATGAGTGAATTGTGTTTTGTAAGTACCTATGATTCAGAAGAAGTGCAAAGATGCGAAATTAAATAAATGACCAATAGACTACTGTTCCTCTGATTGCATTTCATTTAGGCCTATCTGAAAAATTGTCAACAAGTCCAGTTTTTTTTTTTTTTTATATTCCAATCTCAAACCGGCTGCCTAATTTCTTTGCCTCTTTTCACCCCAATATAATGTTGCCATCTATTTTTCGCCTCTCAATCGTCGTCATATGGCAAGAAAAAAATAATGAATTTTTAATAATTACAAAATTCCACAAAAAAACCCAACAGACAACGTACCAAAATTCATTAATCCAATTCGCTCGTTCAGCTGATCTTTTGTGATACTCCTCGAGGGGTTCGTCGTGTAGATAATTATTTTAATGTTGGAGTAAAAAAGAGCATCGTTGATGAATGAAATTATAAATGGTTTTTTTTTTTTGGTTTTCATAATTGGTGATATTAATAATACGTTCATACGGATGGTTGTAGAGCCCATGGGTACCGCGTGTTATCCTTTTTGTTCGTGTGATTTTTTTTTTTTTTTTTGGAAATGAAAAATTTTGGAATGTTGAAGAATGATGGAAACAAAAACATACATCCGAAGGAAGTGGTGAACAGTTTAAAAACTGGTGAAAACACGTAGGCTACTTTTATATTGCTCCTGTGACTTAATTAGCTTATTGGCAACATCGCAGAATTTTGCAAAGTAACAAGAAAGGGTTAAGCGCATATAAGGAAGTTTGCATTGGCCGTTTAGTTCCAGAGAGGTTGTTGAATTCAAAATTAGAAACATTTTATTTCATCTTCTGGTTTTGTGAATGAGTGGTATGTTTTGACCGTTGAGAAACAGGGAAATATTTAAGGTACAAATTTTTCGTAAAAATATTTTGACTTTGTTTTGATTTTTTGTGAAAATCACTCTTAAGTTCAATGATTTTGCAGTCATTGAACAGCGAGCTGACTGTGTCACGTCGATATTTTAAATTTTTTCTAAAAACTCATCGGACATGGTTTCTTTCCAGTATCTTTCGAACTTAAGGTCGGTGAATCGAAGTCAAAAGTGAAGTCTTTTTTTTTCATCAAAGAACTTTTTTTATTTGACGCTTATAGTGATTATATCACAGTGGAATCGATTCATTTGCATGAAAAGAATCAGTTAATGTTTGATATATTAGAAACAGTAAAATTAATTTTATCAATTAATATATGTAATTAATTTAATCTGAATATTCGGGAGGAAAATTTGAATAGACGTGACATACCTTTTACTGAGGATAAAACTAACGTGAAACAAATAGTGTAGTGCATTTTTAATCGTTGTTCTTTGAAGTATTTGATAAATTGACTCGGGTTTTGTGCTACGCCTATGCCACCCTGATGCCACCAGCCTTAGGTTCCTGTAAGTTATTCTTTTATATTCACACTTTTATTCAATATAGTTTCTTGAAGAATACCCGAATAGCCTAAACTCAAAGTCGTCATTATATGGAATAACCTTAGCTGAATTTCTTTTTTTTCTTGTTTTTCTGTTCATATTCTAAAACATTGTATCGTGCAATACTAACTACCTCAATGGCGAAGCTTTGTTTTTACATATTGTCGTATAAAAAAGTTTCTAATTTTCTGCTCACCAATGTGGTCATTGCAACTCAACAATTATCAAGGATCACCTTTCATTAAATCTGACCATTCAGTCCAAGGACTTGATCGCGAAAAGGTTAATCCCGGAAAAGAAAGTGATTTCAGCAGACGAAACGATACCTAAACGGAAATTACCAACCTTTTTTTTTGACAGGTGTAACCTTTGTTTTGAAAACGGCTCAGCAGGACCATCCTATTTATACTTGGTTGCAATTTTATACAGCATACCAACATTTCTGTCTGAAAACATCAATTATACTCTGTCATTATTTCGTTTTTTCAAAACAGGTTTCTTTAATCCTCTCCATTGTCTCCTGTTCAAATTGCTTTTCTAGATGGAAAAAAAATTTTCTAAAGATTCATTTAATGAGTTGAAAATGCTGTTCTCTGTTCTATAGAAAGAACGGCCTAGGTACCGTTTTCTTGGACCAAATTGGAACTAAATCTTATGCTGAATTTAGATTATTTCGAATTTTTTAATTTTTCCATTCAAAAAGATGTTTCATTGGGATGTTTGATTTTTCTTTCGAACCTTTATTTTTATTTTTCAAGGATTTCGAATGCTAATCGGCATTTTAGTAGGTTTTCAAAAAGAAAAAAAAATACCCTCATTATTTTTTTCATAGTTTCTAAAATACTTCTGTAATAGATCAGTCACGGTTTGACGTCATCACGCTGTTATCAATTGAAATTGGGTCCAAACAAATCTGATCCATCTAATTTATCCGGTAAGAAAAGTGAAAGAATATTTTTAAAAACTGAGGATCATGGAGAAAATATGTTTTTTTGTTATATCGATAACTTATGATACTCTGAATAGTACGATTCATTTTTTATTTCATTGTTCTTCAAAAATTTGCGATTTCTTTCCATTTTCATTAGCTTTACTGCGATTTTAAAATATACTAATACTGCAGCCCACCTCTAGCAACGAAATAATATTTATTTCACATAAAGCTGAAGTCAAAAAAATAAAAATGAAAGCTCTTTTTTTAAAAATTCGTTTTTAACGTATTTTTCATTTTTCGTAATCATATGGGAATTTATATTGATCTATGATAGTTTGTATGGATCCAAAATCGTTTACCTACAACTATTAATACGTTTCAGACAAGTTGTGACGTCACACGTGACTGATCTGTATCAACGTTTTGAAATAGTTTACATTGTTTCGTGGCGTATGCCAGCAAAAATTGCCAAACGTGGTGAAGAGAATAATGTGTTCCTGTGTTGTTACTCATTGACCATATTTAGTTATAATTTTTAATTTAGATTCATTAGTAAATGTCCACGTTTCTTTTATTAAAACTTGGAAGTATATAATCTTCTAATAGGAAAACGAGAGAGGGGGAAAATACAAGTTCCCATTGCTCTTCCTCCGGACGAATGATAACGGGTTTCGAGAAATATCTTTCGTTGTTTAGTAATAAATTATTGAAACTGGTAAAAGTACATCAGTTTTCGATTGATAAACTCTTATTAGCTGGACAAAGTTAACAACGAATCGTATATTGTGGTTAGGACGTACATTACGAGTAGATATTACGTAAGGGTCAAGAACTTGTTTCAGTAGTTTTTTACATTCTGGCCAAGAAGGCTCCATATTTCAGCTTCTTTTACCTATTTTTAACCATTTCTACGCATATGGACAGCTGTAGTATTGTTTCACCAAGTATTTAAGTCATTTAAGTCACTTACGCTTTAGAAGCCAATTTTAAATTGGCGTAAAGTCGCGTTAAAATCGTACATAACTCTACGGCAAGTTGAAGTTTGCTTAAAAATCAGCGTAAGTATTGTGAAGGACTTGAAAATTTTGTGAAATAGTACCTACACTCTCAGTGTCGAATAGTTAAAATATATATTCGTAAGAGAAGGAGGTTCCCGAAGAGTGAGGGTGTAAATTCTTTGTTTTCTCGCCGAATTCCGTACTTTCCAGGTTAACCTCCTGCTTCTCCTTTCACGTATCCTGGCCGACTTCAATAACGTTTCTAGTTGCGTCATTAATGTAGATTAGATCAAAATTTTTGCAGATATTATTACGCCATCCACTTGGTTAGCACCACCCTTCCTGATTCCTTTCCTCCTGCTTCGACGAAATTGAGAATAGTGATCTATCCGGAAGCAATTTCAAATTAACTTCAGATCGATCGGTTCCATTCGATAATACTACCTACCTTGTCTTACATAAAACATGTTTTTTTGACAATTTCCAAACCCATTAACGAACTCTACGAAAACCACGTATCCAGCCAAACATTTCACATACGTGTTGCACGCGATTCGAACTAACAGCTAACTCATAAATCAGTGCACTAATACATTCTTCCAATAACCTCATCAACTCAATTGAAAGCGAAGAGATCTTTGAAAATGAGAATGAGAATAATATTAATAATAATAATAATAATAATAATAATAATAATAATAATAATAATAATAATAATAATAACTTGAAATATATTCGTAGGTAGAATGATGCCATTAACGTACAAGTCCTCATCTTACTCTCGAAATGCCTGACCTTGTCATCAATCTTACATTCTGTCATTCATTAGCCACAGAATATCGTATACCTATATGCAGGTACTTATTGTATATTTCTAAAAATAAAAAAAAAAATCCTTCAGGGTCGCAGCAATCTCCGTTAATGGGACGTTTCAGTTTGTTCCCCCTCTCTCGCCGCACCATCAATTCCATTAACGAAATTCGGTTTCTTAGTTTCGTGGTACGATTTGTTTTGTCATAGATCTTATTTATGGCTACGATTTACAAAATGATTTGAACTGTCAAATTTAGCATTGTAATCTAGCAAATTAATGCATATCGGCGGTTCAAAATAGGTACTCGACGCTGATAATGTTAATGCTGGTAGTTACTTGGGAGGTTCTGCAGCTAACGCTAGTAATAATCAAAAACAAGACGAAGAAAAATACCATTTTGCATCAGTACTCTTGGACTGTGTCTCGAATTTGATGGAACCAAATATTGGTCTTGATTTTTGGTTAGGTCTTGGACTTCAGTCTGGCTTATTAGATTTTTTACTATTGTTGACGAGTAAATTAAACTTACCATCTATGTCCTTCCAAAATTTATTAAAAATTTTAACTCACCACCAATACCTGTAAATGATGAAATTGGGAGAACTAAAAAAATTAAAACTTCAAATATTACAAATTATATGGAAGCAGTTATATTGCAAATATTTTACGATTTGTTCATAGTTTTTTTAGTTTTGTATTTAGTCTTGGTATCAAGGCCGGTTTTTAAGAGTGGGATGTGGGGTATAATCCCCCGATGCCAAAAAAAAAAAGTCAATTCAAGACACAATTATCTGTTGTTAACTCTTCCCATAAAAATTCATGAATATTATAAAATTTGATTCTATCCCCCCAAAAAGAAATCCTGAAACTGGGCTTGCGTGGTATTGCACCGTCGAGTTTTGGTCTTAGTACTGCACGATCAGTCTTTGTGTTGCTACTTTAGAGGTAGTTATAGATTTTGGTAATTAACTTTCTACCAAAGCAAGACAAATTTTCTCATCAATCAGTGTTGGTTACTGGTTTAGTTGGATGCCTTTAAACATTCGCCAGTTTTCGATATTCAGTCTTTGACTGTATATTGCTACCTATGGACTGTTCTTACTGATAAGATTATTCAGAAAACTCGATGTTATTAGCGTCCAAACATCTCATGGAACTGCTCTCGGACGTTCGGATATTCGGGTTTTATCGAATTAAAGTGCTGAAAGTGCAAAACTCCCGGTATTATAAAAAGTGTTGGAACTTGTTTATCATCGTTTATATCGAAGAGGTTGCTTGTGGCTCTCTGATTGGTCACTGGACCGGAATGTACGAAAGTAGTTTGAATGATGTTCGGATACCGATTGTATCGGTTGGAGCAGTCCATGCCTTTCAGAGTCTTCAGTACCTTCATGGAACCGGATTAGCAACGCAGTTAGTACGGCCCAGAATATTGGTGAAAAACCAAATTTTTAGCCTGCCCTTTTTTCGCGGTAGCACGCCGGTAAATTGTGGCGTCCGCTTCGGCGAATGCGAAAACAAGTCACTGCAGCCAACCGTTGGCCGGAAAATATTGTCCGTGGTTCGCTGGGAAATGTGATACCGACGACCGAGTGTATTCGTAGGTAGGCAAAGGTGGAATAGAAGCGTGAAGGAGACACGCGATACGATATGACAGAATACAAGCCGCAGTCACAGAAATCTTTATGGGTATATAAAATTACAGCGACGACCAGTCAGTCCTTTTTCCCGCTTATCGCAAACGTCATTTTACATTTTCACGTTCGTATGTCAACTTTTTCGACTAATGATGGGTGTTGCGTACGTTCGGTGGAATTCGACTTCGACGCTGGTCTGGCGCAGATAAGACAATTTTTCGTGCCCAGACGCTATGGTATTATGTTTCCTAAGTGCAGCGGACACGAAAAAATTTAGTGCGTCTACGCGCAGCTGGATGCAACCGAACTCGACGGAGAAAGATGCGAAAATTCCTTCGCGGGAAGTACGAGGAAAAGTGGTCAATTCGAGAAAGAGGTAAAAAAAAAAGGAAAAGAATTTTACCGAAAAAAAAAAAAAATTAATTAAAATTAAAGTTCGTCTATAACGAGAAGGCGATGAACCTCTCTCGCTGGAGGAGTTGGTGGACTATTTTTATTCGTCAAAATCAAAATTAATTTAACGCAATTACACAACTCTGTGACGACTCAAAAAGAAGAAAAAAAAATGGACGTATAAGCTGGGAAAAGAGAGAGAAAAAAAAACGCATCTAGAAAATTATTAAAGACGGAACGTTTTACGATTATAATTTTTTTCTTCTCTCGTTTTAATGAGGATCTCGTCAAGTATAATAATTATAATTTTACGTGTGTGCATGCACTCGGACAAACGTAATCGCTAATAATCGCGTAGAAACTTCCAGTTGGTTCAGCTTTTCATGACTGGAGAAACTACCGTTACACTAAATGGATCACACCTTGTGGCCAGTGAAATGGGCACCAAAATCACGTCGTCCATCGAATGTGCTGCTGTAAAGTTTCAGGGTCGGGTGTTTGCCTTGCGTATATTTTGCGAGGAAGGGTTAGGGGGTTATACGCATAGTAGCTACGAAGTTTGCGAAGTCAAATGCAACACGTATCTACTTACTCGCTGGTATTATTCATGTCGGTTTACCTCGCCAGAATTTTTAAAAATTTAGAAATTAAACAACGGATTAACTTAGAATTTTCTTTTAATTCCAATGAATTCGCAATTGACCATTTTGAAATTCTGGAAAATATTTACGGTAACAATTCCGTGCTTCACTCGCGTGTTTTCAAGTTTGACAAATATCTCGTTAATGATTGGAGAGATGTTGAAGATAACGTAAGATCTGGACATCCTTTCACTATGGTCCGTGGAAACTGATGAAAATGTATGAAAAATCACTGAAATTGTACAAGCTAGGAGAACCTGTCAGGATGGGTGGGGGTAGGTCGCAGTTCTAGGAAATTAAATTGGTTCATTCAGTACCAGGGTAGTGCACGAGCCCATATCGCAATTTTTGTCAAATATTTCATATTAATAAATGAATTTCGCTGCTTGAAAAACCCTCTATAGTCTCAATATTTGGCACCTTGAGATATATTCAAAGTGAAAAATTTACCTATAGAACACATTTATTCTTCCAAATTGATTAAGAATTTTTTTTTCTCACAAATGAATGAAAATGA
Organism: Ericerus pela; assembly: GCA_011428145.1. Classification (NCBI taxonomy): domain Eukaryota; kingdom Metazoa; phylum Arthropoda; class Insecta; order Hemiptera; family Coccidae; genus Ericerus; species Ericerus pela. The sequence continues at coordinate 1,285,590 of WOFM01000119.1, forward strand.
AGTTGAAATAAAGCGTTGAAAGTTCCACCCCTTATCTCGTTTCTTATAGAAATTGTAGAACATCTGTCTTCCGATAAGTTTTTGGTGTATACCTCCGTTAATATTTATTTTATCGCAACAACATTCGAGTTAAAAAAATGTTCATGCGTTTACAACGCATCCAGCACTGAGAAAAATTCAAAATAATTTATAATTACGTTAAAAACGTGTTTTTAAAGATAAGCTTTTTCTTTTTTTAACTTTTGCTTCATGCGAAATAAGTATTATTTCGTTGCGGAAGGTTGGCTGCAGTATTGATATATTTTAAAGTCGCAATAGTGAGTAAAATAGAAGCATATAATAAATTTAGGTTAAAAACGAGTTTCTAAAGGATAAGCTTTTATTTATTTATTTTTTAGCTTTAGTTTCATGCGAAATAAACAATATTTCGTTGCAGGAGGTTGGCAGCATTATTGGTACATTTTATGAATCACAAGTAGTGATTAGAATAAAAGCTTATAATAATAAGTTTACATTTTAAAAACGAATTTTCAAAAGACACGTTTATTAATTATTTTTTTTTGGCTTTAGCTTCATACAAAATAAATATTATTTCCTTGCGGAAGATTGGCTGCAGTATTGGTATATTTTAAAATCGCAGTAGTGAGTAGAATAAAAGCTTATAAATAAAATCACCCCATTTGTTACACGTTGACTTTCTCCATGTAATACGAGTTCGTTGTACAGCTGTAGGCACATTACGAATTGCCTATACCAAATGTATTATTATTACCTTCATTTGGCACCCGTTCGTTGGAATATAAACGAATATTGGTAAATATTTTTGTGGAAAATTGAGTGTTTTCTGAATTTTTTTACTCAACTATTTTCGTCATAAAATTGGGGCGTAATTATTGTGTGCTAAATTTGTCGAACAAACTTACGTCCATTTTTACAAAGTTTTTCATCTATTTCCTAACTTGTTTTGACAATGCAGTAATGTTTCTTCTTAAAAAAAAAAAAACATTTTGTTGATCGATGGAAATTTAGCCTACTGTAATTAGTATTTTTCTTGTTTCATATTGTCGAATACCTACACCAATAAAAAAAACCATAACAAATCTTCAGTGTACGCCGTTATTATTGGTTACGTTGTATTGTTAATTAGAAGAAGTAATTAAAAATTTTGGGACACGAAATAGGTTGTATAGACGATCTGAAAATTTTCGCTCTGTTTCCGTTTTGAATGTAGGTATCTAATACAAACGTTCAGTATTTATTTTCTTTCTATATGTATAGCACTTGTTAATTATTAATTTAGGTACTCTATTAAAAATTCAACCTTCAACTGCTGGACTACTGAATCTAGTTTAAAATCATTGCACACTGTTGAGTATAGGTGTCTGTAGGTGCAAGTAGTAATGGCATTAAATGCATTCGTTGCTTGACTTTTTCACGATATTGATTCATTTTTCTTTCGAAAAAACGAAAAATAAAAAAATAAATTATAATGTACTACCTACCTATAGAAGTATAGACAAACAATAAATAGGTTTGTATGTATTGAAAACCATGTATAACAATATTATAGTTCGAAACAATAACAAACTTCGATGCAGAATATTATTGCAGAGTGAAAGCAAAGGTGTAACGTAAAAATAATTACTCGTTAATGCGATCACTAATATTTATTACTGTCAGATACCAAATTTGGAATCTTGTTTTCGCTGCATATTTATTAAACACATGCCAATACGGTGCACAGTCTTTATGGTTTGAAACAAATCCAATAAAAAGAAAGGCATATTGTGTACAAGGAAGCGCTGATGTACTCTGAAACGTCTTCACCGTCGCCAATTATTCGTTTTGCTGATATTGTCGAACATTATAGGACACCCAACCGAAAAATACATTTTTAATGATCCTTAAACTGATTATTGTTTTGGTTTAAAACAAATTTCTGAGTTATTTTTCTGGAGTTGGGGGGGATAAGAGGAATGCGGAAATTTTTTAGTTTAAAAAATGTAAAATTATTATAAACTTTTATTCTTTACTATACTGCGATTTATAAAATATAACAATACTGCAGGCAACCTTGAATGTTCTTGAATGAAGGAATAATTTTCTAGCTCATGAAAATCTGCCTCTCCTGCGGTGTTCTCTCCATTCTAAAATTTAATAATAAGAAAGCTAAATTTTTTAACTGACTTTCAAATAAGTTTAGGTTAAAAGCGAGTTTTTAAAAGATGAGCTTTTATTTTTTTTGGCTGTAGCTTTATGAGAAATAAACATTATTTCGTTGCGGAAGGTTGGTAGCAATACTGGTATATTTTATTCATCGCAATAGTGAGTAGAATAATAGTTTATACAAAAGAGGTGGTTATAGTGTTAATTCGACCGTATAGATTTGATTTTTGTCATGAATTTTTTTTTTTTTTTTGAATTATAGAGTGATCTAACTTGAGTTCTATACAGATTTTTCCAGAATCTACGGAATAGTTTTTGAGTTATCTTTAAAAAACTGCTTGTTTCAAAGCAAAATTGCCGAAATCACGAATGTATAAATGAAATGAAAAAGCAAGGAAATGAAGTATTATTCAAAAAATAGAATCGATCAACTTCCAGAAAAAAAGAAAAACAAAACGTAAATTGGAGTGATGTTACAGTAAATGACATTTTAGCAGTAAATTTACTCACTTGACATTGATTCAAGTAGTGAAGTTATCCTTATCAATCGACAATTTTTGACATTGTTCATACTTTAGTATGTCCAACAACTGAGAAATAAATAAATTTTAATAAAATTTTAACTAATATTGAAAATTTAGAGTTCAAATACAGTAGAGTAGCCGCAATTCTTGTGATAAGAATCACCTTAATTCCTCCTGTGATACTTATTATGTTGCCTTCAACTACACTACTCCACCCACCCTAAGAAGCACAGTCCATATAATTGTATATATCTGAATAATGTAGTATGATAATTGTTGTATCTCCTATACATATAATGCTATTGAACATACTCACTGAAGAATAGTTGTTTTCAAGACTCCCTGAAGTGGGAGGGCGACATTGAACAAGAAACTGCGAAGATATTTTTTTTATGAAATTTTATGCTGAACTATTGTTATTCAACTTTTTTACAGAGAAAAATGAAATTCGCTAAAAAAAACGCATTACGACGTTAAAAGGTCTTTTTTTTTCCTAAGAGGGTCAAAACAGAAGAAGCATTAATTGCCAATAATCACAAAATAGCCATATTCTTTGGAAAAGTAAGATGTTTCTCCTAGTTCAGGGTGCACAGATGTAGGTATTCTTTTTTAGAGTATTTACTCTCTTTTTAGGTAAAAAAAAAAAAAAAAAAGGAAAACTTTTTTTGTTTTTTTCATACGCTTAGTATCCAAATTTTCACCAAAAACTATCTTTTCACACACGTTTTTCCTACTTTTTCTCTTTTGCGACACTAAAGTGTTATTTAATGACCGTTTTGTTTCTTTTTTTATACACTTTTATTGCAATTACTACCACAACAAAATATGAGATAATTTGGTATCAGACCACTGGGATCGCTTTCATCGAGTTTGTTTTTATCAGCTATGATTCGGTGCTATTTTGTATTTCTGTAAATATTAGAGCAGTTATAGAATGGTACATTTTTATAAGCTTTTATTCTACTCGCTACTGCGATTTTAAAATTTACCAATACTGCAGCCAACCTTCCGCAACGAAATAATATTTATTTCGCGTGAAGCTAAAACCAAAAAAAGTAAAAAGTAAAATAAAAGCTTATCTTTTAAAAATTCGTTTTTAATGTAAACTTATATTTACAAAATTGCACCGCGAAATCCGTTCTAAACAAACAAAGCTAATTTCAAATTAAAATATAAGTAATAAAATGAGAGCGTAATTTTTAAAAACTCATTTTAACGTAACTTATTCTTTTTTTTCTTTTTTTTTTCACCTGTCAATTTTGTAAGTTTTTTTGTATATTCTTTTCCTCAGAAAAAAATTTGTGCTGCCTATCTTAGGTTCTGTCTTGTCTTACGTTTAGTCGCACACTGTCACACACGTGCGAGGTGAACGTTTCGTGATTGCAGTGGCCGTTATTGGCAACACTGCGTTGCTTTTGAACCAGAATATCCGTTTACTCGGTAAAACGCAGTTGGTTTCGTGCGGTGTCGTTCCTCATTCGGCGAGTCTGTGAATTGAATTTAGATTGTCAGATTTCTTCAGTCATGCAGTCGCCAGTCAGTGTCAGTGTGTAAACGACTTCCGAAGCGTTAGGTAGGTGTGTGTGCAGTGCGGCTGAATATCATTATCGTGTTCCGTGTGATAATATGCGTGCACTTCCTAACCGGTTGTAATGTGTTCGTCGGTAATTTCGACCAATTTTTCGTTATTTTTCAATTTCAGCCCGCGTCGAATCGTCAGTTGATAATTTTACCATAACCTACACCGTGTTATCGCATTTTTCATCGGTGATCATGAATTTCCCGATCACGTCCTTAAAGTGCAACAGGGTGCGTGTTTTTCCGCGTCGCCCCATTTTTCATTTGTGAAATTTTCATTCGGTTTTTTGCGCTCCTCCATCATCTGGGTCCTGCTTCGCCGTCGCTCCTTTATTTTGTCCCCGGCCATCGTCATGGCTCCGAATCCCGGAGACGTGAACAGTGGTTGCTGGTGTTTTGGAAATGGTAGACGATACGATATCGATTTTGCTGGAAGCTATCGCAAACGCAGCTACTCGGTTTCCAAATCTCGGTAAGAATTTCCAGATTTTTGTGTCGTTTTCGTTGTTTTGTTGTAGTGCGAGAGAAATTTTTTCAATTTCACGTCGTCAACGTGTTTTATTTAGGCTCGTAATACGTTAATTAGTGTGCTAGAAATTGTAGTTGCTGCGCAGACGATCGATGGCATTGGTGAATGCGACGCGCGAGGTGTATACCTACGCTCTATTTATCGATATTCGAAAAGCTACTCGGGTCTTCAGTGACCTCACTCCAATTTGGAATCTGTAGAATGTAAAAATTTACATTTTTGTCGTCCGCGTTGATACTACACCTTTTTTTGACGTTTTAAGTGGGTAGAGTAAAGAATGGATGGCTTAATTATGCGCCTGCTTCGCGCGAACATTCTGCTAATTTTTGGTAGATTTTATACGTTTTCCTCGAGCTGACAGCGAGAAGATTTGTTTGCGTTTACATGCCGAGTTGAGGCATCGAATCTAGGAATTGAGCCAGGGACGGAAGATTCAGATTGTCTGTGGAAATTATGTGAAAAATGCTATGCAATTGGGAACACCAGAAATCGAAATGAAATCTATATTGATTAAATTTAAAAGAAAAAAAAAGTTCATTGCTACCCATTGTTTTGTATTTTCAAATTCTCGATGATTTGGCTGCGATTTTCTTCCAAGATATTGGGACACTGTTTTTGGATGTCTTGGTTTTATTGGTGGTAATTGAAAGCAGAGTGGGAATAATGCGGAATGCGGTATCAGACGATTCAATATCTCGTCAACTGGTCGTAACTTCAAAAAAAAAGAAGGTTTTAGGACTCGCACCCTCGAGTCTTGCTACTTCTGGAGTTGTTATTGTGTCATATTCGTAGTCGTTTCGTTTATTTAATGGCTTGAGGGTAAAAATAAGAATACTTAATATTTTCGGTATTTTTGAAACACAATTTTTTCTACGTAAGTATGAATATGAAAGGCAAAACTAAAGTCTGGTCAAGATGTCACTTGAGTGCATTCACTTGGATAAATGCCTTTAGCGTTAAGTAAATGCCAAATGACGACGAAGAATATAGCCCTTTGTGTTATTTACTCTCGTTTAGCAAAAACTGCTATTGCTGAGAATTATAATGGGGATTTAAATTTTTAGGAGAGGCGATTTAAATAATTTTTGGTCATGAGTCATAGAAAAACTATAATTATATGACGTATTTATTACTGTAACAAAAATCATTTGAACTCTGCCTCTGTTTTTTATGTAGATTTTTGAAAATCTACGTTTTAAAAATTGATCTGGTATTGAAGCGCAGGGTCAGGGGAGGTTTGTTTTTCGTCTCATGATCCTAGGAAACTTTTGGCGCTATAAGCTGAAATTCATATATACAAATATACACATTTCGATTCAACTCGGTACAGGTCATAATTTTTATCTTATAGTTATGAAATTTGCTACACATATTCGGGTATAGATAAAGATGAACTCTGTAGTTTTTGGTCCAGTTCGGCCGGATAATGCATCCGGTACATTCTATTACGGTGCATTTTTGCAGCTTTAATGGTCATAAAATGGGTACAGATAATGAATATTAATATTCTAGCTTTCAACAAAATTTAGTTTCAATCGGTTGAACGGTTCGTGTGTAAAAGTAATTTTAAAAAGTCGATTATTGCTGCGAAGAGTAAGTAGATAATTTCAGATGAAACAAAAAAGCTGTGTGGAAATCAGGCTTACTGTTATTTTAATTATCAAGCAATTATTTAATTACTTGCGTGCGTTTCTTATAACTTCACAGTATAATTCATTGTGAATTTCCTTAATACTTCATTGAACGTATATATCTGATATTTTAATTTTTCTATTGTATTTATTTAGATTTGTTTATTCGAGAAAACCCTACATTTTCTTGCGTTGATTGCTGCGCTAAAGTTTTTTTTTATAGAAAATTTTAGGGTCTGAAGTTGTATTCCCTCATTTTAGGCAGAAATGAAAGAAACCAAACATAGAGAAAAAGACAAAGAAAGAGAAACACAAAAAATGATTTTTCTATTTTTAAATTCTTTTATTGCCTGGGATAAGTTGTGGATCAGCACAATTCGAAGTGTCACAAGTGCCACTTTGCGGCACTTCAGGGCTAGCACATTATTTACCATCTAAAATTGAATTAATTATACGAAACAGTAACGGAGAGAAGGTTTAAAACATTAATTTCAATTGATGACTGTCTGCGTAGCGATTTAACCATATTGGCGAAAAGGAAATGGTTTCAAACGCGAACGTTCCAGTAAATTAGCTAATTTTTCGTCGTGCTGGCGCAAATTTAAAAGGGTGAAAAATGATTGAAATTGGCGACATTGTATTTTTCAAGAATTTTTTATATTATTTTAGTTGACAACATTGAATTTGAACCAAAAAATTGTTGGTCTATATGCGACGAATTTTTAAAACTGCTTCACCTGTTGCTGGTAGACTAGAGAATTTGATAGTCTGGAATAGTATATTACACACTAAAGTTCAAAAGTGAGCGTTTACATGTGAGAGAAGTTTTATAAAACGAGTGCAGTGAGTGAACGATTCCCAAGTCATGTAAACTCACTTTTGAACCTTTTTGAGGAAGATATTTTATAATGATCAGAAAGCAACGAAATGTTAAAATTCTATCATAACGATGAGTCTTCCACAAAAATTATAAAAAATGGAACAAAATAGCAACCTCTTCATTATGGCTGATTTAACATTTCATTCAGAACATGTAACCTCTTCCTTGATGAAAAGTGATTATACTTTCATGTAAAAAGATGCTTTACGTTTTTACATTGAGGCGCATTTATTTACTTTGAGATTACATTCATCAATGATAAGAGCTACTTTTCACTCGAAAAATACCAGCGTAAACATTGCCTTTCTGATCGTATTAAAAACCTATGTAAAACAATTTCTGTATATCTGCTGCGAATAAAATCTGTTAAGTTTTATTCTTCACTGAAACGCTTGCGTCATCTAAGAGCCTAAATTCTGCAAAATTTTTGTAGCTGTAACTTCCATTGACTATTGTGTTTGATTTTTCAGACAATTTTAGGTGTAAGTAGTAGCTTCCATGTACTGACCCTATTGTCATTGACTACAGAGACAATTTTTGGATGCATGAAATTTATTCCAGCCTCCTTGTAGTATTGAAACTGACAATTGTTGTGCAGAAAATATAGGCTTGCAGTTGTTTATCCGAATATTCTCCAAGTTCAAAATTTCCGCTCTAATAATTTGAAGAGGAAAATAAAAACACGAAAATGAAGGTTTGTGTTTTTATGACATCATTTCCTTCTGTCTTACAATATTTTCGAACCTAACCGGCATGTGAAGGGTGAAAAATGTTTGCTCCTCCCCTTTATTTCGTTCGTCGTGATCGATGATCTTTTTTTAAAAAAAATCATATTTCCAGAAACACAGATGTTGACAAAAATTCTTCAGTCAACTACTTTCTTTCGGCATGTTACTGTACTATGTTTTTGAAATAATTTTTCAAAATGTGAAGTGTTTTCTTCACATTGGTGGTCTACAGATTTCGTTTTAGTGCATATTTCGTTCAACCCAGTTGAACTCCATCCGCCCGATTTATTAATGGTTATTCGACTAAAAGCAAAAAACAAAAAAAAAAAAACACCGATTTTAATATTAGTTTGAATTCGGTGAGAAAATGTTAGACTTGAAAAAAATATGATGTAGGATAAAAAAAAAGGAAAAACATAAAATGAAATTAATTTTAATGATTTCTGTCCTCGATATTTTCTACAACCACACTTTCGATGCCTATATATAGTATGGCCAAAATTTGATGAACAAGATTTAGTATCGTTTATTTAATTCCCGAATTATCTTTAAATGGTGGTTTACCTCTCATATTTCACTTCCAGGTTCTATCCTAAGCTACAATTAGTTTTCAAGAAACATAATATTTTTGAATAGGTAGCCTACGTACCTACGTTTAAGTAACTGGAGTTGTTTGTGCGGGAAGCCAGGAATTGTAGTTTAATTATCTGCAGTCGTTGCTACGAGTCGACCTATTTCGAAATTTATGAGAGGAACTGAGGAAGTGCTGAGACATATTCTCATTCGTAGCCTATTGGGGAAAAAAAAAAAAAAAAAAGGATTTATAACAATTTTTCGATTTAGCAATCTGTGTGTAGATAGGATTGCGTGCCGGTCAAATCGTATCAAAATATTTACCTCTTTCGCAATGGCTGAAAATTTTCCATTCGATTATTATTTTAGTCATGTTTATTTTTTATTTTTTATTGAATGAACCTAATTTTCGAATCACTTTACGAAGAAAAAAAAAGTGCACAACAGGTGTTAGATTAGGTAAAGTATTTCCGAGTACTGAATGACTTTGAGGTATATTGACGTACAAATTGTGTGCAGAATTACTGTTTATTCTGTACTAAGAATTTCGTATCAGTCGTCGAAGATTAATGCGACTGTTTATTCTCATTTGCATAGGTAAAAAAAAAAATTTCAACGATCTTCAGTTGGCTGAGAGAATTTTTTATTGGAAGCACCGACGAATTAACGCGTGAGGAATAATATTTGCTGATTTTTGGAATAATTTACATGTTTCTTCTTTTCAGTTATTTTTTTTTCTCGTATTTTTTATATTATTGGTTACAGCAATGTTTCTTAATCGTTTTAGACTATTCGTGTTGAATTAATTATCGATGGTACAGTGGTAAATGACTTTTGCCTAAAATGCAAATATGTAATTAATTTTTTTTTTTTTTTTTTTTTTTTTTTGAGAAGGTTTTTACGGAATAATTAAAATTTGTCTGAAAATTGTGGGTCTGATTTTTTTCATAAGATCTGTCTCACTCTTTACCAATATTTAACTCGGTATCGCTGTAATCAGCGCTGTCTCATTTTACTTTCTTATTATTAGCAATATTATAAACGAATAATAGTGTTTTTTTATTGTTGAATGGCTGAAATTTTACAGCTGTCATAGGTATTGTAATAGTTTTAATTCTCTTGTTGAAAAATTCAAGTTTCGGTGCCCAGTCTGAAGCGAAATTCTGGTTCTTTTGGGTTGTGAAATTCTATTTTTTAAATTATTAGGGTTTGTCTATTTTGTGATTGGTTTTGTTACTGTTGTTTTTTGGCCTCTGTGTGAAACTTGGTCGTTCTACCTTTTTTTTTTTACATCGTTTGTTCTCGATATTGACGACGCTGTTGAAAATGAAAAATTTTCTGAGGTAAAATTGAAAAAGAAATCAAAATTCGTTATTTAAGTCGATATTTTGGATCGACAACTCCTCAAAATTGAAAAAACTTCGAGTTGAATATTTGTCTTGCTTCTGAAACATATTTTTCTCTGGAATCCTCCATAAATTCGTGAGATTCATCAGCGTTTTATTCCCGATAATTTTTCTATCTAAATTTCCTGTTAACTACGTCCAGAATTCGTTTTTTTTGATAATCTTTTATTCTACTCACTACTAAAATCGCTGTTGCGATTATAAAATATACCAATACTGCTGCCAACCTTCCGCAGCGAAATTATGTTTATTTCGTATGAAGCTAAAGCCAAAAAAAATAAATAAAAGCTTATTTTTTGAAAATTCGTTTTTAACCTAAACTTATTTAAATTTCGTCTGATGAAAATCGCTGCAGGCCTAAAATATTAGGTAGGTATGTCAAGACCGTAGAGAGAAAATTCGGGCCCGAGGGAAACAATTTATGGGCTCTCCAAAAAATTAGAAATGTCGTCTGTGAGTATTTTTTCAACCTTTTGTTTTTGGAAAATTCCGGGTCAGGAAAATTCCTCTTTCCCCGCCCCTCTCATCAGTACTGAGGTAGGTACTCGTTATCTTGAATTTCTTCATTGGAAACAGCTGAACGTCCAAAAGTCGCTCAAGTTTACGTAAAATCAATGATTTTTTGGTTGTTTTTTTTTTAGGAGGAGAGCACTTGAATTTTTTGAAAATTCGAAGTTCTTCGAAAATTCTCGACTTGTCCTGTGAATTTGAAGTGAAAAATTTTAATTTGGAATTATTTTCGGAAAAGACCGAATGGAAACCTTCGATCATTTAATATTGGATATCCAGCAGCCCCATTTCACCAATGTTAAGGAAACGTGCCGTCGTGCTAAGCCGTCAAATGGACATCTTTTTGCTGCATATGTGCAGTAGGTCTTTTCTCGTCTGTTTTCGAAGGTAAACCGATGTCCACGAAGATGTTGGATCGAATTTTCGTGTTTACGTGCGTATTCAGTACTAAACTATGGGAGACGGAAACTCGATGTTTGATTCCCAGCATACGAATCTAGTCTCTGTTGAGATAATTTCATGTACAGTCATTTCTTTTACGTTATATGTTTGTGCATCATAAACTTTTCGTACGCTAAATGTAGATAAACCTAATGGCGTCGCTCTGTGTAAATTTTCTCGTATTCAAAAATTCTAATTTTGCATCTTATTTCCAGCGATTTAACCTACCCTGTCTCCAGGAGTGGCTCCTGAATTCGTAGATATAATTTTGGTGGGAACAATAGTTAAGTTAAATCAAAAAAAAAAAAAAAAAAAAAAACCTGTCAAATATTTGCACATGCTTATTATGGGGATTTCAAATATCTTAATATGATTTTTTGCGGGGGAGGGAGAAATGCTCTCTATTGGCGCCACCTTATGCACATCTTGCGTTTGAAACCTTTCCAAATCTTCGTAGGTATGACTACCGTCGAAAAGTGATTGCGAAATTTTTGCACCAAATACCGGCACTTATTGAGGCGTTCACCTTTGTTTTTCCCACACTTCCGTCATAAAGTGTCGGTGTGTGTGAAATTATTACACCTTTTATACAATCGCTGATCAAATAAAACGTCGGATTCTTTTATGCGTTCGTTTTGTTGGCGAACGTCTTGCCAATTAATCAGCGCCCAATAATTTGTAACAATATCGCCGCATTACACAACGGTTTCCGGAAATAACCGAAATGAATTACTCAGGACGTCGATGAGTGTTTTTTTTTTCTTCCTTCTTTTTCTTCTTCTTGTTTTTTTCACCTTGTCTTTTTGTGGAATGATTTCTCTGAATTTCGGCTCAAATTTTGCGGTGCAGAAATGCGTCGAGGAATACGCGAGTAGAATTTTTTTTTCCCTCTGGTCCTACAACATAATTGTGTGGGAACTGGAGAGGATAGGCGTAATATTAGGTTTGTAAAATGTGAATAAGAAGAGAGACGAAGATAGAGTGAGAAAGAGAGAGAGAGAGTTAGAGAAAATCTACCGTGAAAAATTGTCCTAAATCAGTAGAGAATCTTAATCAGCTGGTTCTCGGTTGTGAATCACAACGTATGTGGGCATTGTTGTTGTGAAGAAATGAAAAAAAAAAAAAAAAGTACGTCAGCTTGTCTTTTTGTTGACAAGGTCATTAATTTGGTTTTTTTCAAAGCACATAAAATGTTACCACATCAGATTATGTAGACCTAGTTTTTGGTAGTTATGGATTGTAATAATCATAATCCTGGATGTACGTGTTAGTGTTGATTTTTTAGTCGACTTTATACCTTTGTGGCTGCTAGAAAATAGGAGCATTTCCCTCTGCAGTAGTTCGTAATCTTGAGTAATTATTGTTTTTTTATGGGTAGGTACTTTGGTGGTCTTTACCAAATTCAGGCTTTGTCACGATTTCTGTTTTAATTAAACTGTAAAAAAGTTCGAAAACAATAAGGGAAACATAAAAATTCGTATACTTCGGTGTGATATCATAGTAATTTATGGGTTTATTTGGGCAGTCATTTTTTAGTAATTCTGGTAAAATTTCTGAAAAAAAATTACAGATACGGTTTTAGCAGATTCTGTTATTCTTTTATTTCGAAAATTATCGGAAATTTCTGTTAATTTAACAGTATCTTTGGGGGTACTGCTTTTTTATTAGAGATATTTGTTGATGCAGAGGAAGTTTTTTGATGTAACATCCAGAAATTTTACTAGAAATAACAGAAAAATTGCTGCCTGAAGAAATCTAATACCTTATAAATCCTCTGAAGCACTATTACAGCTTCATCCCAACTGTGGAATGAAGGTGGTCAGTAGTACGTTACTATACAAGGAGATAAGTATGCGATTTCCGGGGAGTTGCAAAATCTTTTCGCGATTGCAGGAGTGGCAATCACTTGCTCTTCGACTCTGTACTGTAAGTTATTTTATTATACAGGTGACTATTTGCTCAATGAAGTTTCCATCTTATTTATACTATTCTTTTGAACAGTTTATGTAGCTGTATGACTTGAGTAAAGTCGTGAAGAGACAAATTTTATACGTCTTCCGTCGGAAATCCCTTGTTATTTCCAGTATGTAGTTACCATAACAGTAAAAATCATAAAATGTACGAGTTACGTGCAAACAATATTGATACGATTGTTTAATTCCTCCCTCCAAAAAAAAAAAATAAATAAAAAATTAATACTTTGTTTTTGAGACGATTGGGAAAATTCACTTCACTTCCTCGTGTTACTTCTAATTCAATCAACAAGTTGAAAAATTACTGAAGAACTATATTTTATTGAAATTTCAAACTTAGAATTCATGACCTTGGAGTTATAGATACTCTGTTATTCTGTTTGAGAATTACTATTGTTTGAACGAAGTGAAAATATTCATCTTCTGAGAACGCAACAGCGAAAAAAATAATTTTATTCCCAGTTTGTGAATTTTTCTCCCTGCTCATAACACTTGGTAAAACTTTATTTTTCTGCTATCAATTTTATTTGTAAAGTTGCATTTTTTTCATTCACCTCTATAATATTAGTATACCTACTATGTAACATGGGAGGAAAGTGAGAAATTATCAACTAGTGCGAAATTTGCAAGCACAAGCCATAGGCGAGTGCTGTAACTCTATATGTTGATAATTTCTTACTCCGACCAAGTTGCTTACGATACTTTATTAACTAAGCGAACGAAAATTTTTGAATTTAAAAAAAAATGGCATTTTCATCTTTGTTTTTAATAATCTTAAGTCATTCGCACTCATGCTCCAGTCATGATTGTTATGAGAACCCACTTTTATGATGATATACACGATGAACTGTTGATAATACGGTATTTTTCTCCCTTGAGAAATGAAGTAACTACTTTATTCCCGACGATAAGGGTGCGATAAGGTCATCGGTAAATCGTCATTTTTTCTACTGGTAAACAAGATGATAAATTGCTATTTTTCGTTCGGATGGTTAATATAATATATGTTTTTGGTTAATTCGCTAGGTACTGTAATGAACAAATCAATTTGTTGAAACTTTTTCTAGTTCAACTACCTACTGCTGCAGTATATTTATGACGAAAAATTATTTAAAAATAGGTTTTAATATGATCGTTAAATAGGTTCACCTAATCAAAACACCTTTAAATGCGATTTAAAAAAAATAAAATAGTGTGGTGTACACTCCAGGTTCCGTTTCAATGATAGCATCTTAGTCGTGGCTAACATTTCTTAAATTGTGAAATTTTTCTTAAATATAGTATTGTCAGCGACAGAGTAGCCATCGGCCAGTTCTTAGGGATTTAAATAATTTTTCAGCAATTTTCAAGTTCTCAAAAATTTTGAGAAAAATTTTGGATATTTTCAAACTGAAAAATAACACTCCAACCACCTCAAAAAAAAGAAAAAAAGAAAAAAATCTTTTTAAATGTCCTCTAGTATAAATGCATATCTTAGAACAAAAAAATTATCTAAAATTTTGCGAGAGGCAGTTGGTCACCGTGATTAGCCGAAATACCGACTGTGCCAGTGTGACTGCCTCATTTTCGAATACATTGGTTTAAATTCGTAAAATGTCAGATTGATTGAAGTGTGTATATATACTCCCGAATGTGTAGCATATTTGAATGATTGTAATATCGGGAATTTTGTGGTATCCATGCATAAATTTTTTCGAATCTACTTCGTAAACATTCCATAAATAGTGAATTCCTGAATTACCTCTTATACCACAGAAGTATATTACGTCTGTTTTGAATAATCTTACGAAACTTTAAAGATCGAAATTTACGATTGTTAGTACCTATTATCAAAATTCCTCAACAATTCCAAATTTTTCCATTGAACATAGAAAATTGTTTGTGTGGTCGCGATTCCGAAAGTAGTGACGCCGAAACCGACACCAGTATCGAAATCAGTGTTGCCAGATGATTAGTAGGTACCGACGACAAAGAATCCTTTCTATTTTTTAGACCTGAAAAATACCTACATATTCAGGAACCAATATTATGTTCTTGTTGTTCAATATGTTTTGTTGCATATTTGAGAAATGTATGAATTTTTTCCACTTAAACGTTCACAGTGGTGTTATTAGAAAAAAGGGCGTAGCAAAGGGTGGGGGTAAATGGGGAGATTGCCGCCATGACCTTATTCTTTATTTCTTCTGCTTGTTATTTTTGAAATTTGGAAAAAATTTTGGTAATAAAATATGCAACAGCGAATTCCATGGATGCTAAATTTCTACAATTTTTTAAATTTTCAAACGTGACTGGTAAATAAAAAAACTAAAAAAAAAACTTGCCTAGCAAGCTTCGCAAGAAAAAGTAGATTTTCTTTGTTTAAAAATCACCTCTATTACCAACATTCTTCCAATAAAGTAATATATACATAATATAATATTTATATTTTTTGTACAAAATTACCAATATCACACAAACACGATGCACGCGATGAAATATACTGATTATTTTATGAATGTATTTTTAATTTTTGGGTCGAAAATTATTTTTTTTTTTGTGAAATGAAAAATTATTCCAAGTTTCTAATTAATACGATTTTAGGAAATAATTTGATGTTTCTCTTTTCTGTAGTGACAAGAATTGTAGATTATTTAAAAAAGAAAATAAAAAAATAACAATTATATATATGTGAAAAAAATCTCCCGCATTGCAAAGCGAAGTATAGTGCAATTGTCTGGTGGTTACGAAAATATTAGCAGAGATTTTTGTGTTCGTGTTCAAATCTAGTATACGGTAGCGAGTGGGGGATAGACGAAATTTTCCCTTTTGCTGAGATCGCGTTGTTTGTAGGCTGAAATGAGTGTTTTTATCGATGAAGCGTAGAGAATGAATTGTTCTAAGGGTAAAGGAGAAAAAATCACGCCGAATAACTAATATGCTGGGAACAAATTGACCAATCAAAATCAAAATTGGTAGGTGTAGTACTTATATGAGAGGTACCTCTTGTACCAAATTTTGTGACTATTGAAAGAGAATTGCAACTATTATTGAGATAACATGAAAAATTAGCATCTTCAACAGCCCCATGGAATGAACTATAATACCAATAAAAACCAAATTTGTAAGCATGTTAGATATACTTCAAATCAATATCTGTACCAAATTTTGTGACTATAGCTTGAAAATTATTCCTTTTAGAGCCCTTAATCTGCCAAAAGTGCAATCGCCCCTGCCAGACGTACCGTAAGGTCTATCCGCACCAAAATTGTCCTTGACCTAAAGAACATATGTATACCAAATTTCAGGGCTATCTCTTAAAAATTGCGACTTGTAAGCTGTTCGATAAAAAAATGCATATAAACTGACCTACCGGACGGTCTATGCGTCTAATCCGGACCAGAGACAATAAGGTTCTTCCTTAGGTGGATCAAAATATGTGGTTCATGTTTCGAAACCATTCGATCAAAATTACGTTTGAAAATGGACCTAACGCATAAGGGGATACATATAAAAAAAATAATGAATTCTCAAAAATCGTGCCTAAGTGCTCAGGAGGTTATGAAACGAAAAACGTACCCACTCCCGCCCCTGGGGCCGAATACTCGGGAAATTTCAATCATTAGATTTATTTCAAAAATCTACTTAAAAATCATCATCAAATAATTTTTTTGCCCCTTCGCCCTCGAACAAATTTTAGTTACGCCCCTGGCTAGAAGTGCTTAAAATAGCTTTATACAGTTGATAAAATTTAATCTCATGTTAACCAGAATGATTTTTAGAGGTAATCTCGAGAGTAACGTGTCGTCTTCCACACTTCCGCGTTAATTAACGCAAAATATTTATTCTTCAGTCCGTAGTAGATCGTTAAAAAAACAGCTGCTTTTTTTTTTGATTACAAGGATTTGAACTACATTTTCACATTCCTGCTGCTCTAGCGTAGTTAAATATTTGGGTGACTCGGCTGGTAAACCTCGATTCCAATGTCGAAAATCATCCACCGTCCGTCTGAACAATTTATCCATTATTACCAAAATTTGTTTCGAATATTATTTAATATTTTTTATGGTTTATCGAAACTGCAGTCGGTATTTACGAACACAAACAAACGATATTGTGTACCATTTGTGTAGAAAAAGAGAAAAAACCGTCGATAATTTTCTTATTTAAACTTCGCTATTTGTGTCAAGTTTATGCGCGTACTTTTTGTTTCGGTGCGAACGAACAGCCGGGAAATTTTTTTTTTTTTTACAAGAATGCAAAACAAGTTTCCGTGTCATCGCCGTCAAAGGTCGTTTTTGCTGTTCGTTTTAAAGCGATCAAATCTTTTCGTCTTTGATGGAAATTTAAAAGGAACCTTTGTTCAGACTGTCTGAATCAATAGGGTGCCCAGGAGCCAGTCATCCTTTTGTCAAGTTGCTTTTGTTTTTTGTTTCAAAGGATTCTGCAAAGAGGTTATACGTTGCTTTCTCTTTTTTTATTGTTCGCTTTTATAGGTTGTGTTGTTAAAGGCTGGAGGAAATTGTGCATACGAGTGTATAGTCGGTACAATTCTGGGACATTCTGTGAAAGACTATCGTTGCTCGAGTTAAATAAGGTACCTATTAATTGAATTCTAATTAGAGCACATATAGGAACACACGTTAGTGATTGCCTTTAGGCAGAAAAGTATCAATTTTTAAAAGATCCGCCAATTTCTTTAATTTACGATTTACTAGCCCACTTTTACAGTCAATAGACTCGAAATCGTGCTGCTAATAAAATATCACAGTAAATGAGGCGTGGGCTTTGTGTTAATATCGTAATATCTTTAATGAGATTTGAAAAATATTAAAAGTGTACCCTTGAAAAATTATTTGATGTGTAAAAACATCGTCGTAGGCGTTTTCATCGTATTCCGGTACCGGATCTCGAATTTGGTTTTACATTTTTTTGTATAACTGACTTGGAAATTCAATTTTTTGTCTTGTTTTCCAACCTCTCTTTTGAATGTTCTTAGGCTGCTCTCAATTTGGTTTTGTGAGTAGAAAAATTAACAAGTGTATCTGTTTTCTTTTATGAGTTATAAACAAAAACCTCAGCCGTTCGTAATAAAATCGAAGGCTAAAAATCGCACATTTTCTTTTATATCTTCAAGGAAACGTCCCTATTAAATTTGCAACCGATAGAATTTGTCTATGCTCAATTTGCAGTTCCAACTTCTTGAAATATCATCCAGTGGTGTAGCAAAGAGGGATATGGAGTGCTTAAACGCCTCCAAAAGATCCCCCCAAACAAATTCGTAATACCTTCTCCAAGTAATGGCCAACGAACGTGAATTCCCAAATTTAATGATTTAAACCCCCTCCCCTCGATTATTTATTTAGCTACGTCACTGATTTCGTGAGCGGTTCCGAAAATACTTCAAACTCCATTATCTGATAGACTAAAATTATGTTTCGTTCGCAGCTAAATTGACCAGTAAGAGTTTATTTCAATACTCAGTCGACTGAAGTGTTCCTAATCTCAAATCGTTGATGTTTTTTCCTAAAAAAGAAAAGAGTTGGAAAAATTACAAAAAATTTAAGTTTGAACCACAAATCCCTTATTCGCTTAAAAAAAAAAAAAAAAAAAAAACATTCTGATCACGATTCATTTTTTTTTTCAAAAAGAAGATTCGAATCATGAATCACTTTCCCCAAAAAAAATTATTTAAATATTTTTCTGGTAATCAGTTTTAAATTAAGTATTCCTTTTTGTAGAACTTTTACATACGAGTTGTGATATTGCTAGTTTACGTGAGAGATTCCAATCTCGAATCACGAACCATTGACAGAAAAATGATAACGAATTATTTGTTTAATTTTTGATTTGACTCATGTACCCTAACAAAAACTACGTACATTGTAGAGGTCATATTTTGCTTCATTTATCGATTTGAGTGAGTCGACTCGGTGAACTAATGCTTACTCAAGGCTGTCACTCTTTGAGTAAACTCTAACTAATCGAATTCAATTCACCATCACTATAATCGTAGACACGTGTTCGCCATCATCATCATCATCATAATCATCATCAGCAGCAGCATTATTTTTAGCCGCCTAAACCAAGAACAAATATTATTTCGCAAAATACGTGTCAAAAATTT
This sequence comes from Ericerus pela, assembly GCA_011428145.1. Taxonomy (NCBI): domain Eukaryota; kingdom Metazoa; phylum Arthropoda; class Insecta; order Hemiptera; family Coccidae; genus Ericerus; species Ericerus pela. Next base: position 1,304,632 of record WOFM01000119.1, read on the forward strand.
GCTCAGCCAACCATCTATCGCAGCAGGATAACCAATCAACCTGACGAAAACGTACGAACTGTAGTTTCTATGCTTTAATGGTTGAGATTGGCTGCTGCTGCTGCTGCTGCTGTTGTAGTGTCACCCGAAGCAATCGGTCCAGCCCGAACCTACCGAACACACACAGAACAGACATTTTGACGATTAGACACGTCCATAAATGTGTACGACCACTTTCTCTACAACCCGCCAACAACAACAGCCGCAACAGTAGCAGCGGCTGCAGCATTAGCAGTAATTGTAATAGTATAGCAGTAGTGCTTGCGGCAGTAAAATTGTCACCAAAATTTTTTGCTTCCTCTTTCGCGACAATCCTGTAAAAGACGAACCTGTCAACTGGATCGGTAACACGATGAGATAATCGCCATTTGTATTCACATAGTTTGCTCGTCGACCAGTGTGTGCATACAGTCTCTGCGTGCCTACATACGTGTATCTTTATATTATGTATGCATAATATTTCTCGGCGTAAACTCTTTTGACCCTTTTTTGGCTAAACCATAAAGAACCGGTTGCGCTCATTCATTGCTACCAGTTATTGCATAAAAAAAGTAATAATAGGTAATGGAAGGGAAAAAAAAAAGAACGACAACAAACGATATTTGAAACGCGATCATAAAAAATAAAGTAGAAAAAAAAAAGAATCTACTAAAACCAGGTATTACACCAGCAAAATGGTTATATCGGAAATGAAAGTGAAAAGGTCGTGTTTGCATTTCGGATGTGTATATGCGTGTACATAATATAACATACGATATATACCCATACACTGGGATCTCTGTTTCTGCTGCAGGAAATGCGGTAAAATAAAGGAGAATTTTTTTCGTGTTCTTTAGTTGACTAAAATAGCAACCAGCAACATTTGCAGTAGCTGTGTATTAAAAATATTGAATCATCAGTATTACAATAAACATTTAACCCGGTTTTTTAAGACAAAATACGACGAAAGTTATTCGGTGAAAATTAAATAAAAATTATTAAGACAAAATTCAAGGCGCATGCGTCACTACCCACCCGGCCACACACATACATGAAAAAATATAACAAGCTACATCGCTAAAAGATGTGGCAACAGGGTTTTTGATTTACTTTTCTATGATTTTTTTTTCTTTTTTTTTTAGATTTGTTTTATTTGTCATGAAGTGACCCTAGGGTGACACCATTAACATTAACTATGAATAAAAACTGGAAATAAAAAAATATGAATAATCCAGAAATTTCAGAAGTATTTTCAAAAAGAAGACAACTGTTGAAAGGAAGTAATATAGCTTTATATTTCATTGAATAATACATAACGAAGACGTAACAGTTGAAATTGAAAACATTATTGTCAATTGTCATATTTTCCATAAATTTATCGCAAAATTCGAATCAAAAAAATAAATGGTCACAGATAACATCATATGAATCGATGAAAATTTTATTTTCATTTTTTCACAGTTGAAAAAGAAAACATAGAACACAGGCTGAAGAAAATGAAGAAGGAAACAAAGAAAAATAGGGATTTTAATGGGGAGAAATAATTTTTGTTGCTTCCACCAAAACAATGAATTCCACAGTGTTACCCAATTATAGGGAGATACTAATTAGGATACACCATTAAGAAATTTTTTGCATTAGATGTTGTTTAAATTTTATATTTTGGTATTTTTCTTTGAATTTGAATTTCTTCTGAGAAATCTATTGGAAACTTCAAATTTTAGCGTTCATGATGATTATTCAAACTCGAATAAGTACAGTGGAACCTGTTCAATAGGGATACGTCGGTTGGTACCTTTTTGGTCCTCAATAAGCAGTGTCTCAATTAACCAGTACTGAATTTTCAGGTTCAGAAACAAACAAAAGGAAACAAGAAAAAATTAATGTTGTTATTTTTAATGGAAAATTTGAGCACTCATTATTGAGAAGGTTTAATTGTTTATAATTTATAGCAAAACAAAAAAAGGTTGCTGGGGTGGTTCTTGATAAGAGACGATAATAGGTACTGATTCGATGTATTCTGGCGCATCTTGATGGTGCTTACTCTTAACTGACTTGTGCAAGAAAATATAAAAAACAGGCAAAATAATGACAAAGAATAACAAAAACTATCTCTATTGAATTGAACTTCAACTGCCTTGTCCCAATAAACCGATGTACTGTCCCTAATAAAAGGTCTAATTTCCTTTAGTTTTATTGTGTTTATTTTGGGACTTCCCAGATCAGATTTGTCCCAAATAATTGGTTGTCCCCTTAATCCGGTGTTCCTAATTAGCGGTTTCCACTGTAGTTTGCATAAATGAATTCAGACAAAACTATCCGAAATTTTTCAGAATCGCATAATTATGTGGCAAACTGATATAAAATTGACAGAGACAGAATACGATCGAAAAAATTGGCGGATGAGCATGCCTTGCGTAGCTGTCGGAGCCCTACTATAATCGAAGTTTCGATACTGTATGGCATATAATTAGTATGAAATTAAAACGGCTTGTGTGTGAATACTAAAAATATAACGATGAGAGTATTTTTTTTTTCCCTTTCGTGAGAATACGTCGAACACGACGACGAAATACGTGTTTACAGCTTTTAACAACCGGCGAAATAAGGTACAGAAAGAAAAATAAAAAATGCAAATTAGTATTTTGAACCGCTCCCACACACAAACACAAACATTGTACACATCTTGAGCCACCGCCTTATAAAGAATAAACAAGCAGGAAACAGTTAATTGACCGATGCTATAGAAAGGGATTCTTATAAAATATCGAATGAGTGGAGCGAAACACACACTAATAAAAAACCATATCTTATTAAAAGAATCGAACTGAGCTGAGGCCGATGTTTGGACTGAATTTAACGACGATTGGAGAAATGTAGAAGATGTGTGATTTGTTGCGTCATTGCGAATGAATCGAGTAATTAATCGAAAGCGGTTAATAACGATTTTTATTAATATTTCAATAGCGATTTAATATCCGCGTCGTTTATGGCCGAAGTGCTGAAGCCTAAAATATCATCACTTTCCAGTTCTAAAAACATTTTCATTTTTTCAGACCATCGTTTCGAACTGTACCCTGCGTTTATGTGACACTGCTCGCCGCGTAGACTGTAGCTTGGAATTAGGAATATGATTGTGTCGTTAAATATTTCAGATTGTGGACCACTCGCTGTACTTTCTGAATCATATCGTGTTTAGGTATTTAGTTTATCGGTGTGGAGAAAGAAAAATGAAAGTGATGGGTTTCATCAATAATTTGTCAGTTCAGAATGTACACCAAGATCACCAACTCTGCGGTGCCGGGACTGGAAATAGTCGGCACACCTAAATATCATCGACGCACCTCTTATGAGCAATTTATGGTGTCTGTCATAGACGCTTTCCCGACCGTCGTATGCACAATTAAAACCAACGACTGACTATTCATTGAAAACTTTGGGACTCTTATGATATATTCTAAATTGTTATTCGTTCATAAATCTGCTTGTAAAATATCGATATTTAACCCATATAAGATGGGGAGTTTCATTCAAGAAGAAGAATATAAGACTGAGCTCTCTGGATGAGTTACAGATGAGAGTTCGTGCAATGAGGCGACTGTCAGTTCGATAAACGAGCTATTAATAGGATTACTGGAAGTTTTCTCCATTATGAATTTTCAGTCTATTAGAAAAAACATGAAGTTTTCGAATCTTTTCTATTCATCAGAGCTATACCCAACTCTCATTGATCCCTCTATGTTGGTACTTATTGTGCTGAAGAACATCGGATTTGTCAAACTGAATAGCAGGTTTAGGTCAGAGACATACAGCTAAATAGATTTCCAAAAACCTGATTGAAAACACATCAAAGATGGAATCTTTCAAATCAGGGTAATTGTTACTGCGCATGCTTAAATCATAGAGTTGTCAATTTTTTTTTTTTTGTATCGATATAAGTATCGATATGATATCGATATTTTTCGATGGAATTACTCCAATTAATCAAAATTTTCTTCACTTCGTCAGCAGTTCAGTAATTAAGTTATTACTTTATCAGCAGATAATTGCATTTAAAAATAGAAAATATCGATACGTATTGATATATATTGATATTTTTAACAACACTTTTGAATTACAGCAAAAACGATAAACACTCCAGCTAATTTCCTCTTCGACAGTTCACAGACTCTTGTGGAAAGTGCTCAGAAAATGTAACGCGGATAGGTAGTGTTAGTTTTATCTTTTACTTACCTACATGTTTTTGTACCACAGTGTGAAGTCGTTTTAGCCGTTAGTCTCTGATTTAGGTATTCGAATTCGTCGGGTGATGAGTTTATCCATAAATCTACTCTTGTAGATAATTATTTCTAGGATATGTGGTTTTAAGGACATCGCTATATCGCATGTTTTCAAATGTTACACACGCTTCTACACGCCCCCTCAATACGCGAAAATAAAAATAATAGAAACAGTTCAAATACTTTGAGGAATCTCAACTATCGCCTTTTGCAAGTGCTAAAGACATAGTGGGCTGCTGTCTCAGCAGTTATCCAAAAGGAAGCAGATCCACGAGAAGGCCAGTTTTGTCATTTTGTATTAGGTGTTTCAATTATCGAGTAGGTACTTCGGTCAGATTTAGAAGCTATACGCAGGAAAGAGGTTGGTGTTAAGGGTCTGTCGTATGTGCAGTCACCCGAGTCATCTATCAAGACTTGTAGCTCATCCTCAATCTTCTGCATTTCATATCCATTGCCATGCTTACGAATCCGCTGCTGCGGCCCACTTTGGTTGACTTTCGAGTACCTATCGTATGTCCTGGGGCACCGTCTCCGACCGTCTCTGTCCAGTGCATCAACCCATGATGACGTTTATGTGTGTGTGTGTGTGTGTGCGTGTGTGTGCGCGCGTGCGTGTGTGTGTTCTGTTGGGTCGTGCGTCCGAAAATACTGCGGTCTTTGAAGCGGGTGCGACCCAATCGAAATTATGTCAGATGGAGACGGAGTGAGCCCACCCTTGGCCAGACGGTTGTAACCTAAATTTTCCGACCTTGCGGTTGATGCACCAGCACCGACGGTTGGGTACTTTGCTGGCAGCCTCACCCTGCCAATTCTGTAATCACCTGCTTCACCAAGACGTCGTAAGCTACGTAATCGGTTCGATCGAATCGTTATTCTCATTCATTCGTGTCTTAGTGCTTGAGTCACGGTTTCGATTTACCTGTGTTCTTCTTGTCGTTCACTGTTTCTTCGATCGGCGTGGTTTCTTTCATTTGGTGCGATTTGCGGGCCCGTCGTTTGCGCGCGGTATGATAATACGGCAATCAGAACACACACACTCGCGCACATAATCGCACACATACGAGCCCATATACAATACTTCCGCCATCGAAGATTCAAATGGATGGATAATCGCTGTGTTGTTCGCGCGGTTCTCTGCTGCCACCATCGTCCAAGACGAACTCTTATTATGATCGACGAAATGTGCAATGAATGGAAAAGTTGTATATTGTGTTTTGTTTTTTTCTCAATAAACGGGGGTATTAGTCGTTGGGCAACCGGATGAAAGAATGGTAACGTAGTAGGTACCTATTTTAAAAAAATGAAGAAGAAACACACGCACACACTCGCACGTACAAAATGAAATAAAATTCAATCTTTGCTTGATTATTTTCCATTCAAGATCATTGCGCACACTGTTTAGTAGGTTATTGGATTATGCCTGAAGCGTATGGATAGTATGTACCTATATATGTGTATAAAGATTTACCTATTGCCCTGCAGAGAAATTGCGTGTTTTGGAAATAAGTTTTTCCAGACGATTACTGTGTTAAAACGGCGATACGTACTGTATGTATGTATGTATGGGTACGGTGTGCATGTAAAAAACCATGGAGTTGGATTTACGTGGAAGAACTCATGTGGAATGTGGAACACGATAATGCGGTGCGTTGGCTATCGGGTTCTATTCTGGTATGCACGTACAAAGGGTGGTAATTAGCTGGAGAATATGATGTTCCAGTGTAACTGAGTTTTGAGGAACGGTGTTAATGCAAAGTCTGAAAAATTAATCAACGATGAGACGCGTGGGGGAAATCGATGTTTCGCCTATAACCGAGTCTAGGTAAAATCCAATTTACGGATCAGATTTTTTTTTTTTTTTTTTTGCTTATTCATTTCTCCCGAGATATTGTCACACTTAGGTACGAAAATCATACTAGTTCGATCAAAGTGTATTTAAAATGATTAAAACTTTTTTCAGTTGATTTTTAAGCAGGTTTTCTTTAGAAAATCTACTTATTACGCTTGGTACTGTGTTAAGCCCCCAGGATTAGGGGTGGGTACGTTTTTCATTTCATGACCTCAGGAAAATGTTGGCTTTAATAACTCAAATTCATATACATATATATACTAACCGCCCTTTATCCAGCAATTATAACTTATATGATCTTATGCAAATTCAAAGCTGAAATTAAGGTATTTGCAGTAGTTACAGTGATGGAAATACTTTTTTTTTCCAGATTTATTTGGACGTCATTCTGATTTATTTTCAAATTTACAAAAAAAAAAAAAATTATCTTCAGTATTCAATAATTTGAACTGAAACCAAATTAAAGTACCCATTATCACCTCTTCAACTTTAACCAATAGAGAATGTGAGTCTTATCTTATCTCAATGATCACCCATTTGCAGCACCATCTACTTCCATGTTAAATCCCGAATGATAAAAAATTCTCCTTCTAAAATACTAAAAATTATTTTGAATTTTGTTTTTATTTTGGCTATAAAATGCTCAATTCTGCATCAATAGCCACGAAATTCGGAATACTTGTTTATTTTAATTCATAGTATTAGGCTACCAATTTTGGTGCAGATTGACCGGACGATATTTCCGGTAAATCTTTTTTTCCCTCTTTTTTTTCTTTTTCTAATTTGCATGAACTTTTTACAAAAATTAACCCCATGTTCATGTTTTTTTTTGTTTTTTTTTATAACTTTATTATATTTTTTTGGTTTTATTTGCAATTATACGCTTATTTACCATACTTTATCATCATAATTAATTTTTCATTTCAAGAAATAATGCTTTTAAATTTCACATTGTCTAATATTTTGTCAGCAGCTAGAAATTTTGTACAATTATAACAGATCATTAACGTATATAAACTTACAGACAATTAATGTGACCATCAAAATTCACAATTCTTTTTCTCGAAAACCTACTTTTTTTTAGCGAGGCTTACTACGCCAGTTTTTTTCTGCTAGAATTCTTGTTTATTCGCAGTCGCAAAAACTGCTCGAATTGATTTTCGAATACCACTTTCGCGACCTTCCCAATATTATTGAGATGCCATGTTAAATCAGTCAGTATTGAGATTTTTCAAAATTCAACCCTTCAAATTAGGGATGAATCTTGAGTGAAGTTGGTAATTTTGTTATTTCTTAGTAATGAAAAATTAATGTAAAATTATAGAAATAAACTTATATTGCGACGTATACAAATTAAATACGACCAGATAGGATACACGGTCCGCCGTAAGCGAATCCTAGAACCATAACTTGAGCAAAGTGGGTTACCCAGAATGACCCCACCTCCCTTTAAAAAAGTATACCTTTAGCCACATCAAACATGTTAGAAAGGAAATTTCCGAATTAATCAACATATTTGAGGATGTATCATGCGATAAAATAGTATAAAATTTGCCTAACAAAATTCTTAATATTCATCCCCACTAGTGAAGAGCAAACTTGGTATTGATCTGACGGTCTTGCTCCTGCACTTCCTGCGAGACCGACACCAATTCTACTCATCACTATTTGAATGGTGGACGGTTGCAAAAACTGATAGCTGCTGCTTTGTTGCCTTCCTTTTCGTCCTACTCCAGCGAGTAGATAATGGTGTCAGAGCCTACCGTTTAGAGCAGTGCCACTACGTCGTCCCATGAGAAGTCTTTACAGATTTTCGCACGTTTTTTAAGTAACCATCGTCGAGGTTGGTGACCCTGCGTGTCGTGAATATACTTGTGAATAAAACGGAAGAAGGTGTCTCTTTTTTCTTTTCTTTTTTTTTCTTCTCTTTCAGGCTCGAAAATAATACTATAGTGTGCCTTTTAGTTGTCGTTATCGTTGTTTTTGTTGTTGTTGTGTGTCGTTCTCGGCGCAAACAGCCATCGATACCGTACGTACGGCAAGCGTAGACACGAATTTGAAATTCCAAGATAGGTAATTAAGATTTTATCAGAGAATAATTGAGCTTATATATTCTACCCAGCTACAATATGTTCCTCGCGCAACGAAGAGCCAAATGAAACAATTAAGCATTGAACTTTTTCTTTTTTTAGTTTGTAGGCTATACATCTTTTTACTACTTTTTCGAACGCTTTTTTGTCTTCCCATTGTATCCATAAAGTCGCGAAATCCGGGTATTTTTGTGCTTAGATTACTTTATACGCAAGTGTATGTGTGAAGGTTCTTCTTTTCCTTTTTTTCTTTTTTTTTTTACCCTCCTCCGTTATTTTCCTACCCTTTTCTTCAGTCTGCATTTTTATACTTAATAGGCTGGTTAGTTCGTGTGTCATTAGATTCAGGTTAAAACGTTTGTTCTACCCGATGTTAATGACGCCGTTTTAAGTAGCTGGAATTATTTATCGAAGGAATGCCTTTTTTTCTTTTTTTTTTTTATTCGTTCCTTTTTCTACCTTCGTGAGTAGTGCTGAACTGGTCCGTGCTGTGCATAGGGTAGAGAGCGAGCGAGTAAGAAAGGGTTGGATAGGCTGTATCCTATTTTCGAGGCATGGTGTACGTGTGCGTAGTAGGTACTATCTACGTATTATACAGTGTACGTTCTCTTCTTTTTTTATGGCGGGTAGAGTATCGTGTAGACTGTATCGTATCGATAGTCTACGCATCCTTTATCTGGGTGTAATTTACGATACAGACGATTTAAATCGGTTGGGAGGAACGAAGACGTTACGGTCTGTAAACATACTGAAGAAGGGGTCCCTGGAAGGAGTTGTTGGAATGCGCTTTGTGCTGGAATATACGTAGTTTTTTGGTTGTCTTTCTTTCTTTTATCTATGACGATCGTGACGGATTTTTGGCACTCATATGCACCAGAAATGAGTAAAATGTGTTATTTGTTTATGCCAAGTTATATTTGGGCGAGTCTTTGTTTTGTGGGGGATAAAATGGAATAATCGTGGATCAAATTATTATAGCTGATGTGAACCAGCATAAATATCGTTTTGTCGATAATTTTATAAATTACCAAATTTTGGGAAAAGAAGGGTTTTTTGACCCTGTCAAAGCAAATTGACGACTCGTTTGTGAATTCGTGCAGAACTCGATAATTGTAACACTTGTATTTCTCTCTCTCTCTCTCTCTCTCTCTTTCTCACTCTCACTCTCTCAATCTCTCGTAGATTTTCTCTCTTTGTCTGTCTGTCTCTCTAAAATGGTTTTTCTCTCAATTTTGGGCAAGTTTTAGCTATTTTTTTGACTTTCTTCTTTCAAATCTTATTTCCAGCAAAGAGATTACGGATTGAAAATCATTTTTTATCTTCCTTAAGAATTGTTAAATAGCTTGGAAGAAGTTGACCAGAGGCACAGGATTCTATCAATATTGGCAAATTGAGATAAAGTTTGTTCTGCCTGTATCGACTCTGTGTTGGCACCTATCTTGAATGATGATCTATCAGCATGGCTACTTGTAAGCATATCTACTGAGCCTGTTCTTCAACATATAAAATTTCAGAAATAAGTAAAAAGTAAATGTTAAGAACTCCTTACACCTTGAACAGGGTGTTGCTACATCAAACAGCAAGCTTCATGCGTTCTTTGAGCTAGTCGGATTTTCTCCTCCAAGAGTGACTATAGATTTCAACATCATTGATATTAAGAGAGAAAGAAAATTTTAATAGGTACTCAAATTGGGTAGTTAAAAATAATTAATCATATTTAAAGCTGCGTGTGTCAGTTGTCCTTCATACTAATTTTTTTGATGTGTAAACGTCTTAGTGTTTGGTGTATGATAGGGGCTAAATGAGAATTACGATCTCAGATTTGCGTAACTGTAACTCTTACTGTCGTAACCTTCATTTGTGTGTGTTACATGGTGTGTAGATGTGTAGTTATGTTGCACGTGCACACAGCCACACGATTATCATGTTTACACATCAATCCTTCATGAGTATAGCCCGTATAGCCCCAGTGGAACTCACCCCTTCCTTTTTTTTTTAAGTCTGCTGTTCAAACTTATATAAATTATTGTTAGTTGCAGGTCCATGCCATTGAATTTGACTACTGTACTCCAAAGTAGACGCATATACTCGTAGCAAAAATGTGGAGCTGGGGAAAAAACAAAAGATAAAAAATTTTTGTACTTCCGAGAATATTAATTTGTTTTAATTTTTCGTTACAAACGAACGTACCTACGTCCGGTATTGTAATTTGAACCAGAAACATTTCTGTGGCTGAAAGAAGAAATTGCTGAGCTACTATCCAGTTAATAGGTTTTTATTTCGTTCACTTTTGGTGTTTGTCAAAGAAGCGAGTTACGTTTTCATCAACCACCATGCCTGATTTTCGTCGTAAATTGCATATATATATATATTTGCGAGTGGATTTTGCATCATTTGTTATTAAGTAACCTGCAGCCGATGACGAGTGCGTGGATTCCATTTTTCTTTCGACATCCGTTGCATTCGGCAAAATGCATTCAGCTTTTTTATACTAAAACGTTTATAAACGGGATCGATGAAAGACATCTGAGAATAGTTTTTTTTACACACGTGCTTTCGATACGATCTATCTATTCTGCCTCTTCTTCATCACGATCGCAAGTGCTCTTTTTTCAAAACAAACAAAAAAAAAAAATCATATACCTATGCAATTAACGTCTCTCGCCGGTGACGCTTTTCTCTTTTCTGAAGCGCAGATATACAAAGCCTTCGCTGATTAATTTGCATTTCAGAATAATAAATCCATTTTTTATTAGTCGTTAAATGAAAGGAAAAATCATCGAACGCGTACGAGAGAAAAAAATGAAAGAAAGAAGCAGAAGAAGAAGAAGAAGAAGAAGAAGACGAAGAAGAAGAAAACAACAACGAAATTCCAGAATATCTAAAAACCTAAGTTCACTCTCCATTCCAGATCATTCCCCAGTATAGTAGATAATTATGTATAGGTAATGGTGAGAGCCGGACAATCGTCTCCGAAACAATTTTCGGATTTGTGGCGTTTGGGGTCTGTTCGTCTCTCATCACAAAAAAATCGATGATATCTTTCGTGGCTGCATACACACGTAGGTACCTAATACGATGCGATCGTACGAATCGTATAAAAGGTTTTATCGGGTAGATTAGATTTTGAACGAAAAAAAAAAGGAAATGAAATGAAGATGGACCATGGGAAAGAGGAACTGAGGTAACAGCACAAAAAGGAGGAAAAAAAATTCCAAAAATGAATGGAAATTATCGCGTTTTGCGTCGAGTAGTTCGTTTTTTGCCTGCCCTGTGCGATGGTTATCGAGTTGGTAGGTACAGGTATTTGGGTGGGTACATCGCATCACTATTTACGCCGAGAAGAAGATCTTTTCGTGCGTCTCCGACCCCATATTGTTTTGTCAATTATTTCGTTTTCGAAACGTTCTCCAGTCGTCTGTCTAGACTGGAGGCGCACGACCTGCCGCCGGATGCCCAAGAAAATGGAAGAACTGACCAAAGCGACCAAACCCTCTCGGTGCTGGCTGGCGATTTTCTAGGATGCGGTGGTGGCCGCGTCCTCGTCTCGACCCTGTCGACGCTGCGTCGTTCCAGCCAGCATTCGCTGGACACGACGACGTACCTGCAGCCCATCGTCATCGCGTCCTGCTGGTTGCGTTTCCGGAATCGTTTTTTTTTTTTTTTTTTTTTTTTTTGTGGTGGTGGCTGGTCGCACGCTGCGCCTCGTGGAAGACGAATGCCAGGAAATGGCCGCCCTCTTCCTCCGGGCAGCTTAAATGTATCAACTCGTTTTCTGTTTTTATCACCTTTATGCGCAGTCGAAGAACCGAGTCATTAATTAGAGTGGAAGGCTCCTGGCTTCGGGTGGTGAGACAGTTTTTCGTCTGCACGACGACAACGTTTGTACGAAGCAGATGAGCTGTAGTGGAGCCGCTGGACGTTTTAATCGAAAATTCTAATACTTGTAGTACCGATTGGGCGTCAAGATTGTTGTCCTGTATTGTAACTTATTCGCCAGTCTACACCTAAAGAGGGCGAGGTCGTTGTAGACGTGACTAAACTTTTTTGGAAATAAAAAAAGAAAAGGAAATGAAGGTACGATGTAAATTTGCTCTTCTAGCGGAGCTGGCTGCTGTAAAGTTTCAAAAAGTTAATTATTTTTGAAGACCTGCTTTTCTGGCGGAGTTTGCTGACCTAGAATTTTTGATATGTTGCACCGATTTACAAATTTGAATTTAATATATATATTAGGTGGCCTTATTTGAGGAACAACTGACAGAAAAATAGTGACTGCCCCTCGAGTATGAGTGAGTGATGCGAAATATCGATATTATTTCGTATCGGTACGCAAATTGTCAATATTTAATCCAAAATATCGTCATATATCGGGTAAATTATGAGTTAATTTTATAGAGGTTGAGGATTCAGACCCGAAGAAAAGAAACAGAAATAACTAAGTGTACACGAAGTTGCGTCTCAGAAGCGTATAATTCAGCAAAAGATTTAAGCAACATAGAAGAATGTGTTTTAGTTAGATGTGCGAGACAAATGTTCACGAGCGTAGCCGAACAAGTGGTGAGTAGTGAATCAGTGTTACCTGATAAACAAGTTGTGGAATGCCTTACGTCGTGGAAAGTAAAACCAACAAAGAAGGTGTTCAACAGAACAATTTTCAAGTTTATGCCAAAATACCAAAAAGGTATAAGGGAGCCAAGACCTCGGCAAACACTGGCGATTTAGTCTATGATTTTCTGGCCTTATATACCCGGCTCCCTACACGCACACATACACACCTATGTAATATTTACATAGGTATAGTGTAGATAATTTATTCGTACTTTACAGTTGCTACGGCAACGGTAAGGTACGGAGAATGCATCTTCGTATCGGTTTATGACATCTCCGAGATTGTTATCTATCGATTCGTCATGGTCTGAGATTTGTAACTTGTCTATCTGCAAAAATAGACTAGTACAAACAAAAATACATTTGTATTTTGGTTTAACGTGCAAGACACGAATAATTGTCACCAAAGGTGACGATTGTCGTCGATAGGCCGAGCCTATTTCCTCTTACGAGTGTTGGTCTAATCCCCACACAAGTGATAAAGAGTATACAGATAAACAGTGTCATGTGTTTGCAGGAGTGTGAGTGGAGAAGGATTGGTGGTCCCAACAAATTTAGTCGAATATCGATATTTTGTCCAAAATATGGATACATATTGATATTTTTGTATCTCTAGTGTGAGTGTGTGTGTTTTATTTTTGAATATTTTTTACAGATTTTTTCTACATTTATTGCAGTGTAAAGATTACCAAAACATTTAGTACTTCTGTAACATATTGCAATTCCATGAAATTTGCATCGGCCGTAGTTTTTGAGAATTTTTTCTCTCTAAACTCAAAAACTCTTCTTCAGCAAAAACGAACATTTTAAAGCCAATATTTAGCAAACTTAAATGTATTCTCAAAAGTAATCTCTGAGAAGAAAATCATTGGTTCCAAGTCGATTTCCCTTTCTTATCTGGCTGCAGTGTTTTGTTAATTTTTTTAATTTGAAAAAGAATAAAGAATTTCAATTTATTTGGACTAAAGTAGAAATCTAATTCATTTTAAAATAAAAAGTTAATTCCCTAAAAGTTTTTATGCAATCGATCAACCGTATCAGTTTTCCTCGGGTTAATGAGAATCGAATAATGAATGAAAATCTGTTGTCAAACATTGTTCCAGCGTTCTTGCCTTACTGCTGGATAAGTGAAGTTGGGTTTGGTCTTTGAGCATTTATATGAGATGTGGAGTATGTGACAAACGTAACTGCATATCCACTATATATAGACAGTGCTGAAACAACAGATCACATGTTTTTGTTAGCTTACGCTAGCCAACTAAATGTCGCCGTGGTAGTGCCTAAACAACATGTTGTCCGGGTGATATTACACTTATAGGCGTCAAACATTTATGTATCATTTGGATGCATATGATGGAGAAAAAATTAGCCAAACAAAATAAAATTATTTTATTTTCTCCTTTTTAGGGCGCTTAACTTGAATAAAAGCGTTTACCTAAAAATTATTTTTTACTTTTTTATTTTTTAGTTTAAGGGAATTTTTGATTTTATTACATACCATCTCAGTGATACACATATGAAAGAGTGAGGATAGTTACTGTTGTATTATTAGCGGTATAGAAAGACCCTGACACAAAATAAAAAAAATTAGGAGTTGAAATAATATAATTACAGCTCTAAGTCGGAGAGAAGCCACAGTGATAAGAGAAGTAAAAATGCGCAACTTAAACACTCCAGCGGAGAATTTGATAACTATTTTATACTCCATCCACATACAAGCGATAAACAAAGTCTAAAGGTACGTCTCCACGAGGCAAGTTTTCTAGCAGCTAGTTGAAAATTTCTAGCTGCAAGTCATTTTTCTCATGTAAACGCTATCGCTAGTCAAAAGTTGCAGCTAGAATTTCACTAGCCTGCAAGAAATTTATTGCCTCGTGTAAACTCAGGGGATAATAAAAACTTACAACTAGCCAGCTATCTAAACGAAATGGATAGTTGGCTAGTGCTAGTAGAAAGAAGAATGATATGAAACGTATAAATGTATACAAAAACACAGTGGAAAACGCTATCATTGTGTAAACACTTTTTTTTCTATCCTGTAGTTTTTGCTTGCAGCTAGAAAAATAGCCATGTAAATATGAGTGATAATTTTTCTAACAAATATAGCAAACTAGCCGCTAGAAAACTTGCCTCGTGGAGACGTACCTTAAATTCTGTTCCCAGTCGGACTATAATAAAAGCGTTTAAAAAGTGAATTCACATCAGCTGTTATGGTGAATATTTGTGAATCTGATTCTTCGGTGTTTAATCCACCCCCTGATTAGGAATTTAGTCGTCGCTCTCTGTTATTCACTACACCTCCAAAATGTAGGCGTATGGCCGACGTCGATTTTTCTGAATATTGTGATAAGCCACCTCTGAAGCACTCGAACCAGCCAGACGATAATTTTTTCCACTCCACTTAACGTTAAATACCGGAAGACGCGTTTGTCATCATTAACCGCACTTATTCGATGTGTAGTCATTAACGAGTATAATATTATAACCTTTAAATGGAGCCATCGTGTACAGGTCTTAAATGTCTTTATTATTTGTCACTAAACCATGATTTACCAAATTTCGACCAATAATAATACGCAAGGTACCTACCGCCGGTAATAAATGTCACCATTAACGCCGTCATTTATTACAAACTTTTGTTTCTTTTCTGATTTTCTGCTTTTTTTTTTTTTTTTTTTTTTTTTTTTGTTATTATCACATGTTTGAAATATTGTATTATGTATGGAGAAGGAGCGCTCGTTGATCTTCGTATTATAGGCCGATACAGTTGGGCTACGCGCGTAGATTTAGATCGTCGAATCGCTGGAGATCGTATCGAAATGTGTGGTAAACGCATCTCAGCAATTTTTGGGCTTGATCGAGAAACCTATAAAGAAAAACAGCGGGACGCCAGCCATGCGTTAATTAATTGTGTGAACGGTTATGACGACGGTCACGTTGATTAAAACGAGAGAGGAGTGAGAAAAACGTCTCAGGGGTAATGACATGGCGCTGGACCTTGATGACGGTGCTGATAGAGGAAAACATTGAAGTTGGGCACGTTAGCCATGCTTAGTGCATTATGGTCCTATCGGTGTGAAATTTAGATTTCCTAGCTAGATCTTGTCAGGGAGGTGAGAGAATGGCGGTGTATTAGCTGCCTAATTTCAACCCTTCAGTTTTGTTTTTGTTTCAAAATTGGTGTCTTCTTTGCAGTCTTAGGGCCATATTCACAAACGTCACTTTAACCTCCCTTCATTTAAATTTCTCTTTAAAAAAGTTTTTTACACAATTTCGTACTTAAAAATGTGGGAACATTGTATCTCTTACGAGAATTCTAATGTGAAAATAAAATGTTACCACACTCTTACATACAAAATTGTGCCAAAAGTCATTTTTAAGTGAAGTTTAAGTGAAGGGAGGTTAAAGCGACGTTTGTGAATATGGGCCCTAATCATTTACTTTTTTCTAAGGACCAAGACTTTACTTACACTTAGTAGTGAGACAAGACCGACTATGGAAGAACAAGCTGAAGAACATCTATGCACAAGACTTGGACCAAAATCAGCACTCAACGGTATGAAACCAAAATCAAACAATAACTAGAAATTAGGTTTGTTTGAGCGCTTCCAGTCGTTGTAAGTTACAGTTTTTACTGTAACTGTATTCTGCATATATTAAAGATGAATTGAAAGAAACACTCCAACAATTTTCTGCAAAGATGATGACATACATTTTATATTTCAATGATAAATGCGATTAATGGCCAAATACCTTTATGGTAATTTCTTCCAAGTTAACAAAAATTGCTTGTATTTTTACGGATCATGAACCACAGTTGTTAAGTTAGTATTAAAATATCGGAAATTTGAAATATCAACAAGTACTATCATTTGTTTTCATTTTCACATAGGTATTTGAATAGAATTTCAGCGGTATCGTGAAAATGGGACAAAATAAGATTGGATGCAATGCGTTTTGGATGGTGGAAAATGGTAATGTGGAAGGGGAAGGGATGCAGTGGGATGATATAAACAATGAAATTTATTGCTTTGAATAAAAAATACGAGACATGCAAATAATACGAGATTAAGATCCCCTTCTAGAGAAAGGTCTGCAGAGATGGACCGAGATGAAGAGCGAAGTATAAGTTATTCTATATGATGGTTAGAAAAAGAGTGGTAAAATGAGTCATGTTGTTGGGCAGTGAAGAGCCTGACGTTATGTGATGAGGAGAAGAAAAAATGACCATGTGAACGATTGTGTGGACAGGTTGTGAGCATTCAAATCCACAGTTGCCCTGATATTGGGGCATTCAGAAATAATTGTTGTGCTTAATATGACGAGAATTTTAGTTCTGGACCTTGGTCGGTGTAATTCCTTTTTGTTACCAGGGTGAGCAAAACCCTGTTGCCACATCCTGTCTCTTTGACTATACTTGCAGGCTAATGTACATGAACATTAAAATTACTCACAATCCTCTAACTATAGTCGTAGTGTTACGGCTGAATGCTTGTCTTCTATGCTGAAGGTGGGAGGTTTGAATCCTTTGAGCAATGTTGATTTTTGTATAATTTTTTCCCATTTTTTTTACTAATTTCATTTCATTTTTTATTTTTTTATTCTGTTATGTAGCTTAATGGGTTCTATTAAGAGAAAAAATTCCAAAAATTGAAAATTAACCTTCAACCTATACGATTTTTGTAAGGAAAAACAGTGACGTTTGTGAATATGGGCCTGAACGTCCGAAGTGAAAATGAGTAGAAAGAAGTGAAATAATGTTGGTCGGTGCTGTAGCGACTACACCGACTGCCTCGTTCAAACGGGGGCTGATAGAAGATGACCGAACAGTTTGATGCTTTGGCTGAGGTGCATTCGACCGTCAGATCAGTTTCTGTAGAATTTCGTTGTCATCTGCAGGCCCACACGATGGTATTTTATCAATTGGAGAATACACTTCGCTTGTTCGAGTTATTGTTTTTCAGTATCAGCGCAATTAACATGGCCAAATGTCAAGAACTGCAGTTCCTGGTATATGTTCGAAATCAAATAGGTACCTCCAATCCTAGATTTCGTTAATTTCCCTCAAAAAATGTCTCCACCTGCTGGTTATCGTTTTGATCTAAATATTTGTAACTGTTCAAAATTGGTGTGTAACTCGATTTGGTGTAAAATTGTGCCTCTATAACATTACGAAGCCTTTTTATATGTTTCGCTTTGGCGTGAATTTTGATTTTGAAACCTCTTTCGATGGTTAACATCCTTTAGTTTTCCTCTCTTCCTGCTCAACCGATCACCTGCCTATAAATTTATAAAATGATCTTCGATCGCGAATTAACCGTCGTAGTTGGTAACCTCTCCGCGTAATCGATGCACTCGACATCAGTGGGGCCACGAGTACGCTGGGCCGGAGTGCGCGCAGCGTGATGCGTAATCGTGCACATGAGAAACAGAAATATCGTGTGAACCTGACACCAGCCTGCTCCATCGTATAGTAGGCCTACGTGTACTGTACGTCGCAAATGCGAAGTTCACTGCTTCGGTCGGTGGTGCATCGGCGTCGAGGTTTGCTCGGCTCGTATCGTCTCCCCCTTCCCGGGTACAGTTGGCTGCGTCAGTCTCGAGATGAGAAAAAGAATGAACTACGTTAACGATCGGTACGAAAAGCTGAAATTGAACGAGCCCCCGCCCCTACCTCACACTCTGGCACCGTCTCTCTTACTCGCTGTGGCCGTGATATCATTTAATCGCGCCGCAATATTATCGATGCCAATCGGCCAGATACCTGCCGCATGAGGCTCCGTTATTCGTGACGACGAGTGACGTGCGCACCCACCTCTCCCACCCGTAGTCGAACGTCGTCGTTTAACCATCATTAATCGACGATTAAAAACAATACGCCTACGAGTGCTGCGCATAATACGTTCGTATCAACGGACAACAAATAGCAGGCTGCAGCTATGCACTATCTGTACACCAGTGGCGTAGGAACGATTTTCGTTTGGGGGGGGGTGAGTAAAAGTTGAAAAATGAAAAAAAACAGAAAATTTGAAATATCTTTGCAATGGAATTATTTTAAAAAACTCTAGTAGAGAGGTTCATAATTCTTAGCGCCGTGAATAAGTAAAAGATACTTCAACTTTTACCGAACTTGCTCTCACATAATGACAATCCATCGTGAAAATTTCTGCCCGATCCCTTTGATAGTTTTCTCAAAACCGTGAAACAGAATTATTTTCCAGTTTCCTAGAAAGCTACATAAGAAATAGGTATCAAACTTCTATCAGACTTGCACATATATAAAGAAAATTTATTGTGAAAATTTCAAACCATATCCCTTCAGCAAATTCTTCAAATTCTGGAAAAACCACGGTTTCAGCAATTTTTTTCTTTTTCAGTTATCTTGGAAACTACCAAACAAATAAGCAACAAACTTCTATCAGACTTTGATTTTGTGTCTATCTCGGTTTAAACTGCATGACGTTATGAACTGCGCGTTTTATTTGCCACAGGTGTCGTCTTGGTGTTTTTAGTGTGGTTGTTTTTTTGTCACTAACGTGTCAAAAGTGTTACCCCAGGATGACACAATCCTCCACTAACTTGAGAGGAGATGTGAAGTGGTATGAGGTTGGTGTTTGGTGTCGACTCCGGGTTAACCTTTTCACGAAAAATAAAATAAACCTAGTATATGGTCAATCTGTGAAATTTGTGGAACAAAAAAAAATCATATCTAGCTATGTATTTTTAAGTAGCCAGATATTGGCCTGCGTTAAAAGAAGAGAAATAAATTGAAAATACCCGATAATTATACATACTTTTGTGTATATATATATATATATTACATGAAATGTCTCAAGGGACAGTGCCTACTTGGCTGGCAGCATTACACATGCATGCATTCCACGATGTTTTACTTTCTTTTCATCTTTTTGAAGTGAAACTTTCATGCATACAGTAGTAAACTAAAAAAAAGTCATGAAGCAAAATTACAGTGATTGTGAGAGCTTGACCCTTTCAACTCCAATTGATTCATCGAATGAAAATTAATAGAAGTTTCACTTCAACTGTGTGTACAGTCATACACTCATTTTTTTTCATTATTCACTTACATAGCTAATCCCGTAAAAGAAGAAAGGGTGGAAGTAAACATAATAATAATAATAATAATAATAATAATAATAATAATAATAATAATAATAATAATAATAATATTAATAATAATTAATAATAATAATAATATTGTTTTTGAAGAGTGTCAAATATGTCTGTTTTTTCTTCTTTCCTTTTGTAGAATTGACCCATCTTTCAAAAATGTATATTTTGTTTAGTTACAACACTCTTTCTCCTTCAAAGTTTATACTTATGGGAGTCAATTAGAATGATTAGCAAAGCCCTTTTTGTCATTTTAAGAGGGGGTTGGAGTTGTTGGCGGTGATTAGAACGTCTAAAAACCAGGTTATAATATTTATAATTTAAACCCAAATTTTGAGGGGGAGTAGCAGGGGATCTTAACACAAACATGCACACTGAAAACTAGACCAATGGAGATTCTCCCTGAATGATTGACTATGGCGTTTGCAGCGTTATATATAATTATCTGGACAAGCAAACGAGATAAGAGCATGTTAAGTATATCCAGCAGTCTTCAAATTTGCCCAAATACTTCGTCGTAATTCTCTTTAAAGAACATTTGACTTTTCATTGGAGCTACCAAATTAAAAAGGAAACTTTAAGGAATAAACTAAGACTAAAAACAATAATCTGAGCCCTCAGAAACCGAGACAAAAAAAAAATCGTCTCAATTTCACTGATTTTGGGCGTTTTCATTGGTTGATTTATTTGTTTGTCCACATGGTTGAACTATTTTTCCGAAGCACCACTCGTACTGTGATGTAAAAAGTGAAATTCCCCATTTGACGTGTTACAAGTTTGTTTTTACCGAAGGTATCGTCTATTCATACGTTTTCAAAAATGACATAACTGAAATTTTTTGAAATCAATTACGTTCTGAAAGGATTTCTAACCAGGGCATCGAATTTGGCTTGGGTTAGTTTTTTATGGGCACGTTCTTGTGAAGTGGTCCCCTTGCCAATTCACCTCGAAAATTAATTTAAAATCGTAAATACTAATTGATGAAAGTTTGGATGCTGTAGGTCAACATTCAGCCACTTGAAAACATTACTATACAAAATAATTTTCCAAGTATGCTGGTAAAATTTGATGGATGTTTCTTTTTGGTGTTGAAAATTGGGACCTACTTTGTCTGATTGGTCGCAAAGGCGAAGCTAGGATAAAATTTCCGAAAGGGAGGACTTCAACTCCCTATCCCTGAGTCAAAACATTCAATGAAATTTTCCTTTTTTTCGTGCCTGTTCGTAACGCTCTACAGTACCGTAGAAAATTGATTTATTGATTTAATTTTTAAGCACCGAAAACAGTAAACACGATGCAGTGTCGGATCATCAACATTCCCATTTCATCGTTAATGATGACCAAGTTGTGGGAAAACGAAAAGCAGTATCACCAGAGTTTCAAAGCCACCCAACTGGGTGTAGAATTTTCGCGTTTCATCGATTACGTGCAATCTGGTGACTTCGAAAAATGGCGGTGCATTTTGTGTCGAGTACCCGGAAACCGGTTCGCCTAAAAATACAGTAGAAAAATGTACACGTCCGTCCGTCCGTCGTATCATAAAATAAAACTGGTAAAAAAACAAAAAAAAACGAAAAAAAAGCGTATTACTTGCCTACACCGTTACATTTTCGATATCTCATTGCAGTCGGACTCAAATATCGATTTTTCCGCCCAGTGCTCCTCATCAAAATGAAAACAATCGGTAGATCTTGTAAAAGTTTTTCAAACCTCAACTACTCACTGTATACGTATAGTTAACGGTTTTGTTGTTGTTTTTTTCGCAAACCGAGAAAAAAGTTTTCAAATATTTTGCAGCAGCGAAAGAAAAAAATAAAAATAAAATAAAACTTGAGCTATACTGGTATACATGAACGTATATGCGTAAAATGCATTCGCTCCCAGCATATGCATTTCAAAAGTGCAATAAACACTGTTTCACTGTGGGTGTTCTGCTTGAAGAGATCATTAAAAAAGAAAAAAAAGAAGAAAGAAATTGAAAAAGGGGGGTAAAAAAGAATGAAAGAGATGAAAACGAAAAAAATTGCGAAGATAGTGAATGGGAGAATAATATATTGTTGGGTGCCCCACTTGAAAACGATTTTGTTATTATGTTCTTTTCAACAATTGGGGTAAAGAGTATTTGGATGCTTCGTACCTAGCCCAGCCTTTTACTCATTTTTGAAGAGTTTTCTCATTGTTTTTAATCGAAACTGGAACGAGGCAGTCATTTAAAATGAGGTTGACCTCGAAATTTAACATAACGAATCTGAGTTTCAACAAAAAACAAGGAAAAAGGATTTTTAAAAAATTTAATTTATTCGGAGAACTGAAGAATTGTTAATCCTCTGGGCGACGTATCAATTATTATTTGTGTTCGAAATCGTAGTGGGTACATAATATAAAAAGTGCCAAAAAAAGGAACCAATTCAATATTTCAGGAGGAATTTCAACCTGAACGTAGCCATGAAGGGGCAGGAAGGAGGGGCTTTTGTCACTCTAAATCTAGAAGAAAAATGTTCTGAATTTTTTCTACGTATTCATCAAGAAAATTTGAAATTTGATTTTAAAAAAAATAATGAGTTTGCTTCCCCCTTAAAAATGTTCGGGTCACGCCTATGAACTTCAAACGAAAATATCGTAAGTCAGCTCGAGTGATTTTTCATTACTACTTCACTTGCTGGATAGTAATCGAAAATAGTTGACCTAAGAAAATAGTTGGTAGATTGTGTAAAATTGCTTTTTTGAAGAAGGGTACGAAGTTACAACGTCCTAATTCAATAACTAAACTGTTATAAATTTTCGTCGCGAGTCTTCAGACGAAGATAGGCAAAACTCTCTCTCAAAGTTTATGTTTCCTCTCAGTTGTTAATTTTACAATCACTAGTGATACGATATCGAAACGAAGTATCGACACTTTTACTTGCGAGTAATGTCGGAACCCAGCATTGATACCATACTCATTACTCATTTGAAAGTATCGATACCAACAAGTATCGAAAGGCATCATTAAATAGCTTTGTTGAGTGATATTCTCATGAAGTTTTGAAAAAACTCTCCACAAGTTACTGAGTGGAGGTGACATCTCCAATATTAATATTAATTATTAAATAATATGATTTGAGAATGGTACCTAACATTTGATCACAGTTTGTACAATAAAATAAAAAAAAAAAAAAAAAAAAAAAAACGGACGAAACTGGCATTACCATTTGATACCTTCTATACCATAGCCTGAATACTAATATCAGTTAAGTATCGAATGTACAGTATCGAGTACGATTTTTACGTGCTATCAAAAAAAAGTATCGATACTGTATTAATATGAGTAGTAACGGTAGCTGAAGTCGAGATGAGTACGATGTTTGATTTTTCGTAGTGATTTGCCTTTCGATGTTGTTTGTATGTTTTCAGAAATACATCCAGAATCGAGACTTTTTCAAAATCGAATTAGATTTTCACATTTCGACTCAGTTTATCTCGATTTATGGTGACACTCTTGCACGAAATAAAAACGCTAATTTAGAAGTTGATAAAATGTTGAATGTTTATTTATAGAAGCTAGAGCTATTCGAATGTCACTAGATTGTGTACTCATTGTAGAAAAATTTATCATAATTGAAGCATTAATGAATTAATTACGGTGAATCACTATTCTCTGCCACGTATAAGCATTAAGAGCTGTTTGGCGTTATTGACGTTTGTGGGGTGCGCTATAGTAATCCTAAGACAGAAGAACCATTAATTCATTACGGACGAATTTTTTATTTCTGAAATTGTGTTGTTCCAAGCACCATTGTTAAATCAGTAAAAACGAACCCATATTAAGCGAAAAAATTTCAATTTTTGAAGAAAGTTTACTGAATTTGCAATCTTTGCTGTACTTGCTACTGCACTTTCACTCACCGATATCGAGTGAAATGCTTGTGAAGTTTTATTTAAGTTGTTATTGCCCTATGAAAAAAAATGATGGTCTATGAACAGCGAAACAGTCAATTTTTTTGTTTTGGTTGATTCTTCACTTTCTCCCTACTAACTCGTTCATTATAGGTATAAAAATTATTGAAATAATATTGTGAAAAACCATTTACATTGTTAGCTAATGAGTGTGTTTTATCAGAAAAGTGACCTGAACTGGCTTAAGTGCCAGTTTAGATGAACAAATATTCTGGTACCAGTTATATCGAATACCAGAATGAAATATGGTCTCATCGTCCCGGATGTGGCAGTCTTGTATGGTTTGGTCACCATACTCGGTGTTGCTGAATAGTTTTTTCTGCACTCATTTCCCATTTTTCCAAAATCGACGTTAGGTATTTCAAACTTAGTGCCATTGAAAATATCATTCGAAACCATCGAACGATTGCAAGTCAGTTTCGAGTGTACTTTTATGCACATAAGTGAGGTTTAGAAAAATAATCGGGCCTAGCTGTGTGGGTAACTATCAAAATATACCCTAATTGATGCGGGTGGTTTGGTTCCTGTATTTTTTTCCATCACTCTTACCTCATTTAAATACTCATTTTTTTCTTCTTCCTACGTTTTTGCGTACAAAGTAATCTGTTTGCAAGCATTTTACTCTTCACGGAAGTGCACACGGATACAAATACTCATCTCTTCACCATGTACCTAAGTAGGTACGACGAAAGAAGTCATCATTGTGTTGCAATTAAAGTGCACTGTCGAAAGTGAAAACGGCAGCAGCTGACATAACATCCTGGTAAAAATGTAACCATACCTTTCGATCTGATGTCGGTGTACCTTTTCTCGTTCACAGAGCAGTGACCTCTCGAATTTCGGTTAATCCACTGTGTGAAGGTAATTTTTTTAAATATTTTTCTATTACCATTCTGGTGAGACCATTTCTCCCTGCGCAGTTGGGTTTTTGTAACGTACGAGCGTAGGTTTTTGAGCACCAGCTTGAATAATCTTCTTATTGTTGAGGAGGGTATTTTTTTAAATGAAAAAAAAAAAAAAGGGGTAGGTCTGTGTTCATACATGAAATAGGGTGACTGCAACCCGTTCAATGTGCGCAGATTTGTACCAGCAGACGAAGGACGTACATGAAGCTGTAGGGGTTGATTTGACAAGGTTTTAATTTGAGTCGCGACAATCGACGTCAATATTTTTAAAAACTACCCCTTTTGTGTGCATTGTTACTGTGTGGTACTTTAATCGAGTCTTGCCCTTGTTCAAAATACGATGGTGGTTATATTGTTTGTGCGTAGTTCGTGGTTTTTGGAACAGTCAACCATCGCATGTAATATTGTTCGTCCGTTTTTGAGCAGTATTGTTCTAGTATTTGTGAGCAGCATCTCCACAAATCGGATAACTCCAACATAAAGGTCTTTCAGGTTTTTTGCAGCCCCTAGCTAAAGCCACCAATTCCTCATTCGTGTGGGATCCTTGAAAGTAAATATGCAAATAATTATCCTTTTTGAGAAGAAAAATATTTAGTATTAAAATTTCTCCCAACCGTGTGTTATGGTCTGTTTGTCTTTGTAGTTTGCCTGCATTCTAGAATTCTCAAAAACTGATTTACGTGGTTCGTGGTTGTTTCAGAATATATTTATTATTCTCTCACATTCGTTATGTTATATTAAGCCAGTCACAATTGTATCTGTGGATCTTAAACACAAAATACATTGCTGCAAATTTTTTTTTTTTTCAAACGAGACATTCATCAGATTTTCCTCAATTCACTTCCCATCAAGCCTTATGAAGGTCCATTTTGATGCGTCGTAAAATTTTTTTCGTGCAATTGCGTATCATATTCGATTTTTGGCCTTTTCGAATGGGGCAGTAGTTTGGACAGTGCATGTTTCATTTTGCTAGGCATTCATAAGACTTTTTCAAGTTTGTTTTGTTGTGGCAACACCTATCACGAACAAGTATCAAAATGCATTTAAGCCTAGAAAAGTTTCTACAGAGTCTAGTTTTATCTATGAGGCAGTTGTAAAAACCCCGAAGAATTTGGAAATGTGAACAATTTTTTGGTCACATTTCCGCTTGAGGTATTCAGCTTCGATCCTACGAATATGATCGACTAGTAGATATGGGTATACCTTCGGCATTATATGTACCAAGTAGGTATACCTATTACCTACTCAAGAAAACGCCATCTTTAATATACGCGACTGACCTCAGAGTTGGTGCGTTTTTGAACGAATTAACATTCGTCGACCGTCGAAGAAACGAAATAAATGTGTGTGGTGTCGTTTGCCAAAAATCTTCTCTGGAATAGTTATCATCAGTCTTTCAGGGCACGAGTGCCTGGTGTATATGAGCGTATAGATGAATAAAAAGAGGAGGAGAAGAAACAAGATTTTAGGCGGCGTAGACATTAAAAAGGCTCAAAAAAAAGAAAGAAAAAAAATTAAAATAAATTATAAATTCGTCAACCCATCTCACTGTTGCAGTGTGTATTATTGTCGCCGTGCGTACACGAATAACGATGAAATTTTTATTCGTTTTCGTGCCTCGGTTTTCTTAATAGAGTTCTTCTAGCACCTCTCTCTATTAGTTTTTTTTTTTTATATATATGCTGCTGGCAAGCTATGCTGTAGATATCTCTCTCTTCGTACCTATCGAATAGATGTATTGGCATTTAATGTATTTCCTGACGCGAGAGAGCCTTCGTCTCTGCCTCTTTGCCCCTCTGCCCCTTTAATTCGTCAAATAATTTTTTTCCATCGTCAACGAGGATAATCTGCGTGTAGTATGTGATGATCGTCCAGAACCGAACATTCTAACCAGCCGCCTAACATTATATGTTTTCTTTGTATTTTGTTCGCATAGTAATGTATTTTTTTGCCATTCTGTTTGTTGCTTTTACAGCACCCAAGCTGCCAGAGATCTTTGGTGGAACAAGTTACTCGAAGTGTTTCGAAATGAAAATGCCAAGGAGCCAGGTTCGACGAATATACAGGTCGTGTACTACGATGTTGGCACCAATATAGAATACGTAAGTCAATTAATCGATTTCAGTATTCATCTACCTTTTTTGGGGGGAGAGGGTGCTAAGGGGAAGATGTGTAAAATTCAGTTAAAAATTAGTTGGAACTTTGGAAATTCGAACTCGTTCATAGAGTGAGGGTGACCGATTCGCGATCACGTAATTTTTTTCTCCTTTTAGGATGGAGTTTAAATCCTAAAGTTTGATTTTGGGACTCGAAAAATAGAATTAGCGACGAGCCGTCGTAATCTTGGTATTGTTCTTGGCACGAACGAGACTCGAGTACTAATTGTGACTTGAGAACTTTTTAGGTATCATAACTAACCCTTGCTGGTACGCTAATACGATGCTTGCTATCGATGAGACGCCAATATCTTGGATGCTTAAGTACTGGTCAGACTAGTATGCGAGGGTTTTGCGTTTTCGGCTGTAACTTCCCAAATTTTACTCGTATCACAATTTACAATATACTGTTGGAAATAGCTCATATTTCTGCACCGATCCAGCTACTTCACATCCAAAATGCTTTAGTTTAACAATTAAAGGAGACATGATTTAAAAAGTCCAAAATCGTTTCGCTGTGTACCGTGGGAAATTATGTGATACACAGTGGAACATAAACATAAATTATACAAATTATGTAAAAAATATGCTGTAACTGAGAAGAATAATTCGCGGTACAAAAATGGACTTCTATTTTTACAAATCATAATTCAAATCTAAGAATACAGATGTTTTTCTGCAAGTTAATAGAATTGCTAAATTAATAAACTATATAGAAAAAAAAAAATTAAACTAAAAATATTTGAATAAAACTTAGAAATGTAAGCTAAATTATTAAAATAAATGAATTTTCAAAAAGTTCGAATTTCGCCCATCCCTGACTACAAACGTTGAAAAGTAAACAACTTATAATGTTATGAATACAATGCTGTACATATTTTCTATTTCGATTCGTTTTTTTTTCCTCGGTTACAGTGTAAAACTTTCGGCGTGCGACCCGAAGAAACGGCTCTCGACTGCATCAAACAGGCGCTGGAGCATCTGGAGATGCGTAATCTGGACGCCAGCAATTTTCAGCTGTGGGCCAAAACGGCCCGCGACGAATCACCGTATCCGTTGATCGGCCACGAACGACCCTTTGCCATAAAACTAAGTTGCCTAAGAGATAGTCTAAGTTCCGAAGATGGTTTCGATTTGGATCATTGTAACAATATACACGATCCGGTGGCGAGATGTCATTTTATTTTAAGGTTTGTGGATTTTTTTTTTTTTTTTTTGTGCTGAGAAATGCTGGTTGTGTGTTGAAATCATCGAGAATTCGAAAATTATTTATACGTAGGTGTATTTATTTATTTTATTTAAAATTTTTTTTTTTTCTTTGGGCAGAAGTAACGTTAAAAATGCCGTCATAGAGAATAAGAAAACCAGCACCAGCACCAGCACCAGCGCCAGCTGTAGCAATAGTAAAAAATCCAGTACCAGAGGTATGAAAATATTTCGTCGAAGTCTGAAAGACCAGTCAACCTGTTTATTCGGATTACCTTTGTGCAAGCTAACGGACGGAGAAACGCTTCCGAAACCGATTATGGTAAATATATATAAATAACCAAATAAAGTTGAACTTTTTTTTTTTTCTTTTTTTAAATTTAATTTTCCAGAGAACTCATAGCCTAAGTGTTTTATTGGTATTACTTTGAGAAGGGCGTGTTGCATGAAAACTATTTTAGTTTAAATTCGAATACAGATAAATAGGTATTGCGATTATGAATTCCTGCGAAGTTCTATTGTAGAGATGCGTACCCTTCTCCAAATTTTTGAAACGTATGTTTGTTTTTTACAAATTTTTTGAGATTTTCTTTGAAATTTCTTCAAAAATGGGAGAAACTACGTCACTTTTACCCTACGTATGGTATAAATTTGATCCGATACTCGGTCCGGAGATGTTTCGTTCAACTTTGAGTCGACTCGCAAGAAAGTTACAGTACGAGTCGACCAAACTAACTCTCAAATTATTAGGCTTTTGGGAGTTACCTTCCAAGAGTCGAAATATAGGCTTTCATGGCATGTAATATTCGTGTACAATTTAATCAAATGTGGCTGCGTTCGCGAAACAGTTTCGAGTATGATGATTCTCGTGAGACAAACCACAAATGACGAATGAGTCGACTCATCGAACCAATTCCGACTCGTTATCAACTCTAAAAATGGTGAATCGAATTGGTGAGTCAATATTTCCTTCACTAATTGTCGGAGGAGTGATTTAAATTCGAATCGAATATGATATTGGAGTTGACAGAAACATGATTAATGTTTCGACGAATTATTGTAGGCTTCGATGTTATTCTAATGCTGAAAGTATTGTATTGCCTCCTATATAGAAGTTCTGTTCCAAAATGGTACAGATGTGAAACAATTTTAGTATGAAGCATACCTACTCGTCGAACAGCATCAGTGTGATTTTCAAATTGGATTACATTTTTATACGAGTCCATAAACTTAGTAACATCGAAAATTAAAAAGGTAGATCATACTAACTTAATTTGCTTCGTTGAAGAAACGAAATTCAAAAGTTTTTAAGTATTCTGTTTTCACAAAAACCGTAGTTGGTCTGCTGGAAGGAATGTTTTCGATGTAAGTACGTCAAGGAATCGAACTGTAAGAACTTACCATGTTCACCGTTTTGGAGAGTAAAACTAATTCATCGAAACGATTACTCGGTGCTGAAAGTCGTAGTTCAGGTAGTCTATTCAGGAATTAATTTTTCAAGAGTGAGAGAAGAGGGCGACCGTTGAACTTTTTTCCAGAATGAGAAGTGTAATCAGTAGTCTGGTTTCAGTTATTTTTCATTGAATGGTTTGTGGAATTATGTGTTTTTTTTTTTTTGTTTTTTTGGCATGTTTAGTCCCCTAGAATCTCCTCAAGAGTGAATGGATGGGAAAGGGGTGTTGGTGGGATGCAGAGTTATAAAATGACGTATTAATTATTTTTTTTTAAATTAATTTTTCGTATCTTACATCGAAAACATTGTCAGTAATGGAGTTAAGAGAATGGTCAGCTTTAGGGGCGCATTTCGCACTAGGAAGGCCTAGGGCCCAATTCGTTATGAAGGCCCCGCATGTATATCTCCATTTGAGATGAAACTGAGGTGGGCAAGCGACGGTAAGCCCAGTCACCCAAAACCTGGTAAATGATGTGATAAAAAAAATACGGAGGGCTCCTAAATTGGCCCCCTTAATCATCTCGTTTGCAGAATTTCAGTGAAAATGGATCTTGTCGTAAGTTCTTCAAAATTTTATTGTCTTCGTTTGAATCTGCAGGTTGTTAGGTTGCAGAAATTTACGTAAGTTATAATTTACGTATATGTAGTTACATCCACAGAATGGCCCAAAAATATTGGTGTAGAAATATTCTACTGAAAGTTTTGCATATTTTTCTTTCTCAGTCAGCTTGTTTTAATTTTTTGCAATGTAGGCACTACTGCGCCGTACGCTACCCTGGTTCATATTCTTGTTTATAGTACTCGTAATTTTGGTGTAAATATTTTCTGTTGAAAACTATTTTTAAATTTGAAAAATTTATGGTCCAGCGTTTTATGCACCAAAGTTTGATGACAGTTTTCTTTTTTAGTCTGCTCTCTTCATGCGATATTGTATGTAAGTAAATTGTACAGTGTGCAAAATTCGTGAATGCTGTTGTGTTTCGGTTTCTTCATTATTCTATGTGACCGAGCCACATTTTTATGAAGAAACGAATACATTGTAGAATTCGAATATCAAACGTCGAAAGAATTGTGTTTCTGGTCGATAGTGTTTCAAAAAAATTTTTTATCTCATCTCTGTGCGCACCACCCGAGTATTTAAAATGCGATCCTCTGCGATTTTTGTGATCAGGTCGAACTATACTCACCTATTTGTATAATGTGAAGTTCAGCATACGTTTTTCTATACGCTTCATCCTTGGAGACCGGCGCCTTCGTAATTTTTTGTGTCCTTTAAATTCTATTAAAAGCTGATACGTGATAGTCTGGTTAGGAATTACCTTATTTCTTGTATTTCATCTTAAAGGCAACGCCTCTTTTTGGTTGTATTGTCTTTTTGCTTTTTGTTTTGTTTATTGTTCCTTTTTTTTCTTTTGAATTCACGTTCACATGCCTCTCAAAAGGTACTTAATTGTCAAGTTAAATCTTTTCAAAGGTGTACAATGAGTAATGTCGATATTATTTGCCTACGTTCGTAATAAAAGTGAAATTTACGTTTTCAAAAATGCAACGGATCATTATTTTTACTAGTTTTTGTGTCTTTGTGGTACGATTTCTGTAGCAGGAAATGAAACAAAATTCGGTTCTTCGACAGGATAACTATCTTCTTTACCAAGAATAAAATTACAGTTAGAAAAAAAAAAAAAAGAAAAAGAAAAGATGAAAAGAAAGTAAAATTGAATTTGATTTATTCGGTCTTCTAAAGGCGACGGAATGATTATTTTTATCCGTGAACGTGGTGGCGCCTACATCAAATGAAACCTCAGCAGGATAGTTGGAAATATTATCTCTGTATTAAATCATCCCAGCTTTCATTTTTAATTTCGATTTTTTCTAGTTTTCTGTGATGAAATCCTCGTATTTTTTTCGAACGTAAACGACCAGTCTGTTCTATTCAATCGACTAATCGTCAATTCTGGTGAATTTTTTTCTTTTCTGAAGCTCTGTTCTGTGAACATCCTTGACTTTTTTAAGAGAAATTCTCTGAAATAATTTCGTCTTAGTAACGTACTCTACTTACATTAATGGCCTTCATATTATAGTCTTGTTAATTTTGTGGTTCATTATCCAGCTGTGATGCGTGTGCTTGTGCCATAATCGTGATTATCGTGGGCAAAATTGCGGTTGTATAGCGACTGCTAAATTTTTCTCGTCTGGCTGCGATAGAAAATGGTTGAAAGTTATTGAAATTGAAAGTACACGTTTGAAGGCAATATAATAAAAACGAACGTCGAAGAAAATTTGCTTGATACCGCTGTTCCAGAGGTCGTTCTTATCAGTTATCAGCGATTATGCGATTATGTATCGCTTATTAAATGCTCGTTTTGTATGGTGCGTCTCCTTGGATTTTATTTTTGCAAAGCTGACTATTTCGTACGGAATCGTATCCACAGTTTCTGAAGAATAAAATTATTAAATATTTTCAATTACTTAGCTTCATTTTATCATTCAAGTATTTCATTCTGGATCGACGTAATAAACCGCTCGAAATTCCGCGAATTACCTGGGAAAAAATTCGATTTTTATGTTGTTTTTCTGCACAATTTTCACTAATAATAAATTTCACTATCTACATTGTTTGATTGAGGAATTTGTTGTTCTATACTTGGAGAGTTTCTAGTGGTTTCTGGATGAGTTGTCTTATTCACTGGTGTAGTTATTGTCTCGTATTCATCGATGGGAATTAAATGATGTTGAACCTTCAGGATTCCTTAATTAACTTGACGTCCGTGTAATATTGAACCCCCTGAGTGGGGAGAAAATTTCAAAAAATAGGTAAACCATGGAAAAAAAAAAGTTTCGGATATTGTTTGATTAAATAGTTGTGGTAATCTACCTGCCGCACATTATACTTAGTCGAAGCAAATTAGCTCAAAAAATTGCTCAGGATAAATTAACAGATTATGGGGTACATACTTAATATGGGATACTATTGTCTCTCTTAAACTATCAACGCAGTCTGGTTGAAAAAAATTGACGATAATTTTACGACTGTTCTATTGTACCAATCTACAAAAACAGTCGAAAGAACACGCCTAAAATGAGTTTTCCTCTCTTTTTGATTTTTATCTCTGTTCTCTTGAATTTTATGCAATTTTTCATACCTTTTGGACAAAATACTAATTGATATTTTTAAATATGATCAACAACAACAGAAAATTTGAACATTTGCCTTCTACATATTTCCAAGTATTTTCAATCCTATAAGTTGATTCGTTTAATTTTAGGAATTTTTTATTTTCATCACATCAAAATTCAGAGGATGAACCTTATATGGGGTACTAATTATTTATGTTTGAAACAAGAAATAATGGAATCAGAATGTTGTAAGTGGCATTTGTAACCTTTGTAAGAAATAATAAGACTTTTTAGCCGTCTGGAAGTGCTCTAACTTAAATCTTCTTTATCATTACTATTTTCTTAGAACAACTTCGGTTCAATGTTATAGCATTTGTAGTATGAACGTCGTGACACGCTGCGCTAATTTCGATGAGAATCGACAAAAACGTAGCATTATTATCGACGTAGTACTATATTTTGCGTAACCGTGTGTTTCGAGAATTTGTATCTAAAAACAATGGTCGTCGAAAAACAAAGCCTGGTTGCGAAACTTTTGCGACTCGTAGGTAAATATTCTTTTTTTGATGGGCTTGCCAAAAAAAAAATTCGGTAGGGAGGTACTTTATCACTGTTTGAATATTGATGAATCTGTAAAATGTTGTTAAATTCATTTCATGATTCTAATAAAAAGGATAAAAAAAAATAATCTTTACAAACTGAGTACAGTGGGCGGAAAATTTAAAACAATTTCAGCAAAATTTTATTTTGTGAATAATTTTGCGAAAATTTCTTTCTTTTATGTGAAATAATAAGTTTGACAACCTGCTAAAAATGAGAGAAATAGAAAAAGTCTATATATGCGATATCGACTGTGTGGCCTGTGAAATAAGGACGACTGTGACTGCACTGCAGAGAACTTCAGAATAGTTTAGTTAATGATGAATTTTATCGGTAAAACTTTTCTAAAATAATTTTGCCTAGTTCCGAATAAATTTCTATATTCAATATATAGATTCCTACGGAGCCCACACCCGGTATTTAATAGCCTGCGTTCGCGTGGCTCATTAAGGGTTGCGAGCAGTAACAAATAACAAAAATTTACGATAAGGCATGTCACCATTCTGCAAATTTTTGGCAAAAAGTTTGTTATACGTTTTAGCTGGTAACACTCTGGATTTAATAATCTGGAGTGTAGCGTATAGCATACTTTCGATAAGATTATGAAAATGATTATCGCAGATAAAACTCGTAGACGTGTAGTTGATGGTCAACAGCTCTCGTTGTATGAAACCTTTTTGGTTTCTTTTTTTTTTTTTTGGGGGGGGGGACCTGCACGCTTCTTTTTCTTCGAAAATCGTTGCACAAAAGAAAATGTGTGGCCGCCCTATTATGTTCATTACCACACACACGGAGCCAAGACGCGCAATCGTCTCGATTATACTTAATACGTAATACGTTCGCCTAAATTATACATTATTCAAAAAAAGAAACCCGAATACCGAAAATGATGAAAATAAACACCTCTCTAAAACTGTTTCTTTCCAAAAACCACACCCTATAATAATTCGTTGTTGTCGTGTAAGAAGAGGTTGCTATACATGCTTGAGGGGGTTGATAAAAAAGAGGAGAGAGATCAAGAATGAAAAAAAAAAAAAAAAAAATAAGGTAAATATGATATACGTAAAGTATTTCTGTCTGGATAGATCGTTTTCATAAACGGTTTTTTCTTTCTCTCATTTAGGCGAGGGTTTTGGTGTTTTTTTCGTCTTCTTTTTATTTATATTTATACGGTATATTGTCGTTAATTTTCACCCCAATAAGAAGGATAATTCACATAATATACACGCATCGGTGTAGAGCTTACGCTGTGTCATCCTTTTATTGGCCAAATTTACGATATTACTCTTTGGAGCGGTTGGTACTCTTCGTATAACAATACGTTTGTATGTGTATATAATCGTCGAGTAAGCTCGAGGATACTCTTATTTTGTTTATGCGGGCAAAACGTGAAATATTTTCACCCGAAGTTGGAACTGGAAACTGCGGTAGAATCTCAGAATGTATGGTCACATATACCTACAGATATACTGTGGGTACCTACTGCGTGTAAAAGCGTTCACGTTTTTATGGTCGATTAAATTGACTTTTCGGTCGTTCGTCGAATGAAAAGTATTCGTTTTTCTTGGCGGCGAGTTTGGTGAACGGAAGAAATTTAGACGACACGAAAGGAAAGGAAAAAAAAAACAAAAAAATAACACCACAACGATTGTTTTTTTTTCGCTGCCGTTTGGAATACGCACGTTTGTACTGCGTATACTACGTATATCAAGTATTGTAGGCTAGATCCACTTTTTTTTTTCGCTATTATTGTAGACTAAGAATCATTCTCGGTGAGCGAAACGCTACGAATGGTTTTTCATACTTTTTTTGCAGCCAGTTGCACAGCCGTTTGCATTGGACTACAATTTGAGGTCGATATTGTAATGGGAAAAGTCGGTTTGTTTGTAAGAAATTTCTGCTAACGTGTTGTACGTCATTGTTTACGTCACGTAGTCTACCCAGAGACGAATTTAGGCATTAGAATTTTGTGGAGGCCCCAATTTTCAGCTGGTAGGAACTGGAGATTAATAGTGGCGGAAAAGAAATATTTGGGATATACAGTAGCAGGGGTGTATTTACAATTTTGTCGTCCTATATATCTCCTGGGAGGTGAGGGTTACAAATCGAAAAAAAAGAAAAAGTATGCGAGATGAGTGAGTGAAAAAATTTTTTCTGGTATTTTTCATGTTATAGAACACGTATATTCTAGTAGATACCTACTCTAATAGAGCATATATACGTATAGTTTTTTGGGGGGTATATTATCGCCAGGGGCCAATTACATTTAACCACTTAAAATTTACTATGAGTTTGAGAGTTACAAATTGCAAGAAAAGTATGAAATGGAGTTAGCGAAACAAGTTTTAGGTAGGTATTTTCTGTGTTCTAGAACATGTATAGATACTCTAGTACTCTAGTCGAGCATATATAGTGTTTTTTTTTTGTTTTGGTTTAGGGTTCCGACCACTCTGCTTTTTTTCGACTTGTATATAATGTGGCGATAATATTAGAAGCATATTTTTATTGTTTTTAAAAAAATTTTCTGGAAGGGTTAATTTTTTTTTTTTAGAATAAAAATTTGTCACCGTATGTCGCCCTTGAAAATTTTATACTCCCTCCTGTAAAGTAAAATATTAACACTTCTAATCGTACATAAAATCATTAATTTTTTTTTAACAGCAAAAACTAGTAAAAAAAAAAAGTTTAGAAGAAAAATGAAGAAATAAGTGAAAAAAATGAACAAGCAAACTTGTTTAAGGACGAAAAAAGGTACAACCTGCAATATCGTCAAATCCTCAAAGACAAAAAAAAGTTGAGAAATTTTCATGTTATTTGATGACCTGCACTGCACCTCTAGGAGAGTACGCTTCGTTGCTACGGCATAAAATTTTATAATATTAATGATTTTTGAAGACCAGTTATTTAGGCGGAGAAAAGAATTTTTCGAATTTTAAAACTTGAATATCTATAAATATTTTTAATATGTTGCATCCATTGGACAAAATTTAGATTGATTTGTACCTACATTATTATATTGAGTGTATGAGCCTATCTGATGAATATTTCTCAGAAGAATGGTGATTGCATTTCAAGTATAAAAGTACCAATATGTATTTTTGATTTTTTTTTAATTTATGATCATTTTTTCCCACATTTTGAGTAAAATAACCAAAAATTTTTACTTATTTATAGTTATTTAGTAGTTAGGTATCTCTATTAACATGCTGAAATCCCATAAAATTTGCTAATAAATACCTACTATATTTTTTGAAGAAAAAAATTTGCTTCGAACTTGTAAATTCCAAATTCTTTCTCTTTTTCACCCTTCTGCCCACTTTTTGTGGAGGCCTTCAATTTGTGATGACCCGGTGTTATTGGCATCCCTTTCCCCCTAAATCTGGCCTTAAATCTAACCACGGTCACCCTTATTTGTGAAAGGGCTGACTAGTGACAACTTGAACTCGGTCAATATGTTATTGCGCTGTTGGGTCGCTGATAAAGCCAATGATTCCTGTCGAAAATGTTCGAAAAAGAACCTTTTGTTTTCAAATTTTCACAATTTTAGATGAAAAATTTGTAGCTCTAGGCAAAATTTTTGCGGACACAAAAGCAAATAATGTAAACGTTTTCCGCGAAAAAGTCTTAGGTATGTATTTCGCATGTAATGAAAAAGTGGCGGAAATATGTTTCGAAGCTCATTAGCGCCGGGTTTTGTTGTTTTTTTCTGAATCGAGAGTCCAACATTTTATACCGGAAGTAATTTGCACTGTGAAACGAAAATCAATCATTTTTGGGTTGTGATAGTTTTCTTAATATTTTTGAAATATCTGCAGTACCTATTCGTGTTTTGCGCAAAGGCATTTGGCGGTAATTAGTCGTTCGCCTAGGTTGGGAATCGCTGCTTTCTAACGGCGATTCAGAAAACGTTCCTCTGACCGTCCTTCTATCTGTGGGTATGTGCACTGTGTAGCTCTACCTACCTGACCAAAACGTGTCAATCTTTTTCCAGCCTAAAACGACCACTCAACGTTCATCTTCCTGTTTCTTCTCACCTTTATAGTTACCTTTTTTTCCTTTCTTTTTTTTTTCTTTTTTTTAAATGCGAGTCCGTTATGCAGTTGATGAAACGTTTCCTTTTGTTTTTATAAGTTCTTTAGCAATACTTGACACCTTTGAAAACGGTTACATGTCGTAGAGTACTTTTCTATGATTTCTTAGTAGCTGTCCAGTTCTGTCCTCAAAGCTGTAAACCACGTACAAAACCGGAATAGGCGACTTCGTACTCGGCTCGAAGGGTTTTTCTTTACCATCTGAACATTATTATTATTATTATTATTATTATTATTATTATTATTATTTTTATTATTTTTACGCCCCTCCTGTCCATAATAGCACGTTTTTTGCCCTCATTTCAGGATTGAAGGTTCGTCTTTCTGAATCAGGGGACTACTTTTTGGTGGTAGACCTAAAAATTAGAAAAAATCACCACATTTAACTATTTTCTGGTCCGAGGACAAAACAGTGAAATTACAAGTCCTAAACGTTCATTTTTCGGTCTTAGCATTGAAATATCAGTGTTGTCAAATCTTATTTGAAATAACAACGTTTTTATTAATTTGAATTCACTTTTTAATTTTAAGAAAAATTTACTATCTTTCACTTCATGATTTCTCAGCCGCTATTGAAGATAGAAAGCTGAGGTTGATATTGCTGGAAAGGGGAGAAAATTTACTCAAATTTTTTATATTGTTAGTTATATTTTCAAAATTGTGGAATAAAAATCACAAATAATTTATGGAAAATTTGCCGTTTTTTAAATTGTTATTTATTTCAAAAACTAATAATTAAAAAAAAAAATTCTCATCGATAACCCCTCCTATTTTTAAACTACAAATTAATTTTTCTCATTATATTTCACTGTAAAACGTATTCGTTTTGAGTTAATGCTAAGTGAAAATAGAAAAAAACTCAAATCCGTTTTTTCACGGTAACTTTTTACCTTCCAGTTTTACAGTAGAAATTGATCAATACGAATTTCCCTGAAAAAAAGGTTCCTTACAATTATTTCATAGGCTCAACAGTAACGTCGTCGTTACATAAAGTAAGTGTGCATCAAGGGGATATGTTTTTAATGCCTCGCCTGTGTGCAATCCTTGTCTTCGGCTTGCTATGCTCACCAGGAGTGGGCACGAATCCACTAAAGATGGATTCGAATATGATTCGAATCATTATCCTTTTTTTTGGATTCGAACAAAGCAGGTGGATTCGTGGATTCATATCTGGGTTCGAATTCACGAATCCGATTGCTCAGCTCATTAGGTTTTTTTTTTTTTTTTTTTTTTTTGCGGTGATCTAAGATAGAAACTACTGTAAGAAAAAATCGAATTTCATTGATTTCACATTAAATACACATTTTGTTTTTTCAAAAAGTTTTAAAATTTAAACGAGTCGAAATAATTTTTGATTCCGATTCCTTGAAGAAAAAACCAAAATGAATCCTTGATCCTTATAAAATCATTCAAAATTTCGGATTCGTCGAATCCGTCTAACGGATTCAAATAAAGTTCACGAATCCAGTATCTTTTTTGGATTCGAATCACTGATGAGAATATACTTAAGAATCGAATTTGTCAAAGTGGATTAGAATGGATTCGCCGAATCACAAAAACTGACTCGAATCCGGATTTGAATCGGATCGAATTCGAATCATGCTCAACTCTGATGCTTGCCTACAACGCGTGTTGCAAACTCAGTCTCGACCAAAAAAAAAAAAAAAAAAGCTTTCTCCCCTTATTGCACAATGTACCTACTATTTTCTTTTGTGCTAGTCAGCTGTATCCTAGTACGACCTAATTAATGTTTTTCTTGTTTCGTTTTCTTGCAGTGCATGCTTTACCAAGTTTTTGCCAAAGGACCGTTTATGCAAGGCATTTTCAGAAAATCGGCGAATGCCAGATTAGTGCGCGAGCTGCGCGACAAACTGGACATGGGCCAGGAGGTGACTTGGGAGCACGTACCAGTGCTGGTGACCGCAGCGTTGCTGAAGGATTTCCTGCGATCGTTACCGGAGCCGTTGCTGACCACCTCCCTCTACCCGCAATGGAGGTCTGCGCTGGAGGCTCCTAATTTGAATGCCAAATTATATCGTATGAAGGGGTAAGTGTGTGCGACTTTGTGTCCAATGTTTTTTATTTTTAAGATCATAGATTGCCAAAAAGGTCTGGATTATAATGTACCTACCCACGAATTGATCCAGATATCATTTTTGACGGTCATCTAAAACGAAAGATCTTGATCACTGAAGTATTTCAACTGATCGGCAATAAGCAGGTCAAAAAAATAGATCTGTATTTTGTGGACTAAGAATTTATTTTCTTCATATTTGTTATTCTATGAAATTGACATAGGTTGTTGGGGTGTTGGTCATTGGTTGTTGGAGGAGCCCCATTAAACGTTCAATAAATTAATTAAAAAAATGTCCCAAATAAGGCAAAGTCCTTAAAATTGCACAGATTGGCAAACTTTTTTGGTGCAATTGGTTTTAGATGATGTTAAAGGTTTCATGAATTTGGAACCGGCCAATTACAGTACAATTTCGAACACTTTAACCTGCCTCTGATCGCGTATGAAATTATAAATATCACATGGGACCAATGACAGATGAAGATCTTGCCCGTCTCTGCACTGAAAGAAATTTTTTCTAATTGTAGTGTAATCTAAATTGGTGGAACCAACTACCAAAAGAAAAAAATAGAGGCAATGAAACTGTTGACATCATTTGTCGTGCAGATTGTATTTTTGTTCATATCAAAGTTGATCGGTCTGTTTAGTAATTTTAAAGATTTTGGGATTCAGGTGCTTGTGTTTACTAGGCCATTTGAACGTGTAATGTGACATGTAATACAGTAGAACCTATAGTTTATCGCACTCTCGATTATCCAACTCCTCTGATTAATCGACATAAATACTGCCTTCTTCAAGTCACTAAAAAAACTTGAATCAATAATCTGGAATGAGCATTCTGGGTTTGTTTTTGTGAAGAAAGTCAAAAAATAAACTTTTTGTCATACCCATCCCAAAAGCACATTTTTTTACGTTCCTTAATGAAACAAAAAGTAGCGAATTTCGATACAAAGTCAAAAAATTATCTTCTGCACATTGGCATTTGCAATTTTAATTTCTCGCACTCGCATGGGTTGGTTACTTTCTCAGTTTTTATTATTTCTCGCTGGGAACCAAATACCGTATTTTTCAAAAACATTCAAAAAACAAGCAAATTGCGAAAAATTAAAAAAAAAATTTTTTAGTTTAAAAAAAATTATTTATTATTATTTGGGTCTGACCAAAAAAAATTCATCACCATTTTTTGGGGGAAAGTGATGGGGGATGTTGCAAAAAATAATGTGTGAGACACGTGCAAAGTAGGTAATTGGTACTTGTGTGATTTGCAGCACTCATCTTTGGCTTGCTCTGCAAAATTCACACTTGTATCAAAATCACCTACTTTTTGCACTCGTACCTATCACAAATAAATGTTCTGTTGGGGCTTTTTAATCAAAGTGGAGAGATTAATTTTGAATGAAAAATCTGTGAGAAAATAATACATAATTATACACTCTTATTCTACTTGCTCAAAATTTCAATATCAAAAAGTTTTTAAAGAAACCATCACTAGCGTTAAGATTGCAATTGCTGGACAATGTTTCATATTGTTATACTTGTAATATAATTTGCTTGTTCCACGCTTTATCATCTCCAGATATGAAGCATGGGTAACATATTTAATTCCTCATGCTAGGAAGCACAGGTTCAAATTTCAGGCTGGTTTCTTTTTTATAGTTTTTTTATTTTTTAATTATAATTTACTTGCGCATTTTACTTGGAATGAGCAATCTGCGTCAAATGAACATGAAAGAATTTTGTGGCGAGAACATTTTTGATGAACGAGCCAAACGCACAAAATATTTTCCAAGCATTATCAGTAAATGAAAATGCACGAAAGTTCTCTTCAAAAAAGGTTGAATACTCGAAAATATTTGTTTGTTTGGTATGTTTAGTTATTTCTGTGTGTTCAGAGTTAAATGCGCAAGTATGGACCGACCATCAGATTTCACTTCACACTACATTTTACATGTCCTAAGGTTGGTTCAAGAATTAATGAGAATGGAAATGTGAAGAGGAATGTAGAAGATGGAAATACAGAATGTAATGGAAGTGGTCACATTAGCCCGAGAATGAGAACCACCCAAGAATGGGAATGGGAAAGTTGCTTGAAGTTCATCTTTCCCATCCTCATTCTTGGATTTCTAAAAAGCGCATACGAAGAACATATTATTTTCACATCACTTATTTATCGTTACCATTACCAGTGAGAAAGTATTGTCAACTGACCATTGAAATTCTCCTTCCCATTTTTATTCTAGCTCCCATTCTCGTTCTAGTTCCCGTTAATTGTGAACCAGCCTTTATGGTTGGTCCATACTTGCGCATTTTACTCCAAACAAACAATCCGCGCCAAACACGCGTGAAAAAATTTTCTAGTGAAAACCATTTGGTCAAACAAACCAAAGACACTAAACATTTTTGGAGTATTGTTGGTAAATGAAAATGCGCTAAGGATTCATTCAAAAAAGGTAAAATACTGCGAATTTTTGTTACTTTGGTTTGTTCCATTTGTTTGGAGTGAAGTGTGCAAGTGTAGACCCACCATTATGAAAGCTTATTTAAAAAATAAAATAAAATAAAATTATTTTTAATGTAATTATTTTATAGAAACGTTATTGGCTAAGAAACACTGTCATTAATTCTTTATTAAAAATTCTTAGTTACAAAATTCAGCGTTAAATTTAGTGTCAGATTTTGTACGTGAGGTGACACCACTGACGCATCCATTCAACACCACCTTTGACCAACTACTCCTTTCTGGCATTTTTCAACCCCGCTCGTAAATCAAACTTGCACCATTAATGCAAAAAATATATGATTTCCCACTACCCCCTACATTCCTATGTCGCTGATTATGGAACAGCTAATCGTACATACATGCCGAATTTAAAAGGACCAAAAATTTTGAACTTTACTATCGCCGAGAAATGATCTTTCATCTCGCCGCAGTCCTCTCGTATAAAAGCACCAGAGTTGACTGTCTGATCTTTGTCCCCACCACGTGATCTAGCCCCCATCGCTGTCCCAGAAAAAAGTGTGTTTTAATTTCCTACGTATTACCGAGTGTTTTTATTTTTTATTATCATCGTTGTTGTTGTTGTTTTGTCACTCGTAGGGTGTTGGGGCAATTACCAAAACCGAATCATTTGCTGCTTATACATTTTTTGTGCGTCCTTTACCATATCGCAAGACGCTCATGCCATACGCTTATGTCGGCCGCAAATCTGGGCGTTTGCGTCGGACCGTCGTTACTCTGGTCAGACTGCCCAAATGTGGGAGACGATCTGCGGGTCGTACCCTCGGTGGTCGAGTGCCTGATCACGCACTGCGAACTGTTGTGCGGATCTCACGTACCTAGTCTTCTTGGAGATCTGCGCGACTCTGGCACCGAGGAATCAGACTGTGAGTATATACCTAGCTGCGTATTTTTTGTTTTTTCTATTGTTAAGTACTTTTTTTGTCGCACGCTTCCGAAGCCATTAGCCTGGTTCACACTTGGCTAGTTTTTATGCTGCTAGCCAGCCACTTGGGGCGCTGTTCTGTTCACCGTTGAAAATCAACGTAAAGTTGGAAGTTCGCAATATGAGATTCTAATCAGATTCTTGTAAGACTAATCCGCCGACTTAAAGTTAACTTGAATGGTTAAAATGGCGTAATGACTGGCGATGGGCAAAATTGTTCATTTACAGAACCTGGTTTGCCCGCCTCTGGTTTTTCAATCCGCTCCCATCTCCAAAACTGCTCCGATAATATTTAAAATGAAAACCATTGAACTAAGATTGAGTCTACCCTTACTGTACTGGACTGAGCCATATCTGTCATCGATATTTACGCTACGAATAAGTGGTATCCCTTATTCCCTTCAATACAATCGAAAGTTATCAACAGAAATCGGGTAAGAATAGAAACGTCGAGGTACGTAATAATTGTGTTGGCTGATGATTCTATAAAAATTTGGCTGAATTCACACGTTTTGTTTTCAAAGTATTGCTGAAATTCCATCATTTTCCATTCCATGCAGTCAAAGTTATCGAGAAGAGTTATGAGGGAACTATTGATTGCAGAAGGGCGAAGAATCTGCGAAAATTTCAGCTCTCCACAACTAACAGTTCTCTCATAATTCCTCTCGATATCTTTTATTGTATGGAATATTTATGCAAAAAATATGACCTAAATCTAGTTGCAGAATTTCAGCGATATTTCGAGGACGAAGGGTATGATTTTAGCCCTTATTTTCACCGTATACTTTGTTAACATAGGTAATGTCGATACCTCCGAAAAATTCGGTTGTCGAGATATTACTGAAATTCTGTTCAGATTGAGTAATTGAAACAATAAAGATTCAATCTAGCTGAGGACTTGGTGGAATTTCAGCAATATCTCAAAAATGAAATGTGCGATTGAGCTGAAATTTTCACGGAATTTCAAGCTAACATACTGCGACAACTTATAAAAATTTCAGCTCTCTACAATAAACATGTCTCTCGTAATTCCGCTCCCAATCTTTGATTGTATGAGATATCAGTGGCAAATGATATGTTTATGTATTCAGGGGGTGGAGGGATTTGAACCGTACCAACTGAATACCCAATTTCCTCACCTTACCATCACCCAAAATTCAGTACCGTACTCACTCAGCCATGGTACTGGGTGATGGTGAATGAGAAAAATACGATACACACTCCGATTTGTGTGGTTTCTGCCACACCACTCTCTCCCAGTATAGTGGAACGTAATACAACCAGATGGAGATTCAGCTGACAATCAGGCATGTGTAGGGGAAAGGAGGGCAAGTTGGCAACCGTAGGCTTCAACATTTTATAACACAGGCTGTAACAGTTAGAGCACTGCTTTTTGCAGCAAAAGTTAGTTTGAAGTTTCGACTACATTTTGGCCCAGAATTGGATTTTTATATTGATAATTAATGAGAGATTTTTGACAATTTCTGCAGTAGGTCAAATTCGCCAACTTACCCAAAATGTCAGGTAAGTTGACAAATGGAAATTTTTCTATTAAAATACGTACAGAATGCAAAGATTTCACATTTTCTTTTATTCAAATAACGCTTTTCTACATTAATAAATATCAACCTTGATTAAATTTCAGCTTACTTCCACTGATTTATCTTTGAATCTTCTGAGAGTGGTTTCAGGTATTGCATATTTTATTGCTATACTGTTAATAGAAGCTCCTGTTCTTTGTCGCTCTTCTAAAGCATCCTTCATTTGATCCCAACTGTACGTCTTTTTCGGCTTTTCTTTATT
Organism: Ericerus pela; assembly: GCA_011428145.1. Taxonomy (NCBI): domain Eukaryota; kingdom Metazoa; phylum Arthropoda; class Insecta; order Hemiptera; family Coccidae; genus Ericerus; species Ericerus pela. The sequence continues at coordinate 1,349,392 of WOFM01000119.1, forward strand.
CATAATTTCGATTTTGTAGAAAAATCTAGTTTAAAAAAAAGTTAATATTTTACTGATAACAATTTGCCAATTTGCCCTTCCAGCGGAAATTTTTTTGAATAAGCCATTAAAAATTTAAGTTTGCATGTAGCGATCTGGTAATTGCATTAAATTATAGAGAATACTTATCTTTTCAGAATAATACCATCAAACATTGAGAAATTACAAATCAAAATTTTTAATTCCTTACCCCACAAATACAAAATATTATAGTAGCACCTCAAAAAAAAAAACTTTCAGGGATTATTATTTTTAAATGGCTTTTTATAAAAACTCACTCGGTCATGGTCCACTAACATGCAAGGTCTATCACATACTGAAATTTGGTGGCGCTATCTACTATAGTTTCAGAAAAAACTGCAGTTTGCCAACTTACACTCCTCGCCAACTTGCCCTCCTTTCCCCTATGGGAGTAGCAGATGCCCCCTCATCTTTACTCGCAACGATACACATGACCTGTAGTGCTATCACATTTGGCAGGTGGTGAGGTGATGTACTACCAACATGGTAAACATGTCCGAGTGCCACACCCTATCTCTCAGATCACATTGGGGTCACAACTTGAGGTATTTAGGAGGTATGGTGATTCACACCCGTATCGGCTGAATACCTAACTTCCTCACTTCACCGTCACCCAAAATAGGGCACCGTACTCACTCGGCCATGGACGGTGAATGAGAGAAATCAGTACACACACCGATGTGTGTGTTAGCTGCCTCGATATGAACTGAGCTCAATTTAGCTGCTAAAAACAAAAACTAGCGTTAAAAAAAACTGAAAAAATTTAATTTAGGTCTTCGGAGCATTGGAGCAGAAAGGAGAGTAAGGAGTATACTTTATCATGCGGGTGCAGTTTCAGAAACCATGTCTTTTAAAACCAGATAGCTCCGGAACAGCCTATCCCTAGTAATGATTTCAACTGTTGACGGAATTATGCCCCAAGTAGCCGACTAGTAGCTAGAAAATTTGCCAAGTGTAAATTAGGCTACTGGGTGCAGATATGGAGAGCATCTCTATGGTTATCTGTACGGCCAAAATGTAGTGCCCGTTGTCAGATTAAATTTCAGTCGTTTACGTATCTATCTTATGATTGCAGCCATGAAACGAGACGACTCTTCGATCGACAGTCTCGAATGCAGCCCGCCGCCTCGAAAGGACAAAATGTCGTTGAGTCGAGACTCGGGTCTAACGATGTCGGATTCGCAGCTTTATACTCCAGACGAGGAAGAAAGTGGATCTACCAGCTCGAGTGGTTATGATCCGGCATTCGAATCTCACGCTAAAGTAAGTGTGTAAGGTGGATGATACCCACTGGCTATTGTTCGTTCATTGGCGTCCTACCAAACGTATTTTGTTTTCGTGTTCGAACACTCTCAAAAATGGGGTCAACACCGGATTTGTTTCAACGGATTTTACTCCGAAAAGATTTTCGACTATTGCATCCGATCAGTTCATTTTCTTGAGTGCGAATATATGTTTTGGTCTCCTGCTAATCTGAATCCAAAATTTTGTTCGTATCCAAGAAAAAAAAAATGGACTTCTCGTTATCGTTACATGCAAGTAGGTCGATATGCAGCCTCGTTAGGACCTTATGGCAGATAACATTTACTATTTATAAATTGAAAAAACATTACCCGAGGTGAACAAAAATAAAAGAGAGCTCACACGTTTCCGGTAACTCGCTCTTTTAGCCTTGTTGGTTGAGTACCTGCTTTCCATTTTGTAGTTTGAGAGATCAAATCCACATCGTGGCCAGCAGAATTCTTAAGAAAAAAAGAAGAAATTAATGATTTGAGTTAAGTGGCGGGCATACGTCATTGAAAGGTGTGGTTTATATGGAACTAATAAGGTGTGAGAAAATAGATTGAGGTATGAGATCACTGAGGAGCGAGAAAAAGAAATAAAGGAGTGAGCAAGGTACCGAGCGAGTAAGAGTTAAGAAATTCGCCTCTTTCATCAAGCCGTAAGGCGAGTACACATTTGTATCAGTCTGCCGTATCATGACACGATACTCACCAATGATACAGCTCTATAATTTTGTCAGGCGTTGCTTGGGATTGAAGATTTTGCGATCCCAGTTAGTGGCTTTTAATGTGACGGCAGAATACAGACTTTAAATGGAAAAGGCAGTATCATCATATCATTTTTTGATACAGTACGAGGTTATGGACCTCGTACCCATTGAGATGATTGGATGATATGATATGGCAGAATGATACGAATTTGTATCCTCCTTTAGATGCCTCGTAAATACGGCAATTCGTACACATGTTGCAAAAAAGTATGTTTTAATTTCGTACGTACGTGAGGAATGTATTTTATTGAAACACAAAAAAGTATCGTTAAAATAAGAAAGGCGTAGTTTTGTGGTGTAAGTTTAACAACTTCTACCTCAAGCCAAAATACATACAAAAATTGTTACGAAGTATACGCAAATATAATTTGATTGGTGTGATCCGTATCATACGTACGGGATATCAAAATCCTTAATTACTCGGATGGTTGGAGGCACTCTACATAATTAGTACGTAGGTACGTACTGGAGTTTTACTAATTTTTTAAATTTTTTTTTTTTTTTTTTTGGCAGGTTTCATCATCGCTATCGATGCCGGTGAACTACGTGCGCGTGTACGGCGGCTGGGAAGAAAGACTGAATCCGAATTACTTCCAGCGTCAGGCGTGGTTCAGGCAGCGTTCGCGCCGCATGAACGCGGCAGCGGCCGCCGCCGCCAGCAAAAACGGCGACGTGCGTCGCAGCGCCTCCGAAGAGAGCCTCCTCGACAGTTCGTCGGATCCGCCGCCAGCGCCGCCGCGCCGCAACAAGGCGTCGGCGGCGGCGACGCTGCAGTCGTCGCACGGCTGTTACGAACAAACGCCGCCGTATCCGTCGGCCAAAAACGGCGCCCTAATGAAGCCGCGTCGCATCGACCTGTCGTCGTCGGCGTCGACGTCGTCGTTGTTGTTGTTGAAATGCGGCGGCGACAGCGACGGCGACCACCGAACGGGCGTCGCCGAAAATGACGGCGTTGCGCCTTACGCGCCGCCCCTCGCCTACAGAAAGGAGTCAAACGCCAAGTCTGCAGTTCCTAGCGCCGATAATTTTTTGCTGGAAAGGTAAGCATCCGTGGTCGAATGTTATATCGTGTTTACTTACGGCTTCTTCGACGAAGGACGGAAGTGCGAATGGAGGGGGGCGGTAATAAGTCGAAGAAACTGGTATTGCGATGCCGCACATGGAGGAAGAGAATTCATGGGCAGTTGGAGAGATGCGGGAATTTTTGATGTGGGTATAGATTTGGCGCAGGTACCTACACTATCGTTGTTGAGAGAGAAGGTTTCTGTGAAAAGAACGTTGAGCTGCAAAATTTTCTTCCGAGAGTATTATTTAAGAAAAACAAAAAAACAATACTGCAGCAATACTTTTCCAGAAAAACATGTTTGCCAATTCTCATCTATAATTTAAAAAAAAAAAAAAAAAAAATCTATATCCTTAATAAATGTGATGCCGAAAAGATGCTCGTAACCCCTACCCTTGCGCCGTAAATACGAAAAATATACTTCAAGCAACGCGGGTGACGCTTGCTTTCTCCAGCGATTTGTTTATGCGTTACATTTTTTTCGAAAACTACCGAATCAATAACTCCTATCAGACCTGGTCCGACATGAAAACTACATTTTGTGAAAATTTTAGCCCTGCTCCTTTTTTAGTTTCACCAAAATGCTGAAAAAACCATTTTTCCAGTAACTTTTATTTTTCTGTTTTCTTGAAGACAACTGAACCAATCGGCACCACACCTTTGTCAGTCATTTACACATAATTAAGATCGATGCATCGTAAAAATTTCACTGCATTCCTTTCGTGGTTCCCGTAAAATCCTAGAAAAACCACTTTTCCAGGAATTTTTTGTTCTCCAGTTTTCGCGAAAACCACTGAATCAATAGGCAACAAACTCTTTCCAAACTCGGTCTTATATAATGACTACCTTTTGTAAAAATTTTCAGCTCTATCCCTTTTGTAGTTTTTTCAAAACCGTGAACACAAATTTTAGATGATACATACGTATGCATACGTGCATTCATACATACATATACACATATATACATATATATACATATATACATATATATGTTACTGTCTATGTGATGGGTAAATTGCCCTCACATTTTGGGTATTGCACACAATTACCGGAAAATGTATAAAATGACGGGCTATATTTTTCACCATGTGCGGCGATTATTGGGCCATGGGCAATGTACGAAATATGGGGGATAAAAATAAACCAGTCTATTCGCAATACTCTTCCTTCCACCCTTATCGCTTACGTGTACTCAGACTGTCAAAAGTGAGTTCTCATTACTCATTCAGGGTTGTATTATTTTCCATCATCTCCACCCGTAACTCGTTTGTGTGGTCGTTTTTGATATGGGTTGTAAAGATGTTGTTGTCGATATACATTAATACTGGTTTTTCTTCCACTTTTGTTACCTTTACCATGTCCCCTCACCTCTGCCCCTGTAAGACTTACGTTGAAGTTATTGTTTTTTATTCGCGTCTAATCTTACTCGTTGGTTGCCTTTCAGACGTTCGCTGCCATTAAATTCGTTGACCATAAAATGCGATAGTAACCCGAGCCAAGGTTGCAGCAGTGGCAGCAATAGTAGCGGAGGGGGTTGTGGAGGTCTAAACGGTAGTATTAGCATGCAGCACCTTTCGCGCACCAGCGAAAACCAACCGCACCTTCAACAGCAGCAGCAGCAGCAGCAACAACACCATTACTCTAATATCTGCATAAACAACTCCACCGCCAGCACCATTTCCACCGGCAGTAGTACCTCGTCGCCCAGCTATCGTCTGCACGAAGACAGCCAGAACAATACCAGCAACAGCAGCAGCAGCAGCGGCAGCAGCTGCAACAACAACAATAACACCCCCACCGCCATCCCTACCAGCAACATGGTTACCTCCGCCATGTCGGCGTTCTCCAACGGCATCGGCAGCGGCAACGGAGGCGGCGACTACTATTTCGCGGTTCGCGAGCAAATCGAAGAGATCAAAAATCTGGAATGCGAAGACTCCAGCACGCTGTCCGACGAAGACTGTACGCCGCACGTGTCGCGTTCGAATTCGCGCGGCAACGAAGTCGTCGCCAAGCTGCGATATTCGCCGGCCGCCATTCACGCCGTTCGCGCGGCCGACGCGTCGCCTTCCGCGTCCGTCGCTGCCGCCGCTAGTGCTGCGGCTTCGGCTTCAGCGGCGGTGACGGCCACGACGACGACGACGACGTCGTCGTCTTCGTCTTCGTGCGTCGTCCGCGGCCGCGTCAAACGCAAAGAAGAGCGCGCTGCTCATCGCAGTCGCTCCCTACCCCCTCCACCGCCATATCGACCCCCACCGCCAGCCACTAGTCGCCGAGCGCCCATCACCTCGTATTATCTGGGCGAATGCACGCAAATGCAGAAATACGTCATCACCAGGACCTACATGGACGAAGAGTCGTACGTCTGAGAGCACCTACTGTGGTGAAGAACTGAACCCCTTCCCTGTCCCCGTACCCATCCCTGCCCCCTCGCCTGGGGAGAATCCGAGAATCACTCGAGAACCACTTACGTTTGTTTGTTTGTTTGTTTTTTTTTAATTTTTTTTTTTTCAATATTAAACTTCGTATGCATTTTTTTCTACAATTTTTTCATTATGTAATTTGTTTTTTCGTTGTAGAAATTTAATTGTAAAAAGAAAAAATTGAAAAATTGACTATTGATGCATCTTTGCAGTGCGCACCACGTCGTATCGTTCTCTTTTTTTCTATTTACTGTATTTTTTTTTTTTTATTTTTTTTTTTGTTTTCAAAATGTATTCTCTTTGTGTACTGATGTAAGTTACCACAATTTCGTCGGTGTAAATTATTTTTGACGTCTTTTTTTTGCCTTCTTTCCTTTTTTATACTACAAATATTTACTTATTATTTTAATATACGAGAATGTTCTCGCGATTTTTTTATATTTTTTTTGCTCTTTTGTAAAGCGTTTTTTTGTGAATGTATACGTCTTCATATATATTTCATTCGCTGTACTATTATATTCGGAACCAGTGTTTTTCATTGCTTTCTTGGTAAACTCTGTCCCAGTGGTGTAAAATGAGTAGACATTTTTTTTGCTAACGAGTGAAATATTGAAAATTTACGTTTAAACAAAATTATTTAGAAAAGTTACGTAATTTTCGTATATCTCGTAATTTATTTTTTCCATTTTAATACAACTGATGAGATTATTTCGTCTTCACACATATTAAGGATGTTTTCTTTTCTTCCTTTATTTTTTTTTTTGATACATGTTTTTTCGTTTTTTTACTACCCACTGTAGACTATGTGTATAATTCGAACAAATTTGTAATTCTTTTTTTTTTTTTTTTTTTTTTTTATGTACACATATTTAAAGGATATTTCCTTTATTTTGTTGTTTCCTCTGTCTTCGTATCTTTATGTTTATCAAACATTATTTTTTTAACTCGAAACTTAGTAACTTAACTACCTGAACGAGAAATTCTTTTCACTAACATTTTCGTCCTTTTACCTTCAATGATCTTAGCGCATTCGCCAGTTAGACGTTATAATAGTTCAAGTCACTTTTTCTCTCTCTTTATTTTTCATTAAAATCGACTGCTCCTGTGTACAATACCGATCGATGCATTTTTTTCTTTTCCTCGAATGTGTTCTTGTATATTATATCGATTAGTACGTCGATTCGGTTCGAATTTTAGACTTACATTTTTTTTTTTTTAACTAACGTACTGCTGTATAGAATGTTTGTATTTTTGTTTTTTTAGTTTCCGTCTATTCAACGTGAATAGATGTGTAAAAAACAAAAACGAAGAAAGAAAAAAGCCAGTTCCCAATAGCCATTCAATTTTTAGCAGGTTTTCAAAAAAAAAAAAAAACATCGAACCTGCTATTTTTTTTTCGGACTTATACTTATTTTCTAAGATTTTATTTGTAAATAATTTATTACCAAATATTAATAAAAGTTGTTTTCATTTTTATGTCTACTTTTGTTTAATGAAGAATTTGATGAATATGAATAGGGTGGATTTGTTCACTCTGTGGGCTAATAGGTGGACGATTTTGAAACTGGACTTGGTTTTTGTTCATAGGCTACCGTACCGTCCAACCGACCCATTTAAAATTCAATGACACATGACAGTATACGTCAAACAAATTAAGGAAGAAACGTATTAAAATTTGCATATTTTCCAAGTACTTACCGACATTTTCTTCATTTTCGAAAAATTAGTGCTGATATTTTCTGAATTACGAGCACAAAGTGAAAATTAAGTGGAGATAGCCGAAGATGTTTGTTATTTGAAGGGAGACTGAAATAATTTCAAGTTAGTATAGCATTTTAACAAAAAAATAACTAGAACAATTTTCTGTATCAAACGGTTATTTCAGCTCATTTTCATACATAAGTATTTACAATTTCTGTCGCGAAAATGGCTAATGTCTTGAAAATCTATAATTGCGCCTTTTAATCTAAAATGTGTGCAACATTTCATACGTCAAATCGAAATATCGGTCATATGAAAATCTACGAATCGGTATTAGTAACGCTATCAGTCAGGATTATTGCAAACTATTTTCTGCATTTTGAAAATGAAGATACGACTCAACGCTCTCTTTTGAAATTTCATTGAACTATTGCGTACAATAAGAAAAAGCTTGCATAATACGTACCTACATCCATAATAATGTGATATTTACTCATCGAAAGAATTTGCAACATCGACATGGAAACAAACATCGATATCGAATTATTTTTAAAAATTGTGAGTGAAATTCACAAAGTTAATTTTTTTAAATCCTAGCCAAAAATAGCTAAAATAACCTTTGACTGTATAGCTTAATGGACTGCTAGAACTGATAAAATCTTGTAGCCAAACAATGCAGGCGTTACTTTTTGAAGAAGGTACTTTGTGTGAAAACTGAATTTGTATCGAGTTATATTTTTGTGACTCCTAACAATATAAGCAGTGAGAGAACGATATTCTTTCAAGTTTCACTACGGTCGTTTTTTGTAAAAAGAACGCCTGTTAACAGTGGCTTTAGCGGTGTTCTATTTAACCCTATGTATTTCTTATCAGTTCTAGCAGTCCATTAAGCTATATAGTCAAAAAAATAACGAATATTTTGAAAACGGTAAGACATAGAGCACTGTAGACAAAGTTTTTGGTCCCCTGTTCGACAAATTCCCGCCATAATTAGAGGAGGGATTTTTCTAATTTCAAATCCCACTCCCCTTAGGGTGTCTCTTGGGGAGGCTGCTTGTTGGTTCCATCAGAAGTTCGTGTGTTTCTTAGGCTCACATTCACAAATGTCACTTTAACCTTCCTTCACTTAAACTTAACTTGAAAATGACTTTTGGAACAATTTTGTAGTTAAGAGTGTGATAACATTTTATATTTACATTGGAACTCTCATAAGAGATACAATGCTCCCATATTTTCCAAGTACAAAATTGTGCAAAAGAAATTTTTAAAATAAAATTTAATTGATAGGAGTTAAAGTGACGTTTGTGAGTTATTAGTTTTCCCGAGCCCCTAACTGATCCCATCCGTTCTTATTTAGGGCTCATACTGTTTATAGCTATTTTCAAATTACTTGTTTTTTCAACGTAATGAGATGATCGCGCCTGCATTATTTCGAAAGTATGCAACCAAACGTACGTTAAATGAAAGAAAATTTCTTAAAATTTAAATAACTTTAAATGGCAATATCTCAAAAACGGTGATACATAGCGCAAACATAAGCGATCTTTCGTAATCTCGTTGAAGTTCAATCAAGTCTCCCTATCAACAATGCAAATTTCAGCAACCTACGATGCAGTTGAAAAATTGTAGAAAATTGCCGGCTGTTGCTGATAACAGAGGATTAAAAATCACTTTACACATGTTGAAACTTGAAGAAATGTGATGAAAAGACTAGTCCAATGTATTTCAGGGAATAAAAATCTTTATTTAAACAAAATATACAGGTTATCAATGTTATTCCGGTGACGTTCGTTTAAAAATAAACTATCAACAGATTTGGTACAGAATAGGCCTAAAATAGAAACTAATTTAAAGTACAATTATTGTTGCGATGTTTTTTTTTTCTTTTCAATTAAAATTCCATTGATCATCCGCTGAAACACAAATAACTTAATCAAATTTGTTTCGTACTCTTTTAAGATTCCTTAAGAGTATGTACCAATAATCATATTCAATGAAAAAAACGTAAGTTATTTTAGTTTCGATATAAACGTACAGGCTGTATTTTAATCGAGTCAGTTGGATACCGAAGGATATACTAAAAAAAAAAAAAAAATATTGAAGAAGAAAGATATATCTGAAAACAACAAAAATGAGTTACGATTCTAAAATACGAAACCATCAACTGGTCACTAAACCTAGCGTATGACTAGAAACTGTACTTTTAAATGGGACAGTTTTTTTTTTCTTTCTTAAAAAGACACAAATTTACACAACATAATACACTTTTGATGAAATGTTTTTGTAACCCTGTTTGACGAACTGCAATATTATTTATAGTCTACAAAAGTAAATTTAAAAATAAAAAAAAAAAAGAAAGAAAAAAAAGAGACATCATACAAATAAATAAATAATTATAATACAATCTGTGTACTTAACGACAAATTTATAATAATTTGCTTCATGTTCAGAACTTTCAAATAATAAAAAAAAGTTAAGTTGGTAGGTAGGCAGATTTATTATTTTATTTTTTATTTTTGTCAAAAATAATTTGAAATTAAAACTGCAATATTAATTTTGACAGAGGATAGAGGCATATTCGCTATTGCTGACTAGTTGGGTATTTCGAACTTTAATTAAATTATTATTTTTTTTACACAATCGGTCGTAATATCTGTCGTTGAGTACACAGAATATTCGAATAATGAGGTAAAACGTAAAGTCTTATCACATTAATTTTTTTTTATCACCTACAAAATAAAAAGATCACAGAAAATTACAAGTGTTCGAATGAGAATCTACCGATGAAGTTGAACATTCTAAAAAAAAAAAAAACCAAAAAGTGCATTAAAAATTTTTTACGAACGGTACAAATTATCCTAATGTTACGTTTCGGTGATTTTTTTTCATTGATAACTATTATTAATTTGTTTTACTTTTCTTTTTAAAAAAATGGAATAGTATAAACGAAAGGTGGTAGGTATTTAAAAAAATTTTTTTTCAATGTTTTATTTTTTCAGCGAGCACTCTATGGCTTTAATCTCATGAAACCAGCACCGTTGGATCCCAATCGTAATTCCTCGTACAGGGATGGTGGTACTTCCGAAGGCATCGGGACATGTAGCGGCTCTTGTTTCCAGCCTTGAGCCGGAACAGCCGGAACAGCCGGACTTGAGACGCCGTTCGCTAATCCATTGCCCATGTAATTATTTTCAGTAGGCTGCAACACGTGAGAGAAAACGACTGGTAAATTACGTAGGAAATCAATGGGGGCTACTCGTGTAGCTAGTAGTGAAGGAAAAAGGTTCACTTTGTCCATCAGACTGATTTTGAATTAGACAGTTTAAGTAGGAATAACTCATTTGGAATATTCTACGTTCGAATATAACCCATCGGAATTCTTTTACCTATAAAAAAAAGCTCGATAGCGTACCCCACAAGCAGTGGCCGATCCAAGATTAGCTGAAGGGAGGGGCTAAATTCAAAATATTATACGATCGATACCGCAATTCTGTAATCTCTAAATATAGTTTACCTAATCTTGGGTAAGTTGGTACCTCAAGTAGGGGCTATAGCTTCAGCAGCCTGTTGCCCTACCCCTTGGATCTGCCACCGCCCACAAGGCTGAACAATTGAGTTAACAACGTCTAGAAATGCCGAAATACTTACTGATTATAAAACGATACTGTAACGGCCAAAAGAGGTGGTAATGTACCTGGTAACTACCTCTTTTGGGAGTACACCATACACGAAATACCACGTACTTTAAAAGCAGTAATACTTCTATGATTGATTCAGATTAGTCATCCACAAACTATCGTGGACCTTAACATTTGTTTGAGACTCAATAATATTTAAACACTTCAGTGAATTAACACACATTTAATATTTTAATATTTTGCACATAATGTACATAATTCTACGTTAATAGTAATACATAGTCAATTACAATTCAACCAGCAAGACTATCTGTTCACTAGAAACTTCTACGAGAGAGGTTCCAGGTACTTAGAAGTAGCTGTTGGAAGACTGCACTAAACTGAACAGAACTGAACAACTATACAACTGAATCGAGAGATTATATACTCGTTCAGGGTATGAAAACGTACGTGTCGGATAGGTAAAGTGAAGTAGGGTGTTGTTATTATAGGGCTGTGCTGACTCGTCGAGTACTCGAGGGACAGGTACAACCAGGTCATAAATATACAGAAGGTATATCTGTATATGTGAAATTCAATATAAATAATTTGGTGGTTGTTTATGAAGAATAATAGGAAGGTAATTGTTGACAAATATCAATGTTTTTGGTATTTGGAAATGAGTGAACGAATATGTTCGTCATTTCTCAAAATAGACGAAAATATACGTTACACAATTCTCCGGGGGGAACAAAAAAAATAGGAAAAAAAAAATTTTCCAAAGTCTATCCAACACATACATATGTCCAGATAATTCTGCATAATTAAAATTACGTCATATAATGCGAGTATGAATATATACTTAGAATAAGATTTTTACGAATATTAATTATGAGTAACAAATTTTTCTTACGTATATATATAAATAGTTAATATATCGTATTATTTTGCGTAATTTTTTACAATGCTGTGCTTTTTGTTAGATTTACACATTTTTGGTGGCAGGTTAATTTTAAATATACAATAATAATTATTAAGATAAGTGAGATTGCACTTAACCATATTAGGAACATTTCATTAATGAAAGTTATATAATCATTGAAATTTTGGTCGGGTATTTGAAGTTTGATGGATTTAATTTTGTTCTCCAGATTGTTCATGGGAACAGTATGCGGAACAAAATTTTTCCAATTAGGGTTATAGACCTTTGTCGTTGCCAGATCAATGGCTAGATCAAAAGGTTCTATCGAATCGGAAAAATATGTCCACAAGAGTGGTAAATGGTTTTCGATTTTAATAGCCTCTTCTAGCGATTCAGAGAGACAAGGGATTTCTATTGGGATGATTACATTATTTTTGTTATTTTCATCAATATTTTCAATTTGGATGTGACAAGGTACGTCCAGAATGAAGGTTCCAGGGGAATCATTGTTTATTTTTAATTTTTCAGATTTTTTCGTAACAGAGTTAGTTGCTACGAGGGAGTTAAAATTTACAATAGCAAACTTGGTGTGACCAATAGGGTGCACCAATGTTTGATTATTATTAGGATTGCATTTAAATGAGCAAGATTGTAATAGGTTATGGTTTAAATCTTGGAAGAATAAGTTCTTAGCACAAGATGATAATTTTTCACTTCCTCTATTAGAAGGAAGGAAGCATAATGGTTTATCCGAGTTACAATAATGGAGGTTGGTTCCACTAATATAACGTACAGAATTTGTTCTGATTTCATGAATAATCAGGGATGGTTCTTGATCCCAGCTACACAATTCATTAGAATGACTTTTGAATGTGAGCGGAATAAAGTCGTAGATTTCATATTTTGAGTCTAACTGTTTTAGAGGGATTTTAATTTCTAATTCTAACGTATTTTTAAAGAAGTTACAATTTACAAGTTCAGCATGATAATAGTTTTGAATGTCCTTAATGGGTATTGCTAGGTCGAGACCTAGATTTTTCGTAATTTTCGAAAGTTTTATTAAATCTTTTTCTAATATTTCTTTTGAGATAATTGAAGATGGGATCATATGAGATTTACACGACGTTAGGATATTTGATAGTCTTAACGTGTTTATTAGGTAATTATCATAGAATCCTTGTATATAGTTTAGGGAGATTAGAAGTTCGTGTTCTTCTAATGAATTTTCCATAAAAGAATTTGTATGCGAGATAAATCTTGTCATAAAATTATTTGTATGGTCAATGAAGCTATGCAGATTAGTAGACGTATTCACTAACGCTGCATGCTCAGTTAACAGTTGATTTTTTATAATATCGTATTCTTCTTTCAACGAGATTTCATTCGCCAAGAAGTTTCGTCCATCTCTAAAGTTTAACACTCGACAGCAAAATCGTAGCGCATCTCCGAAGAAAGATCTGATCGGGGTGAATACGCTTCGTTTGCTTCGAATAGACGATGGTGTCGAATAGAAATCTTGTATCATCGCAATGTTTTGTTCTTTCAGATTTTTTATGGTATTTTTTAATCGTTTTGCCATTTCTGCATATTTGCAATTTTTCCAGGTTGTTTCATTACACAACCGGTGTTTGAAATTTGTTGCCAATAATTTATCTGCTGACTCATGCAAGTCTAGCTTAATAGAGTAAATTATTGGGGCAGATTTCGAATATACGAAAATATTGCTTATCTCTTGAAAATAAGCGCCAGTTGACGCCGTCGTAATCCTATATGGGTCAGACGATGTTCTTTGCGCAATACTAGTCGAAGAAATAATTATTGCGAAATAGAAAAGTAGATTCGTATACATTTTCTGAAACAGAAAGAATGCAACGTCTAAGTTATTTACGAGAAAATGGATTATGCATATTACTGATTTGTTTTGATTTTCGTAGATTGGGGTGAAGGGGGAGACAAATTTTTTCGATATCCGAATTATGAATCTCGGTCAAATTTCTAATATAAAATTACTAATTTTATTTTTTCGTTAGTTTTCCGACTTTGCTTTCGTCGCTAACATCGTATTACTTTCTTGTTTGATTTTTTCTATTTTTTCGTGAATTTTTACTTTTTCCAATTTTTTTTCGAAGTTTAGTGAAGTGCCAGTGACTTGTTTTGGTTCGGTGCCGTGCGAGGAACATAACACCAATTTTTTTCTTTTTTCGAGTTAACTTTTCCGTATATTTAACAATGTCGATCGTATACATGAATGATCGCATGTTCGTGTCGACCGGTGTTGTAGAAGCAAACGAGACCTGGTTCCTAGGAGAGCAGGTTCTTCCAAAACTCCGACCGTTCCAAAGTTGCTTATGTGAGCCTCGGTTATACTTTTCGTTACATCGGTTGTTCTCCCTATTTTACCGTGTCTCGACTGTGTCTGATCGTGGTGAATTTCTTAATACGTTCGATCCATCGCGTATCCCTGGCGAGGTCATAGAGGAAGACTTGGGCTACTGGAGCCATTTCGTTAGGTACACGTGTTGTCCGGATTCGGAGGAGTATGCGAAGAAACTTCTCTTCCACCTCCGGATCTACTATCCTCATTCCATGGTTGTCGAGTTTGGGCCATCTGGTCTCAAACTGACATTCCGCGGTAATCTGGATACCAGAGGACTATCTGGGCTGGGCATACTCTCTGGTCTCCTTGTTGGTCTGCTTTGTGTTTCACAACAGACCAACGAGAAGGTAATCATCGAGTATGTTCACCTCGATCACATTTACCTAAACGATCTTCTGATTAACACCGCTGGGGTTCGCTTTGTTCGTTTCATCAACGATCACCACAAGCCGCGCCTCCACCTCTCCGTTTCTACCGTCGGTTTTCAATTTCTGCGACATTATGATGCCACGGAATATAACCGGGTCATCTCATATCGCAGTGGGTGGCTGCTATCCGCGCCGATTATCCACTCTTTTTCGTGGGACACCCGATCCATAGCGGAGAGTATGTCCACCGATGAGAGTGGTACCTCGGACGGCGGTCAGGAACCTGAGAACGAGGCCTCAAGTCCTTCCGGCAGCAGCTCATCCAGCGGAGACCAACTAGGAGAGTTCCTGGAGGGATATGCAGAGACGTGGGCAATTGGTAAGTAAATTTCACGTGTTTTTATAATTTTTAAGTCGATCAAGAATAAAAAAAAAATTTTCAAAGGTAAATTTTGAAGTGACGGGACATAAACAAATATGATGGGGGAGGGAGGTATCGTGTTTGAAAAAGCCAAGTAACTACGGGTAATATACTTTACACACAGTTACTTTGGTTTTTTCCGAGGGCGACCCCTTGGTTTAGGTATGATTTGGGTTGGGATGGGATTTTCGATGTTTTCGTCTACTTCTTCTATTTTTATTTTACTATTTAATTCGTCGTTATTACGTGATTTATACGGAATTAATCGTCGTACGTGAACTGTTTCGTCGTACGCAGTTTTATCGTCTGTTTTAATACGAATTGCATAATTTAAATCCGTGACCTTTCTAACAATTTTATATGGTCCGGTATATTTCATTTTATTTTTCGCGACGTTTTTTGATTGACGCAGCAGAACAAGGTCATTAGGCTTGAAGTCAATGATCCTATGGTGTGCGTTATAATGTTTCGCGTTTTTTTCCGATGCTTTCTTTGCTAAGCTCGGCGTTTTTTCTCTCGTTTGAAGGAGATTTTCAATTTCTTCTTCACGAGTTGTTTTATTATTATTATTTTCCGGTATTTCTGGTATATGTACTTCTGGGTTGAATCCATGAAGTAGGTAAAATGGAGATTTATTATTTAAGTGTTCGATTGGGCTTATATTGTATGCGAAAATAATTTTATTAATTGTTTCGATCCATTCTTTTTCGTTTGAATGGTCGTATTTTGATAATGATTTTTTAATTACTCCGTTGATTTTTTCAACGAGTCCTTGCGATTGGGGGGAATAAAACGAGGAGTAAATAATTTTAATATTATTCTCTTCGCAAAAATTTCGGACGGTTTCATTCGCAAAATGACCTCCGTTATCGCAAGAAATTTTACCTGGGGTGCCATACGTATAACAAATAAATTTCAAATACTCAATTACGCATTGAGCATTTGGATTTTTTGTTGGACGTATGGTGCAGAAATTTGTGCTTTTGTCTACACCGACAAGCACGTACGAGTGTTCGTACTCGGTATTAAATTTTCCGATGAAATCAATCTCTAAATGTGAAAACGGTTTAGGGTTTTCGATTTCTATATGTTTGAGGTAGCCAGCCTCTTTCGGGGAATTTTGTGCCATTTGACATTCATGACACGATAATACGTATTCCGTAATTTTTTGTACCATGTTTTTAAAGAAAAACTGATTTTTTATTTTATTTTTTGTTTTTTTAATTCCGAAATGACCTCATACAACGGATCGTCATGTAGTTTTTTAGAACTACCGGAATTAATTTTTCGGGAATTACTGTAACCGCTTCATCATACGATGAGGTTGGGTTAGGTAATTTCTTTAAAACATTATTTTCGTCCAGAAAATATAATTGTATAGTACGATTTAATTTTCGTATTTTATTTTTATCTTTTTTTATTTCGTTGTAATTTAATAATGAAATGACATTTTTCCAATGCGGGTCATTTTCCTGCATTGTTTTTAAATTTTCGGGCAATTCAATTTTTTGGGGGGATTCAGAAGTTTGACCTTCTGATTGGGGGGGTAATGTGATGTCGGGAATTGACATTTGTGTGACAACTGGGGTCACAGGAGGGGTTGGGGTGATCTGATTATCGAGGTTTGCCTCTTTAAGAGCAGATCTTGTAACTACATTAGTAGTTTTGTTGGGACAATTTTCAGAATGATTTAACTCATTCTGTGGGATTGTGGTTTGTACCACGGGATAATATGGGAAGGTTGATGCAAGGGAAGGGGGAAAGTAATATGTTTGGGGCGTTGTACTTGGGTAGTACCACGTATTTTGATTCTGAAAGAATACAGGGTTTAATGGGACAGAATTGTCATTGTGAATTCTACACACAGTATTCACATTTTTCTCTTCGTCTTGAAGAGCATATTTTTTATTTACTAAAAATTCACCTTTTTCAAATGTGATTTCGTCTGGTTCATCATGCGGACGAGATAACATATCAGCCATACAATTATTTTTTCCGGCGATATGTTTAATTTGGAAACTATATTCGTTTAATTTAGATATTAATCGGATTAATCTTGGACTTGGAGTATTAAATTTCTGATGATAAATCAGAGGTTTATGGTCCGTGTATACTACAAAGCGTAATGCAAGTAAGTATCCACGGAAATGAGCTAATGCATTCGTAATAGCTAACATTTCCAAGTCAAATGAACACAATTTTGACTGGGCAGGTTGGACTCTCTCAGAGAAATATCCAACTGGATGTTTATGCTTCGTAACGGGATTAGTTTGCAGCAGCACTGCACCTAATGCGATTTTCGAAGCATCAACTTCTACACAGGTTTCTAATTTTGGATCATATATTGCTAATACAGGTTTGGAAATCATAATTTCTTTTAATTTTTCAAATATTTCAAGATGTTCTTGATTTAATTTTATTTTTGCATTTGATTTGCTATCTGTACCTCTTAGTAAATCAGTAAGAGGAGCAGTAATTTTAGCTAAATTAGGAATTAATTTCCTATGATAATTTATTGATCCTAAAAATGATCGTAATTGTTTTAACGTATTAGGGGGATTTAAATTTTTTATTGCCTCTATATTTTTATTTAATGGACGTAATTCGTTATATCGGACCGTATGTCCTAATATTTCGATTTCGTTCATTGCAAATTGGCATTTTTTTGTTTTTATTTTTAAATTTACTTTATTTAATCTTTTTAATACTTCCCTTGTATTTTCAAGACACTCTTCGAAAGTTTCTCCGAAAATACAAATGTCGTCCAAATAACATACCATTTTTTTCCAGAATATATCATGGAATATGTCATCCATGATAGTTTGGAAGATGGACGGGGATATACTTAAACCTATTGGAGTGGAATTGAATACATAACCAATTCCATCCACATTTATTCCAGTGTATTGTTTAGATTCTTCCGTGAGAGGAATCTGTAAATATCCACTGTTTAAATCAATTGTTGTAAACCATTTTTTATTTCTTAAATATGGCCAAATAATATCAATTGTTGGCACACGATTATTATCCATAATTATTCTTTGATTCATTCTTCGGTAGTCTACTAATACTCGATAGACTCCGTCTGGTTTCTTTTTTACAAATATTGGCGATTCAAATTTCGATTTTTGTTTTTTTAGGACACCTACTTTTACTAGATCATCTACTAGTTTGTGTAGGGCCTCATGTTCTGCGTGTGAGAATTTAAAATTTCTACACCGCAGTGGAGTTTCGTCGTCAACTCGGACAACTTGTTCGGGAACTTTACAAATGGAAACTTCATCTGTTTTTCCCGTAAAAATATTATTATATTCATTAATTATTTCGTACATTTTTATTTTTTGTTCAAGTGACAATTTTGGATTAATCGGGATGGGATTTCCTCGATTATCCTTAAAAATAGTATTTTCTTTTATTCTTTCAATTTGGCAGGTATTAATTTCTACTGCACTACTTAATTCAAATTTTCCTAAGTATTCGCCTTTATAGATCACGTGGGGTTTGTTATTATGATTAACAGCCGCTATCGTGTCTTCTGATACGATTACAAAGAAATTATTTTTTTCTTCCATGGATGTTTCACACAGAAACTCCAGGTGTTCAGGCAACGTTGCTAAAATTAGCACCGAATTTGCCTCTACTTTAAAAGATTGGGGAGCATAATATTTAAAGGGCTTAATATAACCTAACTTATTTTCCTTCTCAATAGGGAAATTGTGACATTCAGGCATGTCAAAACATCGCTCTTCATCACCACACGGTAGAGTGAATTTGTTTTTCGAAAAGTCCATTTTGGCTTTATGGGTTGATAAGAAGTCGTAACCCAGTATGACCGGTTCTACTAAATTTCGAACAACGTAGGTGGGATGTGGGTAAATACAATGATCAATGGAAAAAATCACATTGGTTACTCCTATGACCTCAAGAGGTTGACTATCCGCACCACGAAATCTTACTTTAGTTGGTAGAATTGGTTCCGTAAAATTGACTTTCTTTAAAACTTTTTCATCGATAAGTGTCTGTTCTGAACCTGGATCGACTAAGCTAAGTATTTGTTTACCACAAATGGCAAATGGAAGGTGAAATTTACATTGGGTTCTGCAGTACCCTTTGCTTTGAAACTTCTCCTTACTCACATTGTTAACTAATTTCGATTCTTGTTCTCAACATCCCTTACAGCTGACAGATCACCTGTAAGGGGGACACTTAGTTTTTTGAGCAATTATTCTGGCAAGCCTGGGGGTTTGATGTTGGGAGGTAATTTTGTTGTGGAGCTGCCATTAATGGTGCCGGAGGGGCAATCATTTGTGTATTAGCAGCCACATAGGGGAGATTTTGGGGAGTATTAAATGATATTCCAGACCATGCTGGAGCATTATTCCAATTTGGGAGAGCCATTTGGTTCCAATTTGGAGCCCTATTGGGATAATATCCATTGTTATTTCTCGGGAAATTATTTCTCCGGAAATTTGGATTAAAATTTCTTCCTTTATAATTAGGATTGAAATTTTGATTATTATTCCAATTTCTATTATTTTGGTTATTTTGGTTCCAGTTTTGGTTCTGGTTCCAATTTCCATTACCATTATTATTATTATTATAATTATTATTATTATTCCTGTTTTGATTTTGGTTTTGGTTTTGATTCTGGTTTTGGTTATTATTATTATTCATATTATTATTATTATTAAAGTTATTATTATTATTATTATTACCATTTTGGTTATTATTATTTTGCTCGTTATTATTATTTTTATTTTGGGGATTTTTATTATTTTTTCTAGATTCCTGAAATTTTGAAATGTTCGCTATTGCAGCGCTCATTTTCTCCATTTCAGCTTTCCAGATCGGATCGGACGATATTGTATTTACGTTTTTTTTGGTTTTCTTTTCCGTTTTTCCGTTTTTCAATTCTTCTATCGTTTTTTCTAATTGGTCAATTTTTTTGCGTAAAAGGGGATCTATATGTCCGAATGCTTTATCTTTAAATTCGAGATATTTAGAGAAAGCTTTATCAAGTTCCTGAATTGTTTTAGGTTCTTTTTTAATGAGAAATACTCTTTCTTTTTCGGGGAGATTAGGCATAATTTTTTCTATAATTTTTTCTTCCGTAATATCGGGTTCAATTTGTTTTAAAATCCTTTTTACGAACATAATATACGCAGAGAAATCAGCTTCACCGTTGTAATTTCTTTCGTATAATATTTCGCGTAGTTGGGGTTTAGTCCTCGTAAAGACTTCCAAAATTTTTTGTTTAGTGTTTTGCCAATTATTACATTCGGGATTATTTTGAATTCTATCCTCAAATATTTGCTTGGCAAGACCTGAAAATGCAATTTTAATTTTTTTGAATTTCATATTAGCATCCCAATTGAAAGATTCCGCCTCATTTTCAAATCCGTTTAAAAATGATACGATGTCCTCGGTTGGAGTGTGTGCATATAAGGAAGGTCTGATATTTACAGCAGCCTTTCCTGACATTTTATTTTCTATAGGGGGAATTAAATTTTCTAAAAGTCTAGTTTCAATTTCTGGGCTGAGAAAATCTTCGTCAGATTTTTCTAAACACTCAGTAATATCTACTAGATTAATAGCAGTTTTAACTCTTGGAAATGGTGTGGGATTGTCCCAGTTTTCCAAAAGTGGAGTTGAAGTAGAAGGAGGATTAAAATATTTTCTTATTATAGGATTTTCTAATTCGGGAATTTGTTCACGAGTTTTTCGTGTAGTTTGTAAAATTATTTTTATATTTTCAGGGGTTAATAATTTTTGTATTTCCTTACTGGATTTAATTTTTAATAGGATATCCTCTTGGGTTTTTATTCGAGAAAAATATTTTTTATCGACTTCGATGTTCAAATTTTGACAAACGTTAATTAACTCAAAATTTTTAGCATCGATTAGCCAATTTAAATTAGTTTTAGTAGTGTTGGGTTCGGATAAGTTTTCCCAAGTTTCACTCATAAAAATAAATTTTTTCGCGACTTATAATTATTTAACACTTCTTATATTTAAGGGAGGGACGCGAATTATAATTAATATTAATTGTTACTTTGTTTTCTTTCTTTTGTTTGCACAGGAGCTTGAAGAATCCGTCGCTGTAGTCCACCAAACCTCGTTCGCCAACTTTTGTATATACGTTCTGTTTTTTCTACTTTTTGTACAATAAAATATCCTTTGTTGACTTCGGAGTTCGGGTTTCTTTTCACTGCTAGCTTTTTTCCACTTGCAGCTAACCTCTACTTCCTTTCCTCAAGAGCGCGCCTTACGCGTTTCTCTTTGAGTACTTGACTAGAGTTTTCAAGGTTAGAGCAAAGTACTTCGAGCCAGAGGAATCAGAACAGCAGCTTGAATTCAGCAATTCCGTTGAGCAGGTACTAGAGCGAGAGTTCGATTCGCAATAGCAGACCAGTTGGGCGCCAATAATGTAACGGCCAAAAGAGGTGGTAATGTACCTGGTAACTACCTCTTTTGGGAGTACACCATACACGAAATACCACGTACTTTAAAAGCAGTAATACTTCTATGATTGATTCAGATTAGTCATCCACAAACTATCGTGGACCTTAACATTTGTTTGAGACTCAATAATATTTAAACACTTCAGTGAATTAACACACATTTAATATTTTAATATTTTGCACATAATGTACATAATTCTACGTTAATAGTAATACATAGTCAATTACAATTCAACCAGCAAGACTATCTGTTCACTAGAAACTTCTACGAGAGAGGTTCCAGGTACTTAGAAGTAGCTGTTGGAAGACTGCACTAAACTGAACAGAACTGAACAACTATACAACTGAATCGAGAGATTATATACTCGTTCAGGGTATGAAAACGTACGTGTCGGATAGGTAAAGTGAAGTAGGGTGTTGTTATTATAGGGCTGTGCTGACTCGTCGAGTACTCGAGGGACAGGTACAACCAGGTCATAAATATACAGGAGGTATATCTGTATATGTAAAATTCAATATAAATAATTTGGTGGTTGTTTATGAAGAGTAATAGGAAGGTAATTGTTGACAAATATCAATGTTTTTGGTATTTGGAAATGAGTGAACGAATATGTTCGTCATTTCTCAAAATAGACGAAAATATACGTTACAGATACATTCTCAAGACAATATCGATGTAATTATATCGACACATCGAATGAAGATATTGATAAGTATTGATATGATAAAATATTGATATTTTTCATCAGTGGCCAAAGAACAAGTCGGCGCACCCTCTCACACCACTCTATTGATGTCAGAAAAAAAAAAAACTTCACGTCCTTCAACAGTAGATTAGGTCGTAGGTACTTTATTCATACGATTATTTATCAAAATTTTAGAAATACAGTTTTCTAATCGTGACACCTGACACTTTTATCAAGCCATGAAGAAAAAAAAAATAGAAAATTTCGTAGTATAGAGAAACCACCCATTTTTATCATTTCCCCGAATTTTTGAAGTGCAGAAAAAAGGTAATTCAGGTACCTAACAGATACGCTTAATTTCACGAGGGTTTGCAAACAATTCCGTCAGTCTTTCTCGCTGACTGCTTCAGTCGTTACCTGAATGTTGTCCATGCTGACCTCTCGCAGATAGCTTGGATTTTCAAAGGCGACGCCATTCGGATTGGATTTTCGCAGCAACAGCTGCTTCGAGTGCAGATAGTAAACACCAGCGCCGATGATTGCGCCGACTATTAAAAATGACGTAACCAGACTGAGCGTTGTACCAACTTCGGCTCGTTCATGTTCTGTTGGTGAGAAGAAAACCAATATACGGGTTAGGCTGAGAGAATTCCAGATACGACTATAAGAGTCATCCAGTATGCGGAAAATAACATGGAAAATATTGATCTATGTGTCGTCAAAAATTTTTTGGCGAAGAAAAACAGCAAGTTGTAGAAAATATACATACTAATTACCTACCTAGTAATAAGAGAAAATACTGAAAATTTCTGGGCACGAAAAAATGAGTGTTTACCTTTGATTATAATTGAAGTAAGTACTTCCCAGTAAAGCTACATAAGACCAAAGTACTTTTTAATGTGAAGACATGCCAGCGAAAAGATACCTAAGCAATCCTAGCGCACCTTCTGCGTATTTTCGACGTTTTGCTTAAGTTCATCAATTTATACATCTGATCAAGACATCCTCTAAATTCACAACGATAGCGTGCATGAACACAAAGCAAAGTAGGTACGTCAAAAGGTATGCTCTGGTTGCCTATTTAGCGCCGGCATGTCTAACCAAAAACATATTTCTTCACTGGCCCAGTACTATAGTAAAGTCAAAGGTGTTTACTGTTGGATGTTTTTTTCTTCATACCTATATGAACATCACATCAACCTAACTCTCAGACTGAAAAATAAGAAAATCTGATCGAATAAATATTGTGAATTATTGATATAATTGTACGAATTTATTAATGTGTAAACATTCTTGCTCTCTAGTCCTCTTCCTCACAAGTGTAAAAAAATATTACATACGAAAAAGTTGAGATTGTATAAAAAAACTGCATGGCGCACTGTTCATTTTCAAATTCTGTTTGTTAAATAACACACACACACACACTCACAAGCAGACATCCATGGCAAACTGGCGATGCGTTACATGCACACACACATACAAGCTAGATACATATTTATCGTGTTTCAGCTGAATGTTTACGCATTAAATATGTGAGGGGGGACCCTCACACTCCTTTTTTTTATTTTCAAGTTAGGCGTTAGTACTTAAGCCCATACAACTGAAGATTGTATACTGATGACAAGAAAATTCATTATCCGGAAGGATCGATGCAAATCCAGCAAAATAAAAATAAACATTAAAAAAACAATTTGTGTCGCAAGTTGAATTTTTCACGACACGATAAAAACAATCGGACAATGGTAGAGGAATTTGTTATTAAAACCCCAAACGTATAATACATACTTCCAAACGTTAATGGTAGATGGCACTACAAGCAACACATAAGAAAGTTTGCTACCAATCTGCTCTCCCTATTTTTGGCCAACACTGTTTTTTAACGACTCATTTTTTGCAAGCACTAAGATAATGTGTTTGTAAATCAAAGTGGTAGACTGTAGAAATAATATTTTTGTAAGTGATGCTCCAAAAAATAGTAAATATTTCACTCAATTATTTAGGAGAACGAATGATTGTTGATGAGTTGTGTAGTTGCAGCATGAGCGAGTGCTGTAATCGCAAAGAGTCTATCATCACGTGTAATATTTTTTTCAGCGAATCCACCAGAAAGAGGTTACCAATTATTTATTCGATTAAACAGGTAAACTTCATTTATGAACAAAATATTCGACAATAATCGAATAATTACGGAGTGATGAAATTACTTATTTGTAGGCATCACCATGTAAAACGGCCTTTTTTCGTAGCAATGTTTCACTATTTACATATTATGTGTAATTGACACTGCGAAGAAATGAACAAAAAAACAGTCAAGTAGGGGCTGGTTTTTCAATAGCCAGTTAATAAATTCAACGGTCAGTTAGTGTTAAAATCTTATTTAACTCTTAGCAAAATCTGCCAGTTAAACCAAATTAGCTCTTAACCTTAACTGAGGATAGATAAACTGCATGTACTAAAAACTCCGTAGCCATGTTTAATAGGGCTGCACCAACTTACACCAACCTACACCAGGAGGGCAATTTCACAAATGTAGAAATGTTACATGACCTTGTGCTAAGTTTAACTCGAATATTTGTGAAATATCCCTCCAGTATAGATTGGTGTAAGTTAGTGTAGTCCTATCAAACAGAGCTCATTACTACACTAGTGAAAAAATGAAAATTGTTATCAACCATTCGGAATCAACTAGAAAATCTATTACTTTTCTAACCAAAATCGTTTTATTAATAACCTCATTTTGGTGAATGAGTTGAGAAATAGTTATTATTGAATCCATTTCTGTTTAAAAATTGAGAGATTTAAAATTTGATCTGAAACAGCTTTGAAAAAAATTTAATTATACCTAATTCACCAAGGGCGCATTCAGAAATATTACCAGTGAAGGTAAAAGTTCAAAACCATGTGACCTCACATTTACCCAACTCAGTAAAGACAAGCTAAACAGGGATGAGGAGATTTCATCTTAGTACTCGGAATGATTGTAAAGAGTCATGAAAAAATCCATGAAATTTAGTAACAGATGAATTAAAATTGTCAAAACATGGAAATTACTCTAAAATATTCGTGATATAATGATTTCAATAGAAAATTTGATTAATATTTACAAATTATTATGAATATTACTTCAAGGAATTATTCTCCTTGTCTTTTGAATTGAGGAAAAACATTATTCTCCTCAGAACAAAATTACCTTTCTGAATGCATCGGATAACACTTTTCCCTCTTTGGTAACGTTTCTGAATACGCCCCAGTGTGAAAATGTGTTTTATCTCGATTATGTTTTTTTATTTCTTCACTATTAACAATAATTATATTAATTATTCAATTCCATTGATAAAAGAGGTTAAATTATCATAACCTAGGGCTATTTGTATAAAATAGTTAAACCACCAATGAGTAGGGTTTAATTTTATTTTGCATCTTATCAGTTACACTCAGTTCATCTCACTGTTTAAAGTTGGTACAACCGGGTCTTTCAATGATCAGTAACTTCCATACCACGTGACCTCACATTCACCTTACTAGGTAAACACAATCTGAACAGGTTTGGAGGAGATTTCATCTTAGGCTAAGATCAACGGAAAAGATTGTAAAGACATGAAAAAATTCATGAAATTTGGTGACAGATGATTCAAAATTATCAAAAAGTGGAAATTACTCTAAAATATTCGTAATAAAATGATTTCAATTAAAAATGTAAATAATATTTTATGAATTATTGAGATTGTTATGTTACGGAATTATCTTCCCAGCCTTCAGAGTTGAGGAAAAGAATTACCCTTCCAAGTACAAAATTACCTTCCTAACACAACGGGGTAATACTTTTCTCTCCTCAGTAGCATTTATGAACGCATCCCAGGTGAGTGCTGCAACTTTGCAACTTGTCAAAAATGACTTATTTTGCAAACTTGTTGCGCAAAATACTATTTTTTCATTATTCTCCCTTCATAAAAAAATGCACTTTGAAAATTATAACGAACACTATTTTCAAGTTTTTGCGAAAATTATTACATTTACACAAATAATGAGCCTTCATCTACACCGTAGTGACTTCAGAAGTCTTAAACCGGAACTAATTTAGGCAGTATCTAGACGGTAATATGTAAAATAGTTCCAGAATTTAAAATTTCCTACCAGGTTTTAACCTTAAATTAGGGTACTAAACTTAAGACAGAAATTTATCTAGTAGATAGTTTTTTTTGAATGATGCTTGGAATTAATTTCTTTCCGATTCAAATTGTGGTACTATAGGTACATACCATCATTTCAGGGAGTAGTGGATGTGGAAAATTAAACGTACGTTACCATCCAAAAGTAGAACAAAGTTGACAGCATTTTCAGCAATCATTTTAATATCGAAAAACAAATTTTCATACCCATTAACCCAGAAAATTGTGTTTCCATGTTTACGATGGTTACTAATAATTGCAGGTGGAAGAAAATACCTTCCTCGCCACCAGAATGATGAATACCACATAACCTGAAAGGAAATCGTTTTTCCATAATTGGAATCTAGGTAACAACCTTAAAAGCGGGTTTGAACATACTTTTTGAAACAATTGTTTTTATCTCATATATATAGGGAATTTGATTTATGAATTTAAACAATCTCGAAGCCAGAAGCACTTTTTACTGTACAGACTTCGACTGATGGTACAAACTGTTCGATGACTCACCGCCTAAACTGGCCGCCGATGTGATGTACTTCTCAGCAGTGGAGAACTTCATCGGATCTGTCAGCATGCTGGTGCCTATTTGATTGCCAGCCTTAATCACTAGTTCGTATGTTGTGTCGTCCTTAAGCCCAGTAATCAGAATGCTGTTCTCCTTCGTATCGTTTTTGGCTGGACTCTTCTCGCCGATGGTTCTCCAGAAAACTCTACAAGAAAATTATAGGTACCTACGGTTTTAAGGATGAAAATCGTAGTATTTTGTCGAAGACTTTTTCGTACCTATAGTGCTCGACCGTATGCGGATTCTTGATGGGTGGATCCCATTTAACCAGCACCGAATGCGAATCGATTATCTCGTATCGAACATTCTGCGGCGGTCCGGGTAGTTTTGCTGCACCAAAGTACGATGAATTCAAATTACAGATACGAAACTAATCACACAACACACAAATATAAAGTGAACTTGAAAAAAATAGCTGAAGTACTCACATCTACCCTCTCGGAAACAAGACATAATCGATTTGGTGTAGGAGAGAACACATAACGAATTATTTTGACCAGATACTCCACGGCACCAGTCCAAACAGCTTCTAGGAACATTGTACGATGCACAACATGATCTATGATCAGAGCCATCTGAAAAAGGAGAGTAAGGTAATTAGTGGATGTGGTCTACAATCTTTTGGAGGGCTACAGTAAAGCTATTTACTACCACGCATGCGCATGAAGGTGACAGAGATGAGTGGCCATTTTGAGTTATAAATGTCATAAGCAAGTTTTTTTTTTTTTGTGATAATGTATTTGAGTATATTATATGTAGGTATATCTAGTAATAGTATTTTACACACCAAGGTTCAAAAGTGAACATTTACATGTGAGGGGAGTCTGCAAAACAAGCACAGTGAGTGAGCAATTCCTGAGGCATGTAAACTAACTTTAGAACATTGTTGAGGAAGATATTTTACATAATTAATGATCAGAAAGTGACAAAACGTTAAAATGTTGTCATATTATGATGAGTCTTTCACAAAAGTTATAAAAAATGGAGCAAAATATCAACCTTCTTGTTGTGGTATTCATTCAGAAAGTGTAACCTCCACCACGATGTAAGGTAAACACGGATCCATGTAAAAAGATATTTCATGTTTTTATATGGAGGCACATTCACTTTACATCGAGATTACATTCATCAATAATAATAGTTACTTTTCACTCACAAAATACCAGTGTAAACATTACCTTTCTGATCATGTGTGGTATAAAAAAATTTGGGTAAATACCTGATGCACATTTCATCAGTTTACTCAGATCGCCCATACAATCTGGAACTTCCATTGCTGCTTCGATGTCTAGGTAGAGATTGCAAGTGTTCATGCAGTTGGCTGACACATTTTGTTGGATGCAGCACTGGGTAACATTATGGATGGCGGGCTAATAATACATGAAATACTTATTACAACTATTATCTTGTCAAAAGTTGAACAATTGTAAGCAGATCTCAAGAAACAGACTGTTGGGCACTGACATGACCAAAACATCAATTCATGAATGTCTGAAGATCTTTTCCACTAATGTTTCAAAGACATTTAAGAAAGAAATGCAAGAAAGATACAAAAGGAACAATCATTTCTGAAGAATTACTTACTTTCAGACACCAGTAAAATGAAGATAGAGTTCATGGGGCACATTTCCCTCCATCATTTCCACTTGTATAAATTTCAGAGAAACTTATCAGCTGTTGTCACGCTTGATACATAATAAATTCATCATACTGACATATTTGAAAATGAAGGAAGAAAATAGGAATTTCAAAGATTACTATGAGGTTAAGTAGGTTGGCCAATCATCATTTCTAAGTTTACTGATACAAGATTAATAGAAATCTGAGGTGATTGCCATTAGGCTGTAGACACAACTTGAGCATTAACACTTGTACTCACACTCATTATCAAAAATTGTTGACGCTGAGCATGGAGGCGAGTGTTTTTATATGGCGACACTTGACACTCAGAGTTCAATGCTCATTTTATACCCGCAATATCAGACTCAAGATCCTCCATATTATGGCAGTTTATTTAAAATTTTGGGTGAGGAAAAACTACGTACTGAGGTGAAGCCAATAAAGGGAATGAAGTTTTGCAAGTTAACTTTATATTACATTATGCACAAGTTAAGAAATCAAGATGGTATGGACAGTTTTTCAAAAATATGTCCTTTACAAGAAGTAATATACAATTTTGTAAATTGTGCAAACCACAGCGATAATGACTAATTGATACATCAAATCACTTCCACATGTATACCAACTGTAATTGCATGGTTCAGAAGGTGCCCATTTTTTTCCACATAACCAATATGTCTTCATAATATGGTAATCAATAGAAAAATCTTAGAAACATAATTTTTAAAACCTTTTCAAAATAAAAAAAATATTGACACAAGAAATGCATGCAGTATATGGGAACAACTGTCGCTGTTGCTTAATGTATGAGAATTCAGCAAGAATACTACCTATTTTTATATATGAAGTTTTCTATCATTCTTTGGTTAAAATTTTATTAACTAATTTGTTGTAATTACACACTTTGATTGGAAGTGATTTTATTTATCAATTATTATATCATTAGCGGGGTTTGCACTATTTTCTAATTATGTAGGTATCACTATAATGAATGTACAAGTTGTTAATTATTTCACAAAATTATTTTCCCAATATTATTTCACTAATTATTCCCTCATATTTGACGCGCATGCGTCACTACCCACACAGCCACACACAGACATGAAAAAAAAATTTTCGTTGCCTCCTCCGAAACAACAAATTCT
The DNA here is from genome assembly GCA_011428145.1 of Ericerus pela. Lineage (NCBI taxonomy): Eukaryota > Metazoa > Arthropoda > Insecta > Hemiptera > Coccidae > Ericerus > Ericerus pela. Next base: position 1,379,043 of record WOFM01000119.1, read on the forward strand.
ACAGTGTTACCAGCAAAAATCCAGGGCTGGAACAAGTCAAAGCCCCGTAAAGTGGCACTTCAGGGCTTGTATTCTTGTATTTACAAAGTCTATATTTTAGAACAAAAATTTTCATTTACTTTTGATTTTTTCATTCGGATATTTTATAATATGAAGGGAAGGGATCTTGCAAAACTTCAATCTCTTAATTGGCTTAATACGCGATACATAGGTCTATATTCTTAGTTCTTATTTAATATTTGCTTAATGCTACGGGCATTTATCTAAGTGAATTCACTTGAGTAACCTGCTGACCAAACTTCAGTTCCTGCCCTAATATTTATAACTTATATACTCCACTGGAAAAAACAACATTTAAAAAATAACGAGACTATTAAATACACTTACATCTTTCCTGAAGTACTCCAATTAAGTAAACTGAATCACTCAAGAATATGGCCCATAGTATTGTGTAAACAAAAAAGTTAGATAAACTGTAATAGTGTCTAGGATCTTGAGTCGAATGGAAATCTCCTTAGATTTTTATTAATCTTGTATCAACCTTAAACTTGGGAAAAAAAAAAATGAATCGTCAACCAACTTGGTCCACATGGAAATTTTCATGCCCCTTTTCCTTCGCTTCTTTTCTTATATGAATTATTGCCTTCTATCAAGCATGACAATAGATGATAATTTTCTTCAAAATCTATATAGAAGTAAAAAATTATGTATGGAAAATATGCTCCCATAAACTTGCTCCTCATTTGGTTGGTTGAAATTAGTACAATATGAATGTTATAATTGCCGAAGTCTTCTAACGATAAATACAAAAGTTCTAAGCTACTACCCAGAATAAAAGTAGAGATTCAGTTTAGTGGTGGTTCACGTACTTAGACAATTCATTAAGGGGTGTGAAAAGGAATATTAATGCTTTCAAAACTTCTGATGCCAAGAATATTGTAAGGGTGGTAACTTATAAAAATGATAGAAATGCTTTAGCTCCATACCCTGTGCTTCCATCAGAATGGCTCAAACCTGTAACTAATTTCAATTTTTTCAATTTTCCTCTACAGAGAAGTGACATACGATAAAAATTAATCCGCATGAAAACAATGTGCATAAAATTTTGAACCGAAATCAAGTTTCTGTACATTTTTTTCTATAATATCAGACAGCATTAGAAAAAAAGTAGTAGTTTTTTTTTGTTTTTTTTTTTGTTTTTTTTTAAATATAATTGTTTGCACTATTTTCTTATAAGTGGGAAACTGAGAATGAATGTGGACACGAAAGTGGCTAAGTAAACTAGAATACCAAGATTTCCCATCAATATGCAATTTACACATCAAAATATGGTGTTTCCAATAATAGGAATAAACTACTTATCGAAGATTAATCTTTCAAACTGCAGTTCTATTGTAACCCTACCCTATTCACTATAGTAGTCGTTAATTTTAGATGAGTGGAAAGTGACTACTTTTTGTGGCTATTTTTGCTTTGGGTTTAATGTCCCGAATCATGCAAACAGTGTTCAGGAGAGTAACAGACGCGGAAAATAACCATTTTCCACCCTCTTCATTTTCCATCCATCTAACAGGTGTGGAAAACAACTACTTTCGACCCGCTTTGCTTTTTGCTCATCTAAAATTAAAATTGTATGCGCGACAGGATCGCGTACTTTTGGTTCCTGTCACGTAATTTACTGTTACAAGACTTCTCATAATGTAGGTAGGCTACTTACTGCATTTCTGATTCTCACTGAAACTGGTTGGGTTGCGGAACCAAAAGCATTCTCAGCGTGACAGTAGTAGTCGCCCTCATCTGCATCGGCTATTTTATTGATGGTCAATTGCATCGTATATTTGTTTTCATCCTACAAAAGAAGGTAAAATGTAAAAATATCTGTACAAACTGCGTTAGGTGTAGCCTAATGAAAATGAAACTGCAGAAGTGATATATCTCTAGAAATGGTACTTCGGGAAGATTCATTTCTAAACAGCAATCCAAGGTATCTTTTTTTTTTTTACCAGAGAAGGGTTGAAAAACTGTAAACGAAGAAAATAAACTCGATTTTCCTGCCCTACATCATTATTAAATGGATTAAAACGGTGTAAGAAAATTTCTGCGTCTTCTTAGCCAAGTATGGCGTGCAAATTTCAAAACAATTATATAAGAGTGGGAAAAGCCTGAACTCATCATCAAAGGCAGCGAAGGCAGAATTTTCATTTTTTTCGTTCAGCCTTGAGGTTGCTCTAGTAACAAAGACGTAAAGTTAAATATCCATAAACAATGGTCAAAAATCATAGTTACGTACTAACTTCCATCTCTTAAAATCGAAATCGTAATTGCCATAATTCGAGTTGGCTATTTAAGCTAACATAACGAAATTCGATCCTTTCTCAATACTGTTAGGCAACGGGTATCGTGATCGCGAATAGGTCTGAATGGCAAAGGCTAGTCTGAGGTTGGTATGTGTAAACATCAATGCATATACGGAGCTGCAAACATTAAGTATCTTTTCGAAGTAAAGGAGAACGGCCCATCCCCAGAAGCGTAGCCAGGATTTTCTTAATGGGGGATTGAATGAGAAAAAATTTTTTCCCTTTCCCCTCACCCCAAGAGTCGGAGAATTTTAAGAAATTTTAATGTAGCACATACTTTTATTTTTACTATGGGGTGAAAATAAAAACGTGAAGTTGGTTGGCACGAATCTCAGTGAGAATTTTGGTGCAAAGGAGAGAAGAAAGAGGAAAGAAAAAAATACATCTGTGTGAATGGGTGTGTCGTAGCCCATAATATTTTCTGCTCTTCATGGTCATCTCCTCCACCGCAACACAGAGAAAGATTTTTTTTATGAAGTAGATTTTATAGTGAAAATCTGATTGTTGATCTTGATGTTATGGAACTATTTCGAGTTGGGATTGGGAGTGGCTAAATTTTTCATTTCATAACTTAAGGAAAATTTCGGAAACAAAAACTCAAATTGATATACTTAAATAATTATACGAGTATAAGCCAATTTATTGTTACCACGGTACAAGTTAAAATTTTTGTCCGGTAGTCATGAAATTTGGAACGAACATTAGTACTCAACCCAACCAAGACCTGGCGAGCTATTCCACTAACACTTTACGTCGTTTCAGTCACTTATGCCATTCGCATCTCCGTTAAGAATCTCACAAAACCATCCGCCAAGTTAAAAAGTTGGCTTGTTAGTGTGGAATAACTTCCCGTGACCCATTCATTTTGTTGCGGATTAGCGGTACATATGGTATGTCCGGGTATTGCTATTTTTGTTTTTGATATAAAATTTTCAATTTTCAACAAATAGTTACAAAATTTGGAAGAAATATTTATTAGTCAATTATAACTTGCTATAAATTTTGGTGCCTATCGGCCATGAGGTACTTCAGGTGACACTATTTTTGTTTTTATTTTGAATATAAAAAGCCTAATTTTCGGTCAATAGGAATGTAATTTGGAACCAATATTTATTACGACCTATTCTAACATTTTACTAATTTTTGCGTGAGTGGGCCAGGTGGTGCTCACAGTACAGCTATTCTGGATGTTATTTTGGCTATAAAATGATTGATTTTGAAATGGCGAACGTACCGAAGGTCCGACAATAGTCGTGCTGTATTTTCCACCTTCGATGACCGCTTCACGACCCTTTGGATCTCTCCAAAACATCATTTTTGCAGCCGGATACGAATCAACGGCGCACTGTAAAATTACTGTATCTCCCAACGTCGCCATCGTGATACCGGAAGGCATAAGCTTAGGAACATCTGCAAAAAAATAAAAAATAAAATAAAGAGAAAATAGGTAGGTATGGTGAATAACGAGTACTTTTCTCCCCCACTTTATATTATTATATCTTAAATAACGTGAACATAAATGAAACTTGTGATATGGTAGAGACGAAAATTGAAAACTAATCTGTTTACTCAACAAATTTAGGAGGCTTAATATCAGCAAGTAGTAACAGTTCAAAAATATACCTACCCTAAATCGAGTTATCGAGAATCACAAATACCGAAAATATATCGTGATTCACAAATATTGATATTAACCTACATATCGAGATTCAAAAATTTCGACATAATTCATCAGGGCTGCGATCATGAATTAAACTGATAATTGATAAACTTGATAGCTTAGGTATGTGTTTTAAGTAGGGTATCCTTTGACTATATGGTACTGGACCAGTAAAGCTTCAAAAGACCAATATACTTTTTAATGTCAAGACATGTCAAGTAGGCAACCCTAGCGTACCTTCCGTGTATTTTCAACGTTTTGCTTGAATTCACCAATTTAGAATACATCTGATAAAGACATCCTTTAAATTCACAAAGATAGCGTACATAAAACAAAGCAAAGTACGTCTAAAGGTACGCTGTGGTTGCTTATTTAGCGCCGGCATGTCTAATCAGAAATCATCGTTCTTTACTGGTCCAGTACTATATAGTCAAAGGGTGTATTAATCCCTTTCCATTATCAGTTCAGTTAATGATCGCAGCCCAGGTTTGAAAAATTTTGATATGATAACAAGATTCAAGTATATTCTATATCGAAAAATATAGAAAACTTATCCATATTTCTGGGAAAATTCTGATGAAAAATGAATATATCGATATTTCAACTGGGTTTAACAAAATGTAAATAAAAAAAGAAAAAAAAAATGCAAATGGAACCTGAAACGGAAATTGAATGATAAATTTGGGTAAAGCCAGGAAATATAAAGGAAATGGAACTAAAATTATGGTAAGTAAAAGAATGAAAAAGGAAGCATTCCTCAATCGCCGACTGGCAAGATTTGAAAATAACGATCCTCTATCAAATGTCAAAAATATCGACACTAACTTGATCTTAAAATGTCGATACTACATTGAGATTAGAGAATATCGATTCTAAACAGAGATTAAAAAATATCAATACCGAATGGAGATTTGAAAATACTGATACTATGTTGTAGTGACGTAAAATCACGACGTATTCAGACGTATCGATTGATATCTATTGGTACTTTTACATCACAAAATTAAAAAATATAAAAATAAAAATTCACTGAATTCAAATTTAGAGATAAAGAGAAGAAAAATGGAAAAAAAAAAAAAAAACCAAGGAAGCCAAAAAGAAACGAACCTTGCACACTTACAGATCGTACATAAAATAAAAAAATTATTTTTCAGCTACCCATAATCTTCTGCACTATTTTTGTCATAATTTTGATTTGATACGATATCAGTCGATACTGTTCGTAGGTAACAACAATCAATATTTAGGCATCGATAACTATCAATAAAATTGATAACGATACTTTTTACATTAGGTACTGCTAAATATATCAAGATTTAAATATATCAAAGGTTTGAAAAATTTTGGTAAGTTAGTGTGGCAATAATCAAAAATATCGATTGAATATCAAGGTCGAAAAATATTGACGGTATATCAGTAATACGGCGAAATTCAAAAATAGTCATTAAATATCGATACCATATTCAAATTTAATGATTTGGCAGTTTTATTTACCCACTGGTTGGAAAATTATGCCAGTTGATGACCTTTTTATTTTTTTTTTTTAGATTTTGGAAATTTAAAAAAAATTTAGTTGACAATTTTCGTTTTTCTCCACCACCCCGCCTTCGTAAAAAAGCCCGCTATTCCAGAAAAGCGCACATTTCCCCTATTTTTGTTCGAAAAGTGCACAAAATAACTGCAGGAATGCGCACGAACTTACGTCCATAGATATTAAGGGAATGCGTACCAGACATGCAGGGGGTTGCCCCCAGTAAATTCAAGTTATTTATCAAAAAATACCATTTATTTTACTAAAAAAAAAAAATTTGACTATTTTGAAGTTACTGTCTCTCTCTTCCGATCAATGAACAGTTACTCATACTTAGTGAGAAAATACTTAAATAAGAGATGGTTAGGCCTAATAGTAAATTTCAAAAGGTTTTAGCCGACAAACATTTAAAACGAATTAGTCAGAAAATGAGACATAACACCAATTAGGCTGTTTCAATGTTTTTTCAACTAATCATAAGCCTACATAACATTCATAATATTGACATTTTCCATTACTGTTTGCTTTTTAAGTACGTTTATTATGAAAATCTTTTTATTCATCATGGTGTTATGGAACGACCTGCGAGTGGGGATGGGTACGTTTTTTGTTTCATAACTCAGGGAAAATTTTATCACCAAAAATTCAAACTCATTTATAGGATATGTGTAAATATATAAGATCATTTTTGGTCACCACGGTACAGGTCGCGATTTTTGTTCGACAGTCACGAAATTTGGTACGAATATTTGTACAAAGCCATGGAACTGACCTACTGATTTTGGTGGGGATGGCTTTAAGGTATTTCCAGTATCGCTGTTTTCATTGTTATTTTGCCTATAAAATTCTTAATTTTCGACCAATAGGACAAAATTTGGAATAGATATTCGTTAAAATATTTGACTATATTATACTGGACCAGTAAAGAAAGACGATTTCTGGTTAGACACGCCGGCGCTAAATAGGCAACCCAGCGTACCTTTTGACGTACTTTGCTTCGTGTTTATGTATGCTATCCTTGTGAATTTAATGGATCTCTTTATCAGATGTACTCTAAATGGGTGAATTCAAGCAAAACGTCGAAAATACGCGGAAGGTACGCTACGGTTGCCTACTTTTTCGTCGGCATGCTTTAACAATAAAAATAACATTAGTCTTATGGAGCTTTACTGGTCCAGTACTGTATAATCAAAGATTAAAATCGTTTATAACTTGATATCAATTTCGGTGTGGATAGACCGAATATGGTACTTCCGGTAATACTATTCATGTTTTTATTTTAGCTGTAAAATACCTCATTTTGGAACAACAGAAACGTAATTCGTTACAAATTTTATTATGACCTGTTTCAACATGTCACTAATTTTGACGCCGATTGGCCGGACGATACTTATGGCGCAGCGATTTTCGATATTATTTTGGCTACAAAGAAATTTGCAAAAAATATTTAACGATAATTTATTGAAACTTGCTAGAAATTCAGGTGCGGATCGGCTAGAAAGTATTTCAAAAAAATCTATTTTTGTTTCACTTTTGAAAGGAGTAATTCTTTTTAACTGCGTAATTTTTTGAACAACGATTATCAAATTGAATAGACTCGTCGCAATTATGATCTGTTAATACCTTCTGAGCAGTTAATTTTCTACTTCTCGAAAACCTACTTTTTCTAACAGAGTTTTTGCTGCGTTAGAATTTTTATTTACGTGTGCGCATTCCTGACAGAAATAAAAAAAAATTTAGCGCAGCAAGCCTCGCTAGAAAAAGTAGGTTTCCGAGAAAAAAAATTATGAATTTTGATGGTCATATTAATTGTCTGTAAATTTATATGCGTTAATGGTGCGTTATGATTGTATGAAATGCGTTAGCTGCCGACAAAATATTAGACAATGTGAAATTTAAAAGCATTATTGTTCTTGAAATGAAAAATTAATTATGTTGATAAAGTATGGTAAATAATCATATAATTTCATGTAAAACCAAAGAAATATAATAAAGTTATGAAATAAAAAAAAAAGAAAACATGAACATGTGGTTAATTTTTGTAAAAAGTAAAGTTCATGAAAATTACAAAAAAAAAAAAAAAAAAAAAAGAGAAAAAAATGCTTTACCAGAAGTACTATTCTGTCGATCCGCACCAAAATTGGTAGTATGCTACAGTAAATTATAATAAATATTTTTTTCAAATTTCGTACATATGGTTTCGAAATTCCGCATTTTACGACTAATATAAAAACAAAAATAGATTGTGCCGAAAGTGAAGTCCGGCCGATCCGCGCCAAAATTGGTGGCGTTCTACAACGAATTAAAGTAAATATTTGTTCTGAGTTTCGTGGCTACTGGTGTAAAATTGAGCATTTTATACCCAAAATAAAAACAAAATGATTTTACCCGAAGTACCGTCCGCCCGATCCGCATCAAAATCTATAGGTTTGGTTCTTGGTTTAGTAAAAATGTTGGTAGCAAATTTCGTGATTATCGGCCAAATAGATACGTACGTATATATGAATCTGGGTTATGCTAAAATTTTGCTCAAGTCACGAAACGAAAAACGTACTCGACCTTCAACCATGATGGCTAATACCGCGCCAAGCGTAATAAGCAGATTTTCTGAAGAAAACCTATTTAAAAAGTGCTAGTCGAAATATTCTGTGCGCTTTCCTGTCAGTGGGCATGAAAATTTTCGGTGTGCTTTCACGACACCTCCAAATCATGAAATTATTTGGGCATTTTCGCTTTTCGAACGCAGCCAGAAAAGGCTTTCACAGCGTCGCCGCACCCAAATCGACCCAAATAAACGCGCGATAATAACTGTCTGGAGAGGAAGGAATAAGAGAGTAATGCTGCTGCTGCTGCGGCCGCGGCCGCACTGATACTCACAGTTAATGGTTATGGTGCGGAAAGCCTGCATGGGCGTACCGTAGCCGTTGTCGGCGTAGCAGGAAATATGGTTCATGTCGCGGGTAACGTTACTTATGACGGTGACCATGTGACGGGTGGTTTCTTGCCTGACTAGACGGCCCGAAATGTACAGCGAGATGGTGGGCATGGGCGTGCCCATCGCGATGCACAGCACTGTCATGCTGGCGCCTTCGGCCACCATGTTCACCGGATGCACCGTCGGTGCCTGCAATGCGTACAAACAGAACCGCACGCAAATAAATATGGCGCGTACCCGCGGGTGTACGTAGCCTACGATACATAGGCGTAATATCGGCCGGTAGGTATGTATACGTGTACTTCAGCATCTGCCAACTCGAAACCGTGGGCCATCGTACACTCGCGGCAGCGTACGAGGCTCCCAGTTTCGCAGTTTTCCGCACCGGCGTGCACAACGTTTTACGCTCACCTCGACGAAGGCCGGGAAGGCCGGATCCGTCCACGCGATCAACGTTTCCGACGGTAAACTTTGGCCAGCCTTGGAGATGGCCACCACGTACACGATGTACTGCGAATTGGGGCTGAGGTTCTCCAGCATGTGGGTGGTAACTTCGGTGTCGATAATGTTGAACGCGGTTTCGGCGTTACCTCTCCAGTATAACCTACGTGCGTACGCACCAAGAACACCAGATATTCATAGTAAATTTTAGCAGCGCGAGAAAACATTTAGGGGTTTATGCCGGAAGAAATAGCTGTTCTATTTCTCGGGGTAGAACTCAACAAGAACGGTCGGTTTTCAAACAGCGTAAACGTAGGCGCGCGCAGCACGTGGGTGCGTGAGGGTGCCTGGCAGTCATGGCGACTTGTTTCTCTTCATAATCCTATTTTATACTATTATTATAAACGAGTAGTGTGCGTAAGTTTGTAATCCAATCACGACGTATCTACTGAACGGATGCCAACGAAACTTGGTACGCACGTAAAGTATCTCCTGGCATAGGGTGTAGGCTAATTTGTATCTCAAAAAATTGAGAGATTTTCGAGTAAAAGGCCAAAAACAAAAATGCCGGTGGTATGCAACTCTTTATACATACGTGTAAAACCGTACAAATAGTTGCATAACTTTCCAGGTATTAGGCGTCTTGAAAAAATTATATGCGCGTAATTATATGTAAAAGTGAAAATTGAAAGGGAAGCCGCAACGGGTAACGGCTGGTGAGTAATAATATTCAAACATTTTAGAGGAGCTTTATTTCATTTCGTACGGTGTAATAATAATATAATTATGCGTATGTTGTATGACATCAAGAGGATAGAAAAAAAGAACAAAGAAAACAATAGTTATGGGGCCCAAAAATTGGGGGATGGCCAAAAGGGTAAGAATCAGATGAAAAAAATTGTGGAGGTCAAAAAATTTTTTCACACTCTCGCAGCAGTCCGTAACTTCAGAGGTCTGCACACGCCGGTGTGTGTAGAACTGCCGGATCCAACTCGGTCAGCTGGTTCTCTCAAAAAGATCCCCTGTATAGATATTATTATCATGTATGTATAATGTTTCCTTCTTATTGAAGCAGTTTTTTCATTGTTTATATGAGAATATATCAATTTTATGAATTATTTGTCACTTCAAGAACGACAAAAACTCACGCAGAAATAACAAAATTTTCAGGTTAAACTGACAACTCGCTTCTTTTAAGGTGAGATATGATTAGATCGCAGAAATTTAAGTCAATCATTCTGATTGGAGTACAAAAAATGTATTCGTGAGATGAAATTGTAATAGATGGACTATATTAAACAGGTCAACAAATGTGCACTTCTGAAGGAGGATGCTGTCATTAATCAGACTGAACCCAAGACTCTATCTACACAATATGTAGCAGTAAACCAGACTGACAAACCAAGTTTATTTTTTCCAGGGATGAAAAGCCGAATAATTAAGCTTAGACTTTTGGATTTAGCTTCTGTCCTTCAACAATACAGCTAGCTTAGCTTTTGGATTTTGATTATTTATTTTAGCTTTCAGCTTTCAGGTAAATTTAAAGAAATCCGTTTTGCCAGCACTTAAAATTGGTGAACAGTTTACCTATACAGAATTCTAGAATTAGGTATTCTATAAATGATCAATAAATTCAATTTTGGTAATTTTTTATATATGGTATTGTGGATGTGTGCGTATACAAATACTGTACACCACACAATAATAGAAGGCAAAGCGCGTTCTTTGTTGACTTGTGTGCGTGAGCCTAGCTTAGTATCAAATTTGGCATTACAGATAAACTGTAAAGCCAAGAGGGCAAAAATTAAGTTTGTGAACTACACGTCCACTGGCTCACTAGGTGATTGACAAGTGTGTAATACATTCGTTTGTCTCAATCACCCGTTGTCACAGGTAAATAGGAATGTATTTTCCAGATGAAAAATGAATAAAAATTTTAATTTCAGGTCTTAAGAAAATTAATAAAACTTTATGAAAATTTAGAACTTATTCAAGTAAGTGGTTTATCAGGTGAGGAGACATTTTTCGCAAAACATGAGTTTTAAAAATGTTTTTTTCCAAAAAAATTTAATTCCAAATTTATTTATAGCAAAAAAAAAAATATTTTTTCCAAAATATTTTTTTTACATAAGAATTTAATTATCACTTTATTTATACAAAAAAACAAAATTCTAATATTTTTTCCATAGAAGTTTTTTTAGTAGCCTACCTACCTATTTCAAATGGTCAGATTAAAAACTGGTAAAAATTTTATAAATTTATAAAATACAATAACAATAAAATAATAATGTGACAACGTTTCGGATTACTGATTTGTGGATAAGCTTTTTTCAAGTCCAGAAGATTCTACAATCACAGATGCAACACACATTATTCTATCCTTAGCTTTTGAACTTAGGCGTAAAGCGAATATCAAAAATTATTTTCGTACTCTATGTTTTGAAATTCTCAGAGATTTACTTCCTGTATAGTCTGAATGTATTAATAAAATGAGTGTGTGACGGTACGCACAGTTGAGATGAAACTTCTATCTGATGTCAGCGTATGATAAATTGTTCGTGCCAAATGAAATAATATTTTCAGTAATGGGAAAAATACAACAGTTTGTAAAATTAATTAACGCAACCTTCATAGTTCATTCCCTAACACTTTCTCTATCTACTTATCAGTAAATAATTTTCGTTCAATAAATGAAATGGAGTTGAACGGGCCAAGCCAAGCTGTCGCAATCACGGTGATGCGTTTCATGACTGTTTTTTTAGTTTACTATCTTTTTAGTTTACTACCGTATGCAAGGAAGCTTCACTTTAAAAGAAAATGTTCCTGGAAAGCCAGCTGAAAAAGCCAGATGTAGGTCTAGAGTGTTTTCTTTCGTAAGTATTAATATAATTTTGTCAACAAATGTTTTTGGAAAACAGTGTTTTATTTGTATAAGATTTTTTTTTTTTTTTTTGTTTTTGTATACCTAGCCTAAATGAATTTGGAATTAAATATTTTTAGAAAAAAATATTTTTTTATTTGCAACTTTTGTTTTTGAATAAAAAAATTCGGAATAAAATTTTTTTGGAACAAAAAGTGTTGATAAAAAAAAGTTGTTAAGTACTCGTGTTTTGAAAAAAATGTACCACAATCGGTTCATCATAATAAACCGAACGATTTGAATTAAAAAAATTAAACAATTTGGTTTGGAGGAATGAATTCAGGCAGTCATGTGAGTAACGTGACGATTACATAAAGCTGTTGATGAAATTCCACACTACCGTATTCCATTTCAAGCATTTGAGAGGGATCAATCTGGTGGTAGGTGTGAGGGAATATTATCGTAAACAACAGCCCATACTTACCGATAGTACAGTCGTTCAGCAGGATGACTGAATTCTGGCGGCTGCCAAGAAATGGTAACAAAGTTTGCGCTGTGACTGGATATGGTTAGTGAGTGTGGTGGCGACGTAACGCCGGGTACACTGCCATTGCTGAGATCTGTCGAACAAATTCACCAGTGCCTTCTTAGTGCAACTGAAATTACTTTTTGCGGGTGATGACCGACAGAAATCTTAAGGAGTCATACTTCTTTCGGTAACATTGAGCAACAACAGTGAAGACGGCAAAGAGGTTCCGTGACTGTTTCTGGATACCACAAAAATTTTGTACATTTTCCCCGTTTCTAAATTTTCCAGTTTCGCCGTCGTGCCTTTGGCTGTCATATTCTGCAACCAAGAAGATCATCAAAATTTGACATTAGACGATCGTAATAATTTACTCCGTTTCTTAGCGTCATAATTTGTGATTAGACTGCTTTTATGCGCACACCGATATATGTACCTATAGGAATATATGGGAAGTTTATATTATTTACAGCTCAACCTCGAAAGCTTGCTCACAACTCATTAATTCTCAACTCACTCAAAACCAGTAGACTTGATAAGCGTGATCAAAATTAATTACCTCACATTTACCTAAAATTCACTGATTCCAGACTTGAGATTCATTTAAACAATTATCCCAAAAAACGGAATCGCATTACTTACTTATTTGAATAGGCTAAAATAATATTGCAATTGTAAATATTTATGAGTTGACATCGGAGCAGTTGGTACATAGAACTTCAATGAAACCATTTTCGAAAAAAGTCTCAAGAAAAAATTTAATGTCGATATATTTTGATTATGTATAATTCATTATAGTCCGCCATCAAATACTTATTACAAAAAAAAATTAGCACACATAGGGTTGTTGGGAGGATCCCCAAGAATAACATACTAAAATTATGCTCCTCTAGGGCTTTTTCAATTTTGGGGATGAGGTGGTTAACTTCCCAAATTCGATTCTTTACGTTTGTCTCTCCAACTTTCAGTTTTATAATAAAAATAGCTCAGTAAAAAATTATTCAGGATGAAATTTCCTGTAAAAACAGTTTGAAGCATTTTTTTTTGTCCGCGGCCCCCTTCTCCACTAGAGAATCTTGAAAACAATTTTTCGTCAGTGAATATGTTCAATATCATTATATGAGAAATATAACTCGTAATTATCACACAATTTAGATAATTAGTAAACCCAATATTGTACTGTATTTTCTGCCCATCTACCACCCTCCCACAACCCCTTATTATTCCCTCCGCCTTCACATTCTGTGAGTAAATCAATAGCTTCGTTCTGTTTTCCATTAAAAATAGGACAACTTCACTACTGTTGTGAAACATTGCGAGACTGAAACTTCTTTTTCCATCTTTTTGAAATATCATAAACATTATTTTGATGACATTAGATAATGAGTTCTTTGGCCATCTGATGTGAAGAATTGCCGAAAAACGTACTTCTTCTGACATTACACTGGTTTGTGTTGGGACTCGATTTGTTTATTTTTTGGATTTTCAATCTGAAAAGTTGGGATGACATAATGTGTTCTGAAAATTTTGATTTGATTGATTCATATGTCGTGATAACAAAATATATATATCAACACCAAACCATACACATAATGGACTGCGCATACTGATAAAATTAACATTGGCTTATATGGAGACACCGTGAAGGCGTACATTTCATTCAAAAGTTACCTTTTTTCAGGATTTATCAAATATCATACGTCAATTGATTAAATAATTTGGAGGGATTTGCATTGTCATTTTACAAAATGAAAGTGTTTTTAAAATTAAATAGCGTCATTTATTCCTTTTTAATATTCGTAGATGAATTCTGTGAAAAGTACAGTTTGATAAGGGAATGAACTTTTGAATGGAATGTACATTTCATTTGGTTGCCTTCAACATTTTATCAGTATGCGCAGTCCATGTAGTATACGGTCGAAGCCACCAAGCAACTGCTTGAGTTATGTGAACAAACCATTCGAATAATATTTAACCGTTTTGACAATGGCCGAGTGGGTTGCGGAAGTTGAACACTAGGTAAGAAAATATGTGTTTATTTTGAATGTGAACCTAGTTATTTTGATTGGTTTGGATGCACTTCGGTTATATGTGGGTTGTTACACAGGCGTTCATTTCGAACACAAGTCAGCGCACTCACGATTTTTTGCCTTAACATCAAGCTGATATTCAGTATACCACTGCATCAGTCAAACCCCCATCGCCAGAATTAAGTTTGGTGTGTTCTCATAGGAACATAAATGACCACCGATTTTAATGATTTTTTCAACGAAATTAAACGCACTCCAATAAACCGAAATAAGTTCACTCGTACACTTTTGAAGCCGAAACAGCACAATACAATGCACGCAGTACCTATAGTGATAGTAACGAGAATTTACTTTTTTTCAAAGGCTCAAGCATTTGAGCATTTGCTCATCAAATGTTTGAAAAATAAATGCTCGACATTTAACAGCGTGTGATCAATAACGAGCATATGCTCAAAAATGAGCAAATGCTCGAGAATTTACGAGAATTTTCAATAATTCTGGTTTATGCCTAAATAAATGAATAAATCAGTTTTCAAAATACACATTTATTATGAGCGTAAATAATCGTGTGAAATATAGCGAACTCATATGGTTGTTTCCTGTAGCACATTTTGTTCTCTAGTGAATACACTATCTAATTAGAATCCATAAAGTCTAAATTTTATCTTCGCTTAACAACGCAGGGAACACCCGTACTGAGTGAGCGTATAATTATTGCAACTTATTATATCATGTTTTAAGAGGAAATATTAAAAATGCTGTGGCATGCTGAGTAAATGCTGAGCATGCTTGTGCCAATATTGAATGTTTGAGCATTTTAAACACGAACACGCGCTGGGCAAATGAATAAATGCTCGAGCATTTACCATCACTGAGGCATACCTGATCCAGCGCTAGAGACGTTTCATGACCCGTCACGTTCGTAACTTGTTGATAATGGACGACGTAATCCTTCACTTCGCTGCCGTCCTTCGACGCACTCCACTCCAGCGTAATGCTATTATTTTTCAATTTCAATGCCTGCAACTCGGTCACTGGCCCTGGTAATAGTCCGGTGCCTGTAAAACGTAATAATAGGATTATTATCGCCGTTTGAACAGCTTTCTTTGTGTACCCAACACACGTACACACGACACAGGCGCACACACGTCGTCTCAGACGAACAAAGGATAATAGCAAAATGTTAGGCGAAGAAGAAGAAGAAGAAAAAATGCTATAATGAAATTCGAACGGAGGTGACGAAGGGGGTGTGGATGCGAAAGTGACAAAAAACTTCCACCAAATGGCGAAATTTACGAGTTATGGGATTTCATACGCGTGCTAAAACGGGTGTAACAAAAACTGCGTCCGTTTCTCTACAGCCTCTAAAGAGTCTGGCGTACAAAGAAAACGGAGGTAAAAACAAAAATATACAGGAAAAAAAAAAAACAAGACGAAGAAATGTTATACGATATACTTTTCGTGTATAACGAAGGCTGCACGATAAAAGAAACGATTACCGTTAAGGGTACAAGAAGAGGTAAAAAACATGGAGGGGAAAAAAACAACAAAAAAAAATCAAAAAAGTTCTTTTTTTTCGCACGCATTTTTTATTTTAAACTTTCATCTTACATTCGTATACCTACGAAGTTTAAACCTATTCTCACTGGTGCCTTCTTGTTTCCAAATTTTCTCCTGCAGTAACTCACGAAAGGAGCATAATTTTCACGCTGCTGCTGGTGATTATTGTTTTAACAATTTTTAGATATGTTTATTGTACTTATGGACGGTGTACACTACAGGTAACGAAAAAGCTCGTATGAAATTGGAAAAAAAAAATTAAAATTAAACTCTTTCGAGAAGGTGAATGTAATTCAATTCATAATTTTGGTATTTTTTTGCTTTCCCTACTTACGTCTCCTTTGATGTAAGGGAGAAGAACAATAATGGAATCAACACTAAATAAAATCTTCGACACTTTTAAAATAATTTGTATCTTAATTACGTCAAAGCGAAGATACAGGTTGCCAGCACGAAGAACTGAATAAGTATACAGAACAAAAGGTAGATTTAAGGTTTAACATATTCGTCCAGACAGTCAAAGTTCAAAAAGAATTTCTAGACAGACCTTTTGGAAAAGTTATTTCGACTTACGAAATTTGTTTGGAGATGAATAAGCGTAAATTACTAAAAGTTTAGCCGATTCCAGATTATCATACATTGCCCCTTTCTTCAGTTTTTCGCAAATATCTCGAGAACGTTTGTTATAGGCCAAAAGTAGGCTAGTTATTTACAAAAAGAAATTTGGTAACACTTTCAGCACGAATGTTCCGATTCATTTTGTTCGTATTTCTCGCAATTTTTGAGAAATCTGCCAATCAAAGTGTTATTCTCTCTCTTGTTTTCAAGTCCACTTTCAGATACCTACTGTTTCCTGTAATTTGTTTGAAAAAAATAATACATGTCTCGACGGACCGATTTCTTGAAAAACTTGAGAGATGCGAACAAAAATATTTCAAATATTCATGAAGGAAATTAGGAGTTTTCGTTTTTTACTAAACTAATTTTGGTCTACAACCAAACATTTTCCAGATATTTGTGAAAAACCTAAACAAGGAACATATTTCGCGATAAACCGGAGGTGACTTGCCCTCAACTCGAACATTTGAGGAATTTTAGTATAATTATCTTTAAAGCACTCCTATAAAATCTCGTAAGTTAAAAATCCTTCGTTGACTGGATCACATTATTGTACATATTATACAGGGTGTCTGGTTTTCGTTTGGCAAGCCAGCAGGTACGTATAGTACTCGAAAAAAGAAAAACAAAAGTCCTGTATGAAAAGTTGCCTACTCAAAAACTGAAGGGGCTACAGAGTTTTAAAGATTACAAAAAAGCACAGTTTTCAAGCTGATGTACAAGACACTGTAATTGATGGAATCAATAATGTAACTAGTGGGGCTGGTAGTACTGGCTTTGACGAAACAAAAATCTCCTTACCATATATTTTCTATTCTCAAAATTGAGGGCGCTAGAAAATGCTAAACTTTGGGAAAATTGAAATTTTCACAAAATCACAAAAAAGGCCTATTTTTATCCTACCATTAGAAGAGTAAATAACAATTTTGGAAGATTCCAACTAAGTGAATTTTTTGTAGGTATCTAGAGGAACAAAAAAGTATATCACCATCTTCTCTCAATTCTGAGTATTTAAAAAGTTATCCTGCGTTGAGTAAAGTTCAAATTCAGAGTTTATTGTGTTTTTAAGCTATGTTCATCTGAAGACATAAAAATTCAACTATAAATTTTTTGAAACAACCTAGTCTACTAGTACTCAATGGGATAAGAAAAAAAAGCTCTATGAACGTACCACTTATTTTCAAAATTGAAAAAGATACATTGCTCTAAAATTTGGAGTCCCAAACTTGAAAGAAATTTTAAAAAATTTTAAACTTCAAAAATTTTGCAAACATGTTGAAACATTGCTATAATAGGAAATTACGCCAGACATGCAATTTTTTGACAGTAATGAATGAAAAGTTGCAGACTTTCAAATTGAAGGGGAAAAACTCCTGGCAATTACATACGTCATATTGTTTGTAATTTATGAATTTCCATAGAAAGAAAAATGTGGGATATACCTACCTAAAAGACATTAATTTATTTTACGATTTATATCATTCGATTTCCCACAAAAATGACTGACCCTACTACTGGAACCAAGTACTCGATAAGACTCGTCTGCAGCAGTCGAAGTATTGCCATGGCATTTACCATAGAGGTAATGCATCTGGACATATGAGACATAATTACAAAATTTGTAAACGACTTCGAGAAGACAAAGGTTAAGAAGATAGTAGGTGATCCAGAAAGATGGAAAATCTGAAACTTGTACCAGAAAAAATTGTAGGTACACTTCAGAAAAAAATTTATAGGTTGCACACTTTGTAAGAACGAGAAGAGGGCATTGAAAATTAAAATAAATAAAATAAAGTGTTGTTCATTTTTCATTTCTTTTATTTTCGTATTCGCTCCATAAACAACGAAACAACATTATCGCCTCCACTTTGTTTTTCATTACCATTTTCTCCTACCACATTTTTTACCATCGATATCCATCCTTTCTCTTATTTATCATGCATAATACATTGGTAAAAATTGGGTGGCAGATGCTTTTTTACAAACTGACTCAAAAAGTATTTTCAATGCCAAAAAAATTTTACAAATGGCGGTGGTCAACTCAATTAGAAATTTTTCACGAGTCTAATACAAGCAATTATTAAATAAATTTTTATGTTCAACAGTTTGTATGGTATCATAGACAGATTGCAGTTCTTAAATTACATGCACACCGATAAGCGAACATACGAATCTAATATTCTAGAATAAGGTTAAAAATTATGTTGAGATGGGATTAATATGTATAAAAGGTTTCATGCCTGAAATATGAGGGGGTGGCCGAACTACTGAATAGAATATGAAAATACTCCACGCTCATATCCTGTGTTTCTACGAAGGTGAGCTCAAACCTAGAACTACTTTAAGTTTTTCAAATTTTTTTTCGTGACTGAACAATATATAATAATAATATGTAATTATAAAAATAATGAACAAAAAATTTGTAAAGAAAAACTTTCTAGGCCTATACATTTGTTTTATAACTATGATTGGGGCTGAGATACAGGGTGGTTAAGGGTTATCAGTTCGGAGATTCAAACGGACAACCCGCAGGTTATAAAAACAGCGACGCACTACGCAGCCATCCTGCCAATGGTATATAGCCTACGCACAATAGTAGGTACATACAGTTAGCATCCTCACCGCCACTGCCCCAGGTGCTGTAATGAAAGCACAACAATAGAAGGCGGAGCTAATATAGACTATTGTGTATGAACCCACAGACTTAGGCCATCATGGCTTGACGCCACTCTAAGGTAAAGGGATGTAGAAGCGATTGCATATTCATTTCATGTTGGTTTCACCAGTTCTGTAGGTTGGCAGTTCAGGGATTAGAATTGACAATCAACTGGTTATAAAAACAGCGATGCACCGTATCATTACAATGCCAGTTATATAGCCTAGCTACAGAAGCACATACAGTCCGCATCCGCACAGTAGTAATAAGTGATTTTTTTTTACATCATAATTATCAGTATTTTTTCGTATTATTTATTAGGAAGCTGGAAATGAAACATAAATACAAATATGACGATAGAAATTATCATCCTCAGATAATTTTTTCTTCAAATTCATACTAGTCCATTCCTAATGATACACCTAACGATTGTATTTGTGGACTGGATGAAGTAGGTTCAGGTGCTTGATTTTGCAACCCAATGGTTGAGCAGAGTCCACATTCTGACAAAGAATATATTTTTGTTAACGTTATTGTTGGTATTTTGTGGTCGTTTTCTATTAAGGTTGTTTAAAACGAAATTCGAGTAGTTCCACTGTGGCTTCTTGCTCTGAGGCGGGTGCTACCAGTCCATTAATTCGCGTTCGAATCCTTGTTTTTGTAAACAAAATTTTTTATAATTTTGTTTTTTGTTTTGTATCGTTTTATTTTAAATTATATCTTGAAAGTGGATAAGCCAAATTCGATAGTTATTAATTAAAAATAAAAAAGTGCTAAAACTGGTAGAAGTCATGTTACTGACATCTCGTATACTTTTTCTAACATCCTCCTTGTCTGATCACAGACGTTTATAAAGATTGTGAGTTCGAGACCTGCCGCTACCGTCACATGACCCAAAATGGCAGTGTTAGGTTCTACTGATGCTTTAATATGTGACTGAAAAATTAACATTTGTAAACCGTTAGCTACCGGACGCCGACCATCCCTTCACTTCACTCCAACATCAAATACATCCTCAAAACACTGCCCTGACTAAAATGATTTTGTAGCCGAAGTCTAGTTAAAAAACAAACAATAAATGACTAATTCATTTGTATGGAGAACTATTCTTCAGTGGCATCATTTAATCCGCCGATAACATCATTTTTAGAGTATTTACTAATCTAGTAATTTTGTAAATGTTGCACTGATAAAGCTGCCTCAAAAAATTAACCTCCCTCTGTTTTGCGATGTATTATAGAAATCGTAAAACGTTGGTTGCTTGGTCAGTAGAAATTATTTTGGAATAAAAACAAAATAGACATATTCAAAGTAAAATCCACCGGTATAAAACTGTTTCATTTTATCGAATATAATATTTATTCTTCAGTAAGAATATGCCAGAATAACGCTAAAGATGATTCGCTAGGAAGTTCTCATTTGAACACTCGAAAGAAACAAACGTAGTCTACCGTAATCGTGTAACAATCAACTACCACCCCAACAAAGTGCACTTTTTCGTTTCTCCAGCAGCGTCGTCAACGTGTCGCCAAATGCAATTGCTTCATAAATTTGTCACTCTATGGCACTTCAATTTAGCATACGTAACGAATAGAGCAATAGACTGCACGCAGATGAATATTTCACAGACATGCACTCGTATACCTTGTCAGTGAGAGATTATTATGAATCTCGCCGGCACCATTCACCTTTACCATCTTTTTTCGTTGTTGCGGCCATATCCATAAATATTTAGTACTTATTCGTACCACCACTGCAGAGAGAAGAAAGACAGACAGACAGACAGACAGACAGAGGGTGAAAGAAAAGGAGAATTAAGGCAAAAAAAAAAAGTGAACACGACACAATCATATATTGCACGTGTCAGAAGTAAGTCGAAAAACCTATTTCGTTAAATCTGCAATATAAGCGACCGCCAGAGTGTATATAAGAATAAAATTCACGTTTCACGTTTTGGGGCGAAAATACACTTAAGATTAATCTCATAAAAATTACGATTACGACGCACGACTAAAATAAAGTTGTACGATTTTCGTATAGAATACAACATAAAACTAAAGCACCCTTTCTAACTAACAAAACAAAAATAAAAATAAAAATGGCGAAAAAAAGAATCAAAAATAAATAAATAAAGGTACCAATAAATTAAAGCTTAGGTGAATATTGACTTTGCTGATGAAGTGGAAGAAATTGTCTACATCTGAGTGGAGAGAAGGTATTAACTTCTTCTTTTTTTTTTTTTTTTAGGCGGAAGAATTTATTTCGGCCATATTTTTTAGACATTTTAGATGATTTTCTTATTTTTTTTTTGTTTTTATGAACATTCTGCCTTGATACAGAGTCGATAAAAACAAAGCAGACCAATGAAAACTCGTTTGGATGAGAATCAAGTATTTACGGCGATGAGTTATGCAATAAGCGTAACAATGCAACATAAACGAAATCTTAACGTGGGCTGAGAAAAATTTAATTGCACTTTCGAATCAACAATTTCGCGTCTGTTCTTCCAACTTCGACGGATGGGTATAATGCCATCAACTACTCATCTCCAGAGGATGACAAGCCCCCTCTGCCGCTCGCTTAAAAACAAATACTTTTGAAAGATGTTGTTTACTGCTGGATTTTAAAAGACGTTTTATAAATATCTATGTAATACGTGCGAGTGTTTTCGCCAATCTTTCACACTCGATCATTTCTTGATACATGTAATCAGTCACTCGTTTCACTTTTGAATCGAGTGTTGCATCGATTTATAGATTCTCTCGTGAACCAGTGAAAAATTATATGTCAATTGGAATGTGGAGAAGGATGTATTCCCTGCTTTTATAATTGGATAAGAGGAAACGAATATTCACAAAAGAAGACGACAATGGTCTAATGCTTCGACATATTGTTGCAGATCAAGACTAAGAGAACCGGTAAAGGGTGAAGAAGCTGTATTTTCATAAAATAGAAGATATATTCTGAAAAGGTTGTCTACGTCTACGCACAGAGAAAACTGAAGTCTGTTTGTTGAAAGTTAGCTAATTTGTGAGAATACAGCCCGAACTCTTTTTAATGAATGACTAATGGTAGAAAACAGCACCAATACATTATTTCATTAATAAGATAATCACTTTTACGTGTAAGAGAAACTGAATACTAACTCAATTTTGTTTTTGTTTTTTTTTTTTTTTTTTTTTTCATTGAAAGTAATAAAAATTACAAGCTTTCGATACTTTTTCTGCACAAAGTTATAGATAAAATTTACTTAAAATAAATGCAAGTCTGAAGGTGAAAGAATTCGAGAAAACAACGTCAGCTTTTTACTTAATTGCTGTTAGCTTATATGTAGGTATTCAGCCTAACAGTGAACATTTTTTCTTGTTAATAAAAAATTTCAATACTGAATTCAGGTTACAGTCTGCAGAAATGTGGTTAATGGCAACTTCAGATAAAATCTCCCACATTATGTTCTCATTTGTGAATCATTGTAGATCTTCTAAAATACAGAAAATGGGAATTTCGCTTGGATTCTCAGAATAGTTTTGCAGCTATTATGAATTAAATCCCTACCTACTTACTCATTAAAATATGAAGAAAAATTATTGAATATTAATATCACATAAAAATTGGATACATAATTTATGATTAGTATTGTCAATTATAGATGGTTATGTTCAATTCCTAATGGTAGTAGCCTAATGTTAAAATTTTACAAAAAAAAAAATGGAACACACAAAAATGCGAGATATACCTATGTTTTGAAACGTGTGGAAAATGAAGATATTGCAAATAGTTATGTTGCCACATAAACATCAGCTTTTCCAATCAAATACGTTTTCAGAAAAGGAGAATTCGTAATCTGAAGAAAATATTTATATCACGCAATTATATTTTTAGGTGTTCAGGCGGCACGGGGATTCAAACCCGTACCGGCTGAACACCTACAACCTCCCTCGTTCACCGTCACTAAAAGTCAGCACCGTACTCACTCGGCCACGGTGCCGGGTGACGGTGTTTGAGAGAGTAGCTTATATGTGCCGACGTAGTGTGGCAGCCGCCACAATATTATAATTAACACCGTTGCAGTTGCATAGGCCAACGTGAAAGCGAAGAAAAATAAAGAGCTTCAGCTCTCTTTTTTATCAACAGCCTGAGTTTTTGGGCACATCTTTGCCAAGAATTTTTTTGACGGTATACACGATCGAGTATGATTGTGTGAGCTATTCCCTTTATACATAGTTAAGTACCATAGAAGCTCAAGCGAGACAAAAATCCAATGAGTCAAACTCGTGTCAAAGCGAGACGAAAAGCGTTCAGCTGAATTAATAATCTCAACCTACCTTCTTCGAAGCACTGCACAATATTTCCAATAAATGGAATACAGGTGCTGGCAGGAGACGTGGCCAACGATCGACTAATGACTCCAGTGCAGATGGGCAAACAGTTCAGCGGCACACCTCGTCGTTCGCAACAGCTCATGTGATTGCGACCGCCGGAACCGCACCGTATCAGTTTGTGAAATTCGTTTCCACAGATTCCAGCCAGCGACTTCAGCTGCGACATGCTGGCATCGTACGAGCACAGCGGCATACAAATGCCACTGAGTCCAGCGCTAACGCAGCATTCGGTGATATTGTACGACACTTCTGGTTCCTCTTCCTCCTTGGTGACCAAGTCCTTTAACGTAAGGCCAGTAATGGAGCAACGACTACCATTGGTGTTGGTGCATAAAACGCATACTTTAACGTTTCACTTACCACGCTGAGCGTGCTGAACACAATCCTTTGCGATGGTTCTCCAGGACCGTGAGCATTGCTTGCTTCGACGTACACTTCGTAAACAGAGTCCGGGTGCAGATTCTCCAGAACGTATGGTGAATGACCCTGCCATGTATCATGATTATTAGAGAAAAAGATTTTTATACGTTTATTTAGTCGTTGTATGCATTTAAGATTGGTAAACTATGTATTTATATACATTTAAAAATTCTAGAGAGGTGTATCCATATCTGATCAGTTTTCCATAAATGAGAATACTTGACAAAAAAAAAATTATGTATTTAGGCAGTGTGGGGATTCGAACCCGTACTGACTGAATACCTAAACTCCCTGCCTCACCACCACCCAAAATATAGCACTGTACTCACTCAGCCACATCAGAAGGTGATGGTGAATGAGGGAGATACAGTACTTTAGCCAATGTGTGGTAGCTGCCACACCACCCTTCAGCTAGTGGAGCATAATACGACCAGATAGAGGCACTGCTGATGAGTAGGCATGTGTACTGGAGCATAGCAGATACCCTCTTCATCCCAATCCCAACATACACAACCTACAGCATCATCACATTTGGTGGCAGTGAGGTAATGTACTACCACATGGGGAGCATGTCTAAGAGAGGGCGCCACTTCCCATCTCCTAGAACACATCAAGGTTACCACTTTAGGTATTCAGGTGGTATGAGGATTTGAAATGGTATTGACTGAATACTTAAACTCACCGCCACCCAAAATACAGCACCGTATCACTTGGCCACAGTGTTGGGTGATGGTGAATAAGGAGATAACTTTATCCCAGTCATTGATTACTATATCACTTTCAAAAAATTCTGATGTTCTTTAACTTGGTCAACCAGCTGGAAAGCTTAAAATATCGGAATCAGGCCCAGTTTTAGAATTTCCTATTAGAAGAGGGAAGGAAGTATTGCAAGAATTTTCATAAGAGGGGACGACAGTGATTTCTTACATACTTCATAGACATAAAATCTGAAAAAAGAATAATTTTGTTTTAAATTGACTTTTTTTTTTTCATTAAAAATGATTATACTCTTAATCCCTCTAGAAAACCGGCTTTGATCAAACCTAAAAATTCATTTTTACGTAAACTTATTTTCCTCCACATTCTACCTCCCCTTTGCGCATTGAGCAGGATTTGAATCACATTAAATTTTCTTTGTATGTCCAGCTCTGCCTTTTCAAACTATTCCAAAGCCTCATCAAATTGAAACACTTCTCTCCATTCCGTAGTACAATAAGCAGCTTTGTAACTTATAATCGTTCCAAAGGATATAACACCATTGCCTTAAACATTCTCACTGAATACTAAATTGAATGATTAAGCTGAAGTAAAATCCAAATTAAGGAGGACACGCGCCAAACAAAAACACCAATTCATGGCTGGTTAAAAGAAGTTGGCTCTATCCGTATCGAGAGAGTAAGTGGACTCACATTTCTAATGACATTGTAAATATCATCCATTTGGCGATAGTGAATGTTGTAGTGGGTGACAGTATTCCCCAGCGTTCTCGGCATATCCCAGTGGATGATGGCGAAGTTCACGTCGATGTTGGCAACCCGTATGTTGGTCGGAGCCGAAGGAACAACACCGTAGCCTCGCATCAAACAATTCGTGTAGTCGCTCATATAGCGTAGACATCTGAGAAGCGAGATTTTAACAAAGGTTGGTAATGTGGGAGCTGTTCTCAGAGGCCTATACATAGTCCTCTGTGAATAGAAACTACAAGCGTGCTTCGCGCTACTCACCTGAAGTAGCTGTAATCAATTTGTGTTAAATTTCCAGAACACAGCTCCTGGCATAGTGATGGGATACCTCGTGCTTTACAACATGGCGTGTGGTCGACGCCATTGGTCAGGCAACTGTACGTCTGCGATGCCCACGGTGCGCAGATCATCAAGTCGGTAACTTCGGTGGTGTCGGATTGCGCCGGATCACACAATTTATTCAGGCAACTGCGAAGCACAAAGATGAAGATGAGAAATCAGTAGATTGAGAACGGAAAACAATTTTAGAAAAACTTTTTTTGAGAAATAGGCAGAGAAACAGGAATGCGGAGAAGCAGAAAGGCAGAAAGACAGAAAGGCTGATAGACAGAGAGAAACAGTGAACTAGTACGTGATTCTATAGCCACATTTTCACTAGGCTTATTTACAAACTTTAATCTAGCTTCTAAAAAAGCGAGATTGTAAAATCTTGGTTATAATTAAAAGGCTAGATTTTTTTTGTTTACATAAGACGCAGCTTCTAAAAAAGCGAGATTGTAGCTTGTAAAAAAGCCTAATGAAAACCTCGCTTACGGAGAGGGTCAGACTTGAAAAAAAATTCACAGTTTTTCCACACATGTAATAATCTAGGTCACTGAAAATGTAATAACAACCAGAACATGCATAAGTTTTCAATCAGTTAATTTTATAATAATGAATGACCTAAAGACCGATATCTTATCAGTTTAAAAATTTAGAATTGATGTGGGGACTCACTGGTATGAGGTAAAGGGGCTTGGACCCCTTGACAACAGTCGCCACACCAAAGGGCAGGCAAATAATTGTCCTTGTGACGTTAAACACACAAAACTCGTTCGATTGTAATTACCTGTATGTACTTGCAGGTAATGTACGAGTACCGAATTGTGACACAATAAGATGATGTCACAATTCGTACACGAACCAGCCAGCCATCTCTTATCTCAATAGGGGATGATGCGACCTGGCTGTTCTCACCAACGTACGTATTCTCTTACGTACGTGTGTTTGTGTGCGTGTAAATAAGCCGTATATAAACCACCCGAATCGGCTCTAAAATCGCCAGTGTTCGGTCTGGTTCTGGCTTACCCGTACTTGTGTACGAAGTGGCTGAACACGCTTAAATTCTGTTGAATTTCCTTCTAGTGAGAATATCTCTCACAACAAGGTATTCCACAATTGACATACCAACGTCATTAAATATACCTACTTACCTAGGAGGAATTGGGGAGGGAAGAGAAACATACTTGCAATGAAATTATAATTTTATTATTATAAATCATAATTAATTAAATATTCAATAAACTTGAATTTGTCTTCCGGATAAAAACGTTCCCAGAAAACAATGTGGTTGATAGGTATAATAACAGCCTCAAAACCTAAATTACACATACAAAATTATGTGTGCTGGGTGTGGTAAATTGCATAAAAATACTTGAAACATTAATTGTTTCATTTTTTTTAAACTTTTATCGCCTAATTAATTATTAATAATAAATCAATTATCTATGTATGATATTTACTAATTTTTATAAATTCTTTAAATATGAAAATTAAGATAGGGTAAAAACGAATTTTTAGAACATAAACTTTTATTTCTTTTGGCTTTAGCTTCGTGCGAAATAAACATTATCTCGTTGCGGAAGGATGGCTGCAGTATTAATATATTTTAAAATCGTAGTGGTGAGTATAATAAACGCTTATAATGAAACAATTTGTGAATCTTAGGGAATTTCAGAACGAACCACATAGCAACACTGCTTAATAATTATCAACGTGCTAATTTCTATGAATTTTTCAAACAAGAAAAATAAAAAGTTTGCGAATTTGAAGCATTTTTGATACTAACCATCATGCAACCTTGTTTTGGTGCAGGTTATGTTGTCGCTACTTTGGGAATCGCGCCCCTGGTAATACGTTTTCAATATTAAAAAGTAGCGAGTAAGATCCCCTTCAATTAGGGGATATCTTGTTATATTATCCACGAAGAAGACAAAATCTAGAGAGAAGTGAAATTTATGAAGATTTATACAGAGTAGGTATTAAAAATTTTTAAAAAAGCTATCGATTTATTTTTTAAACTAAGAACCAAAAGAGCACAATGCAATCAAACTTCGTTATTTCAAAAAAAAAGTCATGTTGTTTATTGCCTATTCGGATTCTAATGTGCATGGTTTTAAAAAAAATGCACATTATGCTTAATCGACACGTTTTTAAAAATTACGAGATATGTATTTTTTGATTTTTTAAATATAATATCCACTTAATCAATATTTCAAGAATATTTGTAAAGAAGTATGGCTGTGTAAATGTTAATATGGGACACCCTGTATACGAGAAGAGCAGTGTATGGATCTAGGACGATGAATCATTCGAATAAAATGAAGAAGACTTTGAATGGAAGAACTAAGGCCAAAGGTCGAAGGGGATGGGAGTTTGTAGCAGAGACATGTTACGTGTCTGTCCGTTTGAGAAATAAGATGGTCGTATGGTATCCTTATGATGAGCCTTCCTAATTCTTAATTTATCCTTGACACTATGTTCTGTAATTAAGATAATTATGCATTAAAATAAAACCAAAAAAAAAATCTAAACTATAAGCGATTAAGGGAGGAGGAAGATCCATGGCGACAGTGGAATTTGCTGTACCAACAAAAGCTTTAGAATGAAGAATTTCAAAGGGTGTAAGGAACTAAGGACAAATAACCGAATAGTAGTAGAAGACATTGAGAACTGTATACTACATACATCAATAATCTGCACGTTTAGATGGGTAAAAGATGAGTAGTATTATTTGTCATCAAAGACAGAAAATATAGACTACTTTGGGAATCATAAAAAATAACCAAAGACACGGAAATGATAGGAAAATGATTATGTGTAAAATTGCATAAGTGGCTGAAGAGAAGCTAGAGGCATAGGAGCCTAGGGAATTTCAATGTATGGGAGGGGATGCGGAGTTGGAATTAAAATTTAACTAACTAAAGCAAAACATAACACAGACCCTCAAAAACACACGGTAAAAATTAGTGAACCTTACGACTGATACATTTATTATTGTGAGATATTTTGGACGGTTTTGATGGGTTCTTAAATTAATTTTGGCTTTTTCGAAAAATGTGGTCATTAAATTTTAAAGTATTTATCATTTTTCTGCAACCAAGAATCCAAGATATTCGAAAGAAACTTTGTGGATTCATTCTAACCTATCGAATCATGAATTTCGATGAAGCAATTTTCTCTACAATTTCTTTTAAACGAAAAAAAAAAGAAAAATAATTTTAGTGCAAAGAAGATTACATTTCTACGAATTTTTAACTAAAAACTTCTTTTTTTTTCACAAGACGATGAAAAGAGAATTGTTTCATCGGAATTCATAATGTTCGAGGAGGTAGAGGAACTCCACTAAATTTCAATGGAATATGTACACTGGTTGTGGAGAAGAAGTGAACATCAAATTCTAAAGACCACATCTTTCAGCTTTAGGTAAAATAAAAACCAATATCCTACAGAGAACAGTTGAAAAAGTTTTGAGAGTATTTTATGAAAATATATAAAATTCCTCTACGCTTTACTCTCGGTGTAATGATAAGAATAATCGTAGCAAGTACCTACAGTTTTTTTTTGTTTTTTTTTTTGTTTTGACAAAACTTTTATGTAGGACAATTTGTTATGGATCAGACTGTAAAAGACTAACAAAAATATTCACTCAAAATTTGTACTAATCATTCTGCCCTGAATTTTTGTAATGTTTGTGAGTGGGTTAAGGACTTCCGTGAAGGTGTTTGAAGAAAAAATTACCTAATGCTATATAAAAATGTTTACCTTCTCAGAATAAATTCTATATTGAGGGTGAAGTTTATTGCACTGTTTTTCGAATAAGGATTGATTAAAATGAAAAAAATTACGAACTTTAAAGGCTTTTTAATAATAGGCTGTTCGATAAAAAGTAACACGAAACTAGTTCTCTGAAAAGGCTGCTCAATTTTCCAGGATAGAACAAGAAAAACAAAATTTTTCTTAAATTGCAGCATTTCCTGATGCAAGTGTCAAAAGTAGGTTCTGATGAAAAGTTCTCTTGGATAATAGTCTATCTTCCCTCTTATCAAGAATGTTTTTTTTTCCTTCTTGCAACATCCACACAAATAGTAAACATTTTTGTCCGTATAAAGTGTTGGTTAAGAGGCGAATTGAAACATTGGAAAAAGTAATTTCAGGTATTTGGGCGGTACGTGGATTCAAACATGTACCGACCAAATACCAAAATTTGAACAGTACCATAATCACTTAGCCATGATGCCGGATGATGGTGAAGAAGAGAATACGCTGATAAGTGAGCGTGGCCACCACACCACTCCCCTCTAGTACAGTGGAATGCAAGTACAAACAACGTAGGTGGAGCAAGAGAATGATGGGTAGGTGCATGTAAAATAGACGTGGATGCCCTCCTATACATCACCACATCGGACCCATACACCTGCCACAGCTACTACTGCACTCAGCACACTCGCATTGTGGAGCAGTGAGTAGGTGGACCACAACATTAAGCAACATGCCAAGAGAGAGTACTGCACTAAATCATCTTGGATCACATCGAGGTTACCACTTTAGGTATTTGAGTGGTACATGGATTCAAACACATACTGACTTAATACCTAAACTCGATCGCCTCACCACCACCCAAAATATGGCACTGTACTCACTCGGCCATTGTGCTGGGTGATGGTGAAGGAGAGACGATAGGTGTGCATGGCCGCCACAGTAATAATTTGATCTTCGCCATGCATACGAGTACTGTTGATTTCCTCTACTTTATACACCTCCACATCTACCACTTTTTACACTTCCCTGACAAATTGCGTATTGCAAGATAAAATTACTGTCAGTTTTTTTACTCTCTTGATGCAAAATTTTTGGGTGGGTGTTGTAAAAAAATTGGGGGTGACACATGTGCGAAATAGGTGAATGCTACTCATGATGTATGGTCAGTTCAACTTGAACAAACTATAGGGAAGTGCTATAGGAAATGTGTATCATCACAAACATATCAACCCGAATTGACAAGTGAGCAATTAGGCAGTAACCTTGGCCACATGGATAAGATTGCCTATTTTTCCTACTTGGTCTCATGTAGGTGTACCAGGTTCAAACTCCAGCGGTGGCAACACCTACACCTTACATAGCTCAAGTAGCAAACTGGGGAATGTAAATAAACACCAAAACACATAGGTGTAATTAGGATTTCTTTAAGTGGAAGGGGTAAAAGCTTTTTTTTGCTCACCACTTTTGAAAATTCAGAAGATTTGATAAATTTAGCATCAATGGAATTTGTTATCGCATAATTATTACAAAAATTTTTTCTAAATTTTAAAAGAGTTAAATAAAAAAGAAATTATGGGGCAATTTCTTCCCTTGTCCTCCCTTGGCTATGCCCTAGCCGAAATACACGCACCAACGGAACAATACACTTGATCGAATTTTTGTTTTAATCTGCAGCGCATTACAGTAAATTGGCGCTTTTAAAAGTGTAAAAATTGATTCACGTTAGTTGAAAATGAAAAACAAAAAAAAAGTGAAAGAGGTCGGTCATTTTAGAAGATCAAATGTCACGTTTCATCGTACGGTAAAAGTTACAAAAAGTATAACGAAATAATTTTCATTTCAGGGTTTAATAATTTTTTTTTTCTCGAAAACTTGTATTTTGTGCGCAAAAATTTTAGTCACGCATCGTTTTTCATATTAACGTCTACTATTTTTTCAGTTTCGTCTTTTTTTTCCTTTCCTATCCTTTCCTTTCCGTTCTTTTTTTTTTTTGATTTCTCTCGGTGATGAACGTCGTATTTTCCGTTTCAACTTCCACGTCTTTCAACTGTAAAGAGCAACAGAAAAATTTACAACGGTGTGCTCATCGAGGAAAGAAAGTATAAGACAGTAAAAGAGGGAAAAAAGTGGAGCGAGAGAGAGAGCGAGAGAGAAAGAGGAGAAAAGGGCAAAGAAATATCAGGAAAAGGAATAACCAAAAAACATAAAGAAAAAGTCAACAGCGTGGTTTTAATTTAATAAATCCTCGTCTTTCGTCCGAGGCATGCCAAAAGTGTTGTTTACTCTTTTTTTTTCCGGTTTCCTTTTTCTGTTGTTGTTGTTGTTGAAGCCGGTATGCGTAGACGTAGAAAATATTGTTTTCGAGAGAGAAGATACGGTGCAGGAAAGAAAGAATGAAAAAAATAAGAAAAAAATAAGCCTTTGTACTTGTGAGGGTATTTATGTGAGTGTAAACGTGAAACACGAATTAAGACATTAAAAAGAGTCGGCACGTCGAATTTTCATTTATTTTCATTTCTTTTTTCGCCTCGCCACTACAGCTTCTCACTTCTCAATACTTTTTTCTTTCTTGAGTAACTTTAGCTAAATAGATCTTCGACAGTCGACTCGTTCGTAGCAATCAACGAACGGTACTCGACTTCGAGTACCCTATAATTATTGTTTAGGTAGAAAGAATTCTTCTTTTTTTTTTTTTTTTTTTTTTTTTTTTTGTTCTCTAACCATCAAATAAAAACACTTACGTGGCGTGTGTGATTCCTTTTTTCGTGCAGCAACTTCGAATATTTGGCAGGGGAGGAGGTTTGGCGTTTCCTATGGTTTTTTGTTGGCCAGGAGGCAGCGTTACTGCTCGTATCTTCTGCGATGGTAGACTGGAACCGCGAGTGTTCTTGGCTGATACAGTGACCTCATACATCGTGTATGGGGTTAGGTGGCGAATGATTACGTTGCGATCACTCGCTTGCACCTGCAACAGACAATTGTATCGTTTTGTTTCACTTTTCAGATCAAAGAGGAATGTATCATGTTCAAGATTGTTAACCCTCGGTACTGGAGAATTATACAGCAACAAATTAGGGAAAGTGAAACGTAAACGTTCGCACTCCAAGTGCCTGGAAATTTTTTTAGCTATTCGCACAAGTTAGCCTTTCACACTAATAAAGAAACCCAACAGGGTGATATTAAACCAGATTCTCATGGTAAGGTGTAACAGAAGGAGGTTTATGAGGCTTTTAAAGGGAAAAATTATGCAAAAAAACAATATTTCTTAACAAGAACACGGACTGGTTGCTTGTTTTTATTCAAAAACCAACACGTAAGTACTAGGCAACAACCTGTTTCTCGAAATAAATTAGGCTTCATATATAGGTACTTGGCTGAAATGGAATAAATAGTTACAAAATGTCTTAATGGCTGATATATATTTTGGTGGGCCTTAAGTAATAAAAATGCTTCACCCATCCATACCCTGTGCGTACACCATGATGGACTTCAGTTTGTGACTGTTTTTAGATTTTTCAATTTTCCCCGATTGATCAGCAATATACAATATAAGTACCTCCGTATAAAAATAATGCGCATAAAATTTGATACAAAAGAATTTCAACATACTGTTTTCATAATTATGATAAAAGCTGAGTTATAGGGTGATAAAAAAAATCATAATAATCCGTATTATATTTTCATTGTGAAGCTGAAAACGAATACGTATAATGTTTTTCATTATTTTTCTGATGGTACATTTTCATAACTGGGGACACCATGTATGAAGAGACGTGAAATATGATGAACAGAGTTACCGACTGTAATTATATTGATGGAAAATATCAGTACGCTAATTTCTTTGACAATCTTTATATCTTTTATTTTCATTTTCGGCTTCTTAATAAAAAAATAATGCATATTATTCGGATTAAAAAAATATATTCTTTTTTTCCACCATGTATGTTAGTTCCTATGATAGCGACAAAAAATTGTGTAGAAACTATTTGCTTCAAAGTTTATTTACATTAACTTTGTACTGATGTATTTTTAGCATAGATCGCTTAACTATTCAGGAAAATTGAAGAAACTAAAAATACTCAAACATTGTGACCTCCCATAGGAAATACAAGAGGATTTTTATATTTTATTATTGAGTAGCCAATCTCTAACATTTTATTCAAATTTTTCTCTTCTTTCTCTTCCCTGTCAAAAAAACTCTGCAGCAAAGTCACTGAAAATGAAGAACAATGTTATAAATTGAAGAATAAGTTTTTCCCTCATAAATATTTTATCTGTTGTCACCTTAATTTTTTATACCCAATTGTTTCCATTCCTCTTCCAGTTTTTTTTAAAAATAAAATAAATTCTTTCAACTATGCCACTGAAAACAACATTGTTTAGCCAAGAATAGCCCATGAATCCTCAGTCTACCAGAACTTTCACTTTTTCCCACTTATTTCAACTCCTACACTAATTTTTTTTTTTTAAATTAGATTTTCCCCTCCTCTATTCGCTCCCATTTAAAAAAATTTTACAACTACGTATGTCACTGAAAAACAACTTGTTTACTCAAAAATCAGTTTCTGATTCGTGTATCTTCAGTCTGTGGACGCCTTTACTTTTTTCGGCCTTATTTTCACCCTTTCAGGCTTTTTTTCTTTGTTTTTTGTAACCAGTTTTTGCACATTTACATTTGAAATCCTTTCAGATGAGACTTGTATGAACAAAATTTGTCCAGTAGTTCCAGAGAAAAAAGGAATACAAGGAAACTGCTTGCCTGTTAAATACGTAGATAAATATTATACAGATTTTCCGGGTTTCCTGGAATTGGACTGGCAACCTGCACGTTTATTTATTTCAAAACCAAGCTGATGTACCAGACAACTACTCAGCCATCCAGTAGTTCGTGGAGAACAGCAGATATTTATTTCTATGGTTCCACATTACTCTGCCCAGTTATCTCGTATCGCAGGGAAATTATAAATTGATTGTGAACTGGTGAATATTTCCCAAAGAAAAAATGTAGACAACATAGCCAACTAATGGTGGGGGAAGGTCAAGGGTAAACTAAGGATTGGTCAAAAGAGCCTCGTATATTGCACCAACTTACTCGTATTAGGCGGCAAATTGAGAAGACTAGGATTGTATTCAAAAATGCCATTTTTAATGACCCTTCAAAAAATTAGGTTCAATCTCTGCCTCGGTGTTGATGATGATGATGACGATGAAAGGAAGTATTTTAGTAACCATTTTCCATGGGTAACTGAGGCAAATTTGTCAACTGCAACGTTTCCAGAAGGAGTAGCTAATGAACGTGTTAGCAAAGGCAACAAATGACTTGCAATTGAAAAATATAAATTATAAATTTGTTACCTTCACTTGCACACTATGGGGTGTCACAAGAACCCAGCTGCTGTTCTGTTCGGCAATATTCTTCCCGAATACCGGATTATTGTCGAATGATTTCAGCATCGTAACGTTCACAGCGTACTCGGTAATGCTGGCTGAATTTTGACTTGGTTTGTCCCAGGTCAGATTGAATTCACTTTCAGACAATACTTCGACTTGAACGCCTTCCGGACTACTGGGTAAGATCTCTGTAAATTGAGAGTTACCTAAGCGTTAATAATGATTATTTGATTTGCGAATACAGAAATTTCGTTTACTACATATTTCCTATGAATATGTCTCATTCGAGAACTACTTTAACTGTAGAATTAACAAAATTTCTAAAGAATGTTTTCAGGTTAAGACTGTTTTCTCGCGACAAAACGATGCCCAAGGAACTTCGTTCTTTTATAAGGTATTAGACGGATGTGAATCATTGAATATTGCGCAAAAATTTGACGAAATTGACTCTAGTTTAAGTACTTTTTTTCTTTTTCTTTTTTTTTTTAATAACCAATTTTTCGATTTTTCTGTTTGTTGATGTATTCGAAAAAAAATTGATGAAGACGTCGCAATAAGATCACGTTTGGTGATAGCTTTGAGTATGAATATATCATTGAGTGACATTTTTCCTAGCTCACCTTTGTCAATATGTATAGCTGCGCTTCTCTGTGAGTGATGTAAATATATATCGTGTGATAAAAAGTACATTCGCTTCCTAAAAAGCGCAATTATACTGGCAAGGGTGAACCTAATGATAAATTAGGAGAAATGCCACTCTGTTATATACTCAAAGAATGAGAGTAACTGTTGTATACTGTTGACCAGGAATGGTATTCTACACGTACAATTCGATATTCTACATTTCTGATGTAGAATGTTTAGAATATGTAGAAAATGTAGAAAATTTAGAAAATTTAGAATATGTAGAATATATAGAATATGTAGAATATGTAGAATATGTAGAATATGT
Source organism: Ericerus pela (assembly GCA_011428145.1). NCBI lineage: Eukaryota > Metazoa > Arthropoda > Insecta > Hemiptera > Coccidae > Ericerus > Ericerus pela. The sequence goes on from WOFM01000119.1 coordinate 1,414,905, forward strand.
AGAAAACGAGTAGAATATAAACAAATTGAGAACTCTTATCAATGTTATCAGTACTTTGTCACCATATCAGTATTATTTTCTACATATTCGACATATTCTACATGAAACTGGATATTCTACTTTACATATTCTACACATAGAATATGTAAAAGAATTCAATTCTAGATCGCCATCTCTGCTGTTGACTAGGAGCAACAGTGAAAAAAAAAGTTGATTTAAATTTTGTATGTGTGTGGTAGCCACCAAACCACTACCCTCTAGTATAGTAGAGTTTAATATGACCAGTGGCGCAGCTGATGAGTAGGGGTGTGTACAGGAGTGGAAGAACATGGCAAAGATGTCCAAGAGAAGGCACCACACTCCTTATCTCAGATCATGTTATGTCACCACTTCAAGTATTCAGGTGGTATGGGGATTTGAACCTGCACCAACTGAATACCTAACTTCCTCATTTCACCGTCACCCAAAATACTAGCACTGTACTCGGCCACAGTACCAGGTGATGGTGAATGAGAGAAATACGTTATACACACCAATGTGTAAGGAAGTTGCCACACCACTCCCATCCAGTGTAGCAGAGCATGTTCATGGTCTGACAAGTAGGCATGTGTACACAAGCAGCAGATGTCCCCTCATCTTCACTCCACTAATACACACAACCTACAGTGCTATCACATTTGGCTGGTGGAGAGGTAACATCACCCCATCTTCTGGATCATGTTAAGGTCACTACTTTAGGTATTCAGGCAGTATGAGGGTTCAAACCTGTACCAACCGAATATCTAACTTGCTTGTGTCACTGTCATCCAAAATACAGCACCGTACTCACTCAGCCATGGTGCTGGATGATGATGAACAAGAGAAATATGTTATACAGGTCAATGTGTGCGGTAGCTCCCACAATAATATTGGAAAAACTGACAGAGTAGGTACTTTATTGTAGGGCTTGTAACCAGAACAATAATGACTAAAAACTGAAACAAATTGACGAAACAGATAACTAAAATAAAAAAATTTCACCCAACCAGTAACCAATTCCCATAAAATGCTGAAATCATTAACTAGAACGATAACCAGAAATAATAGGTTTTTATTGGTTTTCATAAAATATCAATATTATTGATTATTTTTTTCAAAAATTACTAATTATTTTCCAGAAAATTATTAATTATAGATAATCTGACCTAGAGAGAATTTTTTTTTGTCTATTTTACCCCAAATTTTGTCTCAACCAATAACCAGAAAAGTTGTTTTGGTTAATCAGAACAATAACGATTAACCAATATGGATTTTTATTGGTTCTCAGTAATCAATAACCCCAAAAATGTTTTGGTTATAAGCCCTACTTTATTAGTTAGGCTTTGCACAATGTAAACAGTTAAGCAAGCAAAAGTCAAAAAGAGACTAAAATTTACAAATACTGAATGGCCTACTACAAAAAAGATTCCTTTTCTCCTTTCTTTCTAACTTTCTTAAGAAAGGAAGAAGAAGCTTGTTTACAATTTATTCATCGACACATGCTTGATATTTTCATTTCCTGGCGGTTGTCCCTGTTTGGACTGTGACGTAACACAATTCCATTTTATTTTTTGCATCTCAAATCCGTTTTAGCAAAATTCGTATTTTTGTCAGCTAAGATATGTTCAATTTTCTAAACATTGGTTGTAACATTCTCAGAAAACATTTTTTGGTTTTTAGTGCTTTTTTTAGTCCATTTTCTAACATACTTAGGCTTATCTTTTTTGAAGTCGATTTTATTTTCTCAGAAATGGTGGAGAGAAATGATTCCGAAAGCGTCGTAGGCAACAAACAAAAAAACAGCTATTCGGTATACTTAACGAAAAATCGTCAGTATTTTTTTTCGCCAAAATCACGATCATGAAATAGAATTCAGTTCGTTTGTTGTGTAACCAACAACACTGAAAGGGACATCCTACGCTACGTAGGTGAGTGATTTGTATCATGTAAAATGGTTACCTACAGCATTTTTGAAAAAATATTTTCGACGTTCGGTATTCAAGGGTACGATTTTGGTTAAATTTGTCGGAAAATATCGAAAAAATCGGGCACTTAAAACTTTAGCGAAGGTGTGAAAGGCACGAACTCCGTTTGAAGAGGTTGGCTACACAGTACTCTGTTGAGCTCCTTTAAAAATTTTTTGCGCACTACAACAGATTGGGACAAAAAAAAATTTCACAAACACTTACCAATACCCTCGACAATGCAGGCCAATGTTTGTTCGGTGTAGGCGGAACACGAAAAATGCGTTTTAATGTTATCTGTGATCATGGTGTACTCTCCTCTGCATACATCCTGGCAAATATCTGGAACACCTTCTTGAACGCAACACGGCACGTGATTTCGACCGTCTAAAACCGACACGAAAATTTATAAGTTTTGTCGAGTTGAAAGATTTCGGTGTGAGGCTATTTACATAGGTTTACATATACATATACAGGCCTAAGGACGTAAAATAGGCTACCCTATCAGACGGTTTTTAACGTGCTTATTTTTTTATAACAATTTTTATATTTTTTATAGGCAGCAATTGGTAAAATAAGATGCACGGAAGAGGGACGCTCCCTATTCATCTCAGTTTGTGCGCATTATGACCTTTATAGCTCACGTTGCTTGCCGGTTCCGTACACAACAAAAGTTCAATTTTTTTTAACTCTGATACATCGGGAAGACAGTTGGGGTTACATTTTTTTCCCCTAAAACTTTTTTTCCGAATTTATTTATACAAAAAAGAAAAATTCCAAAACAAATGATAATATTTTCCAAAAATTTTGTTTGAAAAATTATTAATTCTTAACTTAGATACCAGAGAAAAATTTTTTGAAAATAGATTATGTAGATTATTGATTACATTCCCATAGTATGATCCAAGATATTTTATATAGGTCAAAACTTTATTATTCTTCACCTACTCCGAATATTTTCACACCAGGTGTACTATAGTATATTACACAACAGCATTTACATGTGAGAGAAGTTTGCGAAATGAGCGCAGTGAGTGAGGAATTCTCAAGTCATATAAACTTACTTTTGAACCTTCTTGAAGAAGCTATTTTATATAATTAACAATCAGAAAGCAAAGAAAAGTTAAAATTCTATCATAATGATGAGTTTTTCACGAAAATTATAAAAAATGGAACAAAACATCATTAACCTCCTCATTGTGGCAGATTTAACATTTCATTCAGAAAGTGTAACCTCTACCTCGATGAAAAGTGAACATGCTTCCATGTAAAAATATGCTGAATGTTTTTACATGGAGGCACATTAAGTCACTTTTGATATTTAAGTATTGTTCTTGCATTCGGCCCTATGAATTTTAGCAATTAAAATTTGAAAATAATTTTCTACATGCTCTGTAGGTACAAAAGCAAAATATTGTTTTTGAAAAAAAAAAAATACTGAATTTTTTTTGGGTAGGTAGAAACAAGTAAATTTTAAATTAAATTTCTTTGGCAAAAAAATATTGGAATTTGTTGTTTTTTTTAATAAATAAATTTTGAATTAGATTTGTTTTTGGAACAAAACATTTTGGAACTCGTGTTATAAAGAAAATTTCCCTCCAACTGGACAGACAATTAGGTGTAAACATTGGACATAAACAGCTACATGGATTTCAATACACAGATCCTACTTTACAGAAGAAAAAAAAAAGTAATAAGTTCAAATTCTAGGTTTTTGACAAATTAATGGTGTATGGTGATGCTATTAGTTTTAACTGTTTGGATAAAATTCTGAAAACCAGTAGGGTAAGTGTGCTAGTTTGCAATGCCTTAAGAAATTTGTGAGCTTCAAAATACTGTACATTGTTTATCAAATGAAAAATTTCGATGGAAATGAACCAGTCCAAAGTGATTTTTCATGAAAAATCTAAGAGTGCCATTGAAAATAATTTTTGACCACACAGAATGCTACATTAAGTAAGATAATGTCCAACAGTATGGTCCAATAGTTTGCAACATCAATGATCCAGTTAACAACACTACTTGCGCCAGTTTGCAACATTGTCTGTATCAGTTTGCAATACATCAAGAAAAGAAAATATCTGAGTTGAATTCTCAGTTTGTATGTTATTTTGAGCTTTTCAAAATGAATCCAAGAACAATACATAGGATAAAAAACATTTTTTAAGAATTACTTATCCATTGAGAGTTATATAATTATACTAATTTATGTATATAAGTATATAATTATACGATAATGAGGAAAATGTAAGAATGACTTAAGTATTTTTCTTACATTCAGCCTTTAGGCGCTCTTAGTGTGGTAGTTGGCATAATTATATTTAAATAATGTTGAAAATTATATTCTGTCATTGAATGATTATAGTCCTAACTTGATCATAAAAGTATGTATAAATATATATATAAGACCTTTTCCAGCTTATTTGGAGAGTATTTTGAACAAACACCAGACTAAAATGGAAAAAAAGTCTGAATCAAGTAAATTTGTCAACTTGAACAATGTGTGTTGCATACTGAATATTGGGAATATTTATGCACAATATGCAACACTTAAATTTCAATGTATTAAAGTGTTCATTTGCATCTCTATTTGTTTAATATCAATTCTAGGAGTACTCACAAACTTGGAGAAAAAGAAATTACATCACAAAATATTCATAACAATTACTCCTACTAAAATTATTGTATTCAACTGGCACTTTGAATTCTAATAAGAAAATCAACATAATTGAAAAAACTACGAAACAACACTCAATTCTCATTCATTATCAGTTCCCAGTAACTGATAAAAAGTACAAGTTAGATTTTTTATGTTCCATATCAATCTCTCTTTCTGATGAAAAAAGTATAGAGGAATTTTAGTGGAATGGAATCTTATTTATATCAGTTGAATAAAGCCAAAAATGTTAGTGTTTCAAACTGGTGTAGCATTGCAAACCGATGCACTCACTCTATACTCCTAAATTTATTTTATTAAGAGATGAAGACTTAGTTCAACCCCAAGTAGTGCCCCACTTTTCTAAATTTAACAGTTGGTGATCAAAAAGTTCTAGAATTTCTTCCCTATCTTTCAAGTAGAACAGGGCTATAATTTAGGAACAAATAAGGCACTGAAGTTGCCACGTAGGTACATATAATCGGGTCATATTGTGAACACTAAGTACCAATTTTTCCGTCGTCAGTCAAGAGTTAAGTTAGTTTAACTGACAAATCATGTTCAGACTTAAATATGATTTTAACATTAGCTGATTGCTAAATTTTTTAGCCACCTGTTGAAAAACCGGCCCTAAGTAAAAAAGTTTAGTAAAAACTAATTTTTAATGATATTTTTGGATAGTAGGTAGGTATCAGGGTGTGAGATTATTTTAGGACCGTACCCAAGTATGTTTGTCGAACGAAATTGTGAGACTTTCGCGTGGACCAACGAGGTTTTTTATTTCGATGAAATGGGACTGAAAACAGAGTAAAGTCACACTTTCTAAACTTTCTTTTAGGTAAGTTCCGAGTTCAATTCATAGCTCTTCTAACACGCAGTTGGGATCACAATTGCTCTATGAATTTTTCATTTCTAGGGAAAATGAAATCCACTTAACGAATATTCTAAGCTAATTCCATAAATACAAAGAAAAAAAAAATATCGCAGTTCTCTACATGAAATTTTCTAGTTTCATTTTTCATTTACAAAAAAAAAAAAAAAAAAAAAAACAGTACCTAGTCGACCCACGACATGAATAAAATAAAAGTTTTATTTCGTGCTCGTCTATGGAAAATACGATCGTCTTTAATTACAATTTCGAAAAGAAGTATTAGGTTTTGAATAAAATAGTTATGAATTTTTTAATTTAACTTGAGTAAAACTTAATTTTCTCAAATTTTCTCTCTTTCTTTTTTTTTTTTTTTTTTTTTTACATTGCGAATAAAACTAAAAGCTAGCGTAAGTTAGTTAAAAACTTAATATAACTTTTTTGAGCAACGAAATATTGTATCACCGAGAAAACCAGAAAAATTCGAGTTTAGCTTGAAATGAAATTCAAATAAGTTTTTTTTATTTGATATGAACGAGACAACAGGCTAGGGGTTGGGAAGCTCTTTAACTTCTTTCGTGGTTTCACACTGTCCAGGAAATCGTGACAATCAATTTGACAAAATTGGTGTAGGTACAACTTTTTTAAAAATAACCTCCATAACAGTACAGTCATATATACCTAATTATAAAAAATTCTCAATATTCGTCCGTGTGTAAAATGAACCTAAAACTTATTTTCTCACGTGTATCTCCATTAATATTGATTCTATCGTACAAATGGGTAAAAAAAAACAAAAAAAGAACGTTTAGCATGAAATTTTTTTTATTAAAAAAGTTAGCATCAGTTTTTTCATATACGTACAATGTCTCAAAAAGTAATAAACTGAGGATGAAAAATACTGCTTTTTGTATCAACTTCTCGTATCATACTGCAGCATTTAACTCCTGATAAGTAAGAAACCAAAATAAAAATTCTCACATAGAAAATTTTCCAAGAATTTTGAAATTTTTGAGAAGTTTTCAGCGACAAAATTTTGAAATTCTCAGAGAAACATACTATACACAAAAATGAGAAAACCTCCTTTTTTTTTTGCTCTTTTCTTTAAAACCTTCTTTTCTAGGGAAGTTTGTTGAGCTGGAATTTTGAAATTATGCTAGAAAAATCGACAATGAGAAACATTTTTCATTTGATTGACCTTCTCCACAACCAATTTACTTTCAATGTTTTCTTTCAAACCAATACTTACCATAAAATTTTCTCTTATTAAAACGTTTTTTGAGTTCAAATATTAGAAATCCTAGAAAAGAACATAAATCAATTTTCATTGAGAATAAACCGGACCGTGGTTTCTGTTTGTTCTGTACATAACTTATGAAAAAGCATAACTAGAAAGGAACAAGAGCTTGTACATTTTTTCAATTTTATTAAAATAATTATTTTATATCGATCATAATATAATAAATACAACAGTTTACATATTTTTCAATTTCGTAGGAAATAGAAATTTTAATTTTGCTCAAATAATTACGCATCAATATTGAATTAATAGACACAAATGCTTACTTAAAAACCTCCTGTTGAAATATCGAAAGCAAAAAACCATAAAATTTAAAAATTTTTCATTGCAGCCACAGGAGGAGATGGAAATAGTGTCCTTGATGCGAAAATTAAAAACTAATCAGAATTAAAGCTTAAATTTAGATGAAAATATGCAAGATCTTCTGTTATGTCATACTTGAAAAATTTAGGTACCTACCTAACATGTTACTTGATCATTAACAAATGAGGTGGAAGTTTTCTTGTCCTTATTTAGATTTTTAGATGCGGACAAGTAAATATTGTCCAGAACTTTCGAACCAGTAGTCATATTGAAGCCAAAATTGGCATTTTTTCCCCTTAATCGTCCTACAGGACATCTCTAATTTTATGATATTTGACGGAGAAGGAGTAGACTAGGAAGCCAAAGACCATTTACAAAAAATTATTTAAAACAGCGATTAACTTAAAAACAAATAAAATCAAAATCAAAATCAATATGGTTTATGGGCATTGTAGAATCCGTTTGTATATCCATTTTCAGTCTTATTAAATAAAATAAGGGCGAGATTTCCAATGGGGACTCATGAAGATTCTTGTGTAAATGTAATAGTGTGGTTGTGAGCGTGCGCATTGCACATGCACACAACCACAAACCTACACGCCAACGGTTACAATATTGTAAGACGTACGAGTTACAATCGTAATTCTCGTTTTAACCCTTACTAAGAGTATTAGACCAAGTGCTAAGATGTTTACATATCAAAAAATGCGCTTTATCTAGTTAAAAAGAGATTTCTCAAGAGTACCATAAAATTGGACTTCATGCACAGACAGCGTGTAAAATTTACATCAAATTTTATATAAGGTTTATTTCTATAGATTGTGTCTTAGGCTCGAATGCAAGAACAATACATAAGAATTATTTATCTTAACAAAGTTATATCTGTATGTGTTTATGTAGCACAGATATAATTGATAATGGAAAAAATTTAAGAATTACGTAAGTATCATTCTTGCATTGGGGCCTTAACATCTGAAAATTACATTCCTTGTCGTGTAAACAAGAATATGAGTAGGTATATATATATATATATATATATATATATATATATGTAAGCTCTTTAGAAAATAATGAAGAATCATGTAGACACATCTTTCATCTTTCCATACTTAAAATCCATCAATAGATGAATATAATACAAATCTAATATATATATGAGAGATCTCTGCAACTCACTATATCAGCGAGTGCGAAACACAGACAGAAACTGTGGTTATTTTAAGAATGTGAATACATATTCTTACATCCCCATTCTTCGAGGGGGAGCCGCACTAGGGAAAGAACTGAGCTGATCGTTTACTAATTAGCATTCCGTCTTCCTCAAGATCATCCCACTAGCTTGGCATGTATTGATGGATTTGTAAGCTCTTTAGAAAATAATGAAGAATCATGTAGACACATCTTTCATCTTTCCATACTTAAAATCCATCAATAGATGAATATAATACAAATCTAATATATATATGAGAGATCTCTGCAACTCACTATATCAGCGAGTGCGAAACACAGACAGAAACTGTGGTTATTTTAAGAATGTGAATACATATTCTTACATATATATATATATACATACATATGCAGACTTATGTGAAATTGACTTTAGAATTAAACAAAAAATTGTCCAGCCTCTAACATATAAATTTCGTTATGAGGGAAATTATGATAGCAGCTGTTTTTGTTTTTTCTTTAAAACCTAAAAAAAGAAAGACAAAAGCTGCGTCATACAATACGACTGAGTGTAGGGGTTTTGAGCGTGATAATGTGTAAGCTTACGGCAAAAGAAAAAATTCACAAACAAAACTGGTATTCATTATCGTGTCAGTTTTATTTTCGCCACATCACACAAATATAGCAGCACCTTAATTCTTTTTGAAAATTATTTAAGCACTATTCACGACATTATAAGCAGACCTGCTTCTTTATGACACTACATGCATCCCATTAAAACTTAAGCCCTATTCCTTAAGTAGTTTTCTCAACATACTTGGGAAACCATACCATCAATGTTTTATTGGTATAGTTTTGACATTTCTTCATGTTTTTGTATAAACTATTGACTACAGTAGTAGTTACAAAATTTTGACCAGACTTCCTCCTACGTGAAGACATCCTTCCACCAATATCATCCCCCTCCATTCAGTAGTTATCTCAGAATCTTGAAAAAAAATGAAAATTTTCGATTTTCAGTCGCTTGTTTATAAAGCTGAACTTGTATTCACTAACATGTCTCTATCATTTGTTAGCCTAACTGGAAACAAAAGGATACCTAAATCTTTTCAATTTGTCAACTAATTCACTTGCTACAATCCTCAGAATAGGTCGTTCGATTTTGCAGTGCAGAACTAGAAAATAAAAAAATATTTATCTTAAAATGAGCCAAATTTTTTAACACAACTATGAGAGTAAGTTCCGATAACATGTTCAGTTTTAACAGATCTTAGTTGCATTAGAAGCCTCGCGTATCTTATTTATCTACTTATACTTAATCAAAGGCATTCTTAAAATCGTTTTATTTTATAGATAAATATTTAGAATTTTTTCACTTCACAGAATTAACACAAACAGTGAACCGTAGGGTAGAACTGAAGTCTAACTCCGAATAGAAATGTTTTAAAAACTAAAACTTCAAGAGTGTAGCTGTGTTTCGTTATATCGAACAGCGCTATTTTAATTTTAGCCGAAAATGATTGCAACTGTAAGTTATTACGTTGGCGGATAAGTTGCTGAAAGGGAAATGGGAGAGGGGAGTGGGAGGGGGAGGGGTAGAGGTCAGTTTATACGATGAAAATGAACTTACCCGCCATACAGTGGACGATCGAAGGAAAATCAGATTCGCATTGTTCCGGATCCTGACCGGTGTTTCCCTCCAGTATATTTTGAATGACGCAAAAGCCCAGGCATTTGGCGGACACGTTAAAGGAGTTACAGCAGTCCGTGTAATTGTGGTTTAGCAAATCGGACGTGTCCGTACGCTCTTCCATTTCCAGCACGTGGTCGGAACCGTAGTGTGTGCTGCTGTTACCTTCTTTCGGCGGTTGTAATTCTCGCGACAGGACTGCAAATCACAGCAAATAAAATGCGCATAATATTATCGCGTTAAATGTGGAGAGAGCAATAACATTAATTTATGCACCTCCGCTCCGTAACAGCACGTTTTCTGCCCTCATTTTAGGACTGAACGTTCATCTGTTTGGATCAAAGGACTACGAACCGCGGTAATATGACCAAAAATTTCGAAAAAAATGGCCACACTTGACTATTTTCTGGTTGAAAAATCAAAAAGTGAATTTTACAGATCCAAAAAGTTTGATATTTGGTCATAGGACCGAAACATCGGTTTTGCCAATGAAAAACGTCATGAAAATCTTCGTTTGAAAAACATTTTTATTTTGAAGCAACGTTATTATTTTGAGGAACACCTATCGTTTTTCATTCGATGATTTCTCAGCTGCTATTGAAGCTAGAAAGATGAGGTTGGTACGGCTGGAAATGGGAGAAAATTTACTCAAATTTAGCAACAAAAAATTTTTTTTTTTTTACGGTCAATGATTTCTTTACAGTTAAGGAGTGAGAAATGCATAATAAATGGAAAATTTGCCGTTTTTTAAATAGGTAGTTGTTACAATTTGTTATAGAAAATAACCCGTATTTTTCAACGACATATTAATTTTTTAACATCAAATTTCGGTAAAAATAAATTCATTTTGAGTTAATGGCGAGTAAAAATAGTAGGGGAAAACTCAAAACCATTTTTCACTATAACCCTTTTACTTTCAATTGTGCAATATATATAGGTTCGTTCAAAAATAGAGCCCATAAATTTCTCAACAAGATAGATTTCTTTCAATTGTTTCATGAGGTCAACAGTAACATCTTCATTACATAAAGTACGACGTGAGTTACAAACTGAGTCTCAGCCTGTTGTTCAAAAAAAGGAACAACTTTCTCTTTTGGTACCTACACAGTATAGTATTAAACGCTGTTAGTAATGGAAAACGAAGAAAAACAGTTCATTCTTTATATTGCTGGTTTACAACAAAGGATGTAGTCAACTATGCGACAACCATAAATTACTATTTGAACTCTAATCAAGTGTGTCAAATACCTTGTTGTGAGAGATATTCACACGTAGAAGGTTTTCTACAGGTTTTGTGTGTTCTGTCACTTCATACAGTAAAGTATGGGAGAGCCAAATCCTCGGCAAACACTGGCAATTTTGTAGCCAGTTTTGAGAGTTTATATACCGAATTTGGCACCCGCACACAGACACACATATGTACATAATTATATGTATGATATATGTCATTTGTTGCGTTGTTTCTTGCCTCTGTCGAGGTGATGAGAAACGCCGCAATGTGATTGGTACTGGTCCATGACATATCACCAAGATTGTTATCGAGTAATTGATCACAGCCTGTGCAATGTATCTTATTTGTGTTACAAGAATAAATAAGTTAAGTAGGTCATGAAAAATTATTTTTCTACTTTTTAGAGTGCTAAGTTAAATAAAAGCGTATTCTTAAAAAATTTTTTTATTTATTTTATTTTTAAATGTAAGTAGACGAAGTTGTAGGTGATAATCGAATTTCATGTACTATTTTGAGAAGATTTAATGAGCCACAATGAAAAATTATTAAATAGAGACCATCTTTTCCTTCTTGAACAATAGCTGGGATTTTAGAGAAACTGTTGCGTCGTTGCAACTGAAATAAAGAATCTAATTGATGGATAAAGTTAAACCGGAAGAGAGAATATCATATTATCGCAGAGCAGACAGTCAAGTTTAACAGCGAGTATAATAAACCTACAGAAAAAAATGCGGCAAAGGTCGAGAGTAAAAATTTTTATCTTCTAATCTTTTTGAATTTATTAGTTGTTATGTATGTCTGAAGAAACGTCGAAACGATACATTTTACATTTTTCCGAATAATAAGGGTGAAAAATTCGTCAATTTAATAGAACATTTTAAAAAGTAAAATGTTGGACATTTAAAACCAACAATTTGTTTTGTTTCAAAACAAAATCGACAAAAAATAACACTATGGTAATGGTTATTTTCGTACGATTACTCAACGTTAACGGAGCCAGGAATACCGAGAATATAACTGCATTTTATTTGTTGGTCTCTAGCAACGTAGCCATTTTTACCCAGCATCTGAGGACAATTGATATCATTGTGGATGTAGGAAGGTGGTCGAGTTCCAACAGTCAGTGGTCCTTTAGTGTGATTTTTCCAATTGCACGAAGAAGCACAATTGAACGGAGCCGAATACACCGTCATTTGGCGTCCGGCAGGTCTCGAACACACGACCTTTCTATGGTTAGGCCAAGTTCCAAACCGCTACGCCACTGCGACCACGCCAAAATGTTGAATGATTTTATAAATGACGTAATCTCAATACTCACCTGACAATTTATGGAATGAACGCACTATTGGCTCGCTGTTGACCTCGCAAACGTAAATTCCCGAATCGGATGGCTTTGTTTTCTTGATTGCGAGCACCCAGACGTCACCACCTTCATTGCGAGAAACACAACACAAAATGTTCAATTGTTAACGGCATTTTGGGTTAAACGTTGATCAAATAATGCGATAATACATCACAGAACAAGGTTGCCCAGCTATGGTGCACCAATAAATAATAATTTATTACCGCGTATTAATTATGCTAACGTATAGTAAAATTGACGGAACTATCATTATTTATTTTGCTTCTTCATAATTAACCAATAAATTACGAAGACCCGACTGAACAAGAACCAGTTAATTGCCACGTAGGAGCTTTTATTTTTATTTTTGCTTTCTTTTAATTTTAGGATTTATAATTACAATTATTTTATAGACCGTAAATAAGTAAATAAGAAAATTAGATAACTGAATTTAGCTTATTTGAAATACCAAATGTAATTTTTTGCAAATTTATTAAATTTTTGACGTGAGTTGGACGAAGCCTTCGCAAATTTGCATCCAGTAAATTCGCAGCGACCGAATTCGTTAGGGTGTTTTATCAATTTATTTGCTATAACTTATTTCATGCTACTTTTCGAGGACGTTTAATATAAGGCGGTCCTAGGGGTCTGTCCCTCACTAGCAAAGAAAAAAAATGTTTTACCTTTGAAAATCGTGTACTTTTTCGGCTTCTATAGTGTTTTGTTGGGGGGGGGGCGTATCAGAAAAGACTACTGCGAATGTGTGGACCTACGCCCTTGCAACTTTTTTTATTTCTTCTTCCTCAATTGTTATTTACACTTTCCACGAACATTGCATGTTATTCTTAGATTGAAAAGAGGTGGCATTTGCTATATTCTTAAGCCAAATATTTTTGAATCGCTGGATAGACTAAATTCTTGTTTATGCTGCTGTATTTCAGAGTTTAGCTGCGTAAAGTAATATTTTTTTGAGATGAAAAGTTCGACTCATCGATAAGAGTCAATTCGTCGAAAGATTTTTGTGAGTGAGAGTCAATCAACTGAGTAGACTAATTAGACATATGAGTAAAAAATTGAGTAATCACTTAGTTGTTATTTTGTGGTGAGTGTGACTAGGATCCATATTCACAAACGTCACTTTAAGCTCCTTTCACTTGAACTTCACTTAAAAAAAGTTTTTTGCACAATTGCGTGCTTAAAAATGCGGGAACATTGAATCTCTTATGAGAGTTCCAATGTGAAAATAAAATGTTATCACACTCTTAAATACAAAATTGTTCCAAAAGTCATTTTTAAGTGAAGTTTAAGTGAAGGGAGGTTAGGGTGACATTTGTGAATATGGACCTAGGATGGCACCCATAATTTTCTTGTTCAAAGCAGGGGATTATTCTATATTTAAGTACAAAATTTGTAGTAGGTATCTAAATCAATGATCCTTTTTACATTGCATGTGTATATCAATGTAGAAGTCATAGTTTGCACACAAAATGACAATCTGTGTATTTACTTATATTTCCGCAGTACTGTGTATGAAATATTGCATCAAATGAACAATGTAACAATGGTAAGTTAGAATTTTAAAAATTCACTTCTCGACTAGTCACATACTGCATCAGCTTAACGTTATTTTATATTTTTTTGCAACACCTGTTTATAAACTTCATTTTTATATGTACATCGACGATGTATAAAGTAAGCAATTTTAAAACTATTTAGGACTTATGTATGTTAGAGTTACACTGATTGCTTGAGCACTTGTTGGAAACATTGATGTTATTCTTACTGATAGTTATTCTCTCAATACGTTTTTGTTTGTCATTCTGCTATCTGGTGTTCTTAAAATTAACATAACTTTTGTTACTTTTATTATAATAAATTTTTATTTTCTGTGGTACTGGAGTGTTTTCTATTAATTATTTTATTCAATCTACTTCTTTATTTCATCTACTCAATCAAATAAAGAGCATACAGCCCCCCCCCAATGTTCAATAATGTATAAAGTATTTACTTTATACATCGGTCTTTATTTTATACGTCACCTTGTGTGAATGCGTCATTTTATACACTGGTACTATTTTACCACTGAAGACTACTATTGTTATTTTCTTTTTTTTCTTTATTTTTTTCATAAAAGTTTCTTCTCTACTGGGATTTGAACTTCGCACTTCTACATTCGCAGGCCACCACCATTTTCATCCCGCCACAAGGTTTGGATGAATGATGGGGGATAGTTTGCACTTATATGTTTCCCACTTGCAAGAGTATTTATTTATCTCAATTTTTTTTATTAGGGGGAGAGGGTGTTTCAAAAAATAGTGTGTGACACACGTATATACAGTAAGTGATTGATACTCATGTGATCTGCATCACTTGGCTCAGGCGGCTCATGCTGCAAAAATCACACTCGAATCAAAATCACCTACTTCATACACTTGTATCACAAATAACTATTAGTCAATTCACATTTAATTCGCTTCTTACTTTAACGTGAAAAAAAAAATTGGAAAAAAATTATGGCGAATGACTGACGGACGTATTGCTCGCAAATTCTAGAAAAGAAAAATTTATAGATTAAAAAACAAAAAATCGCAATTAGCTGACGAATACGAATTTTTTTTCATCTCCACCATGAAATATGAACGTGTAGTCATGCCCTACCAAAATGTTCGATATCGATGCAATCCTTTCCGAATCAAAATGATTAAAATTACGAGCAAATTCTCTGGTCGTATCCGTACAATAGCTTCCCATTTAGAGGTCCTCAATCGTCTACTCCCGTCCTCTTCGCACCACCGTTTCTATATCACCACCCATACACATAACCATCACATCGAATCGTTTCGAAAATTACATTCTGAGAACGTATTAAAAGAGGTAAATAAAAATACTCACATTTTTTTCCACCACTTTCACTCCCACCTTCATTTCTTACAGCTCCAGTCAACCGTACTTCTCAAGAGCATTTATTTGAACGCTCCAATTTGGTTTCTCCCTTTGCCCCAATCCATTCTTTCCTCTTCCTATTTCCATTCCATCTTTCCGATAATAGTTTTTTTTTCTCTTTCCCTCTCACTCCATTTTGGTATTTTCCTCTAAGCTAATCGTTATTTTCTATTTTGGCTAGGTGGAAATCAAAGAACCGTGAAGTCGAAATTGAAAATAAAAAATAAAACGCATAGTGGAATATGTCAAATTTACGTTTGTGTGTGCACCAAAAAACTAACAACAACACAACGGTCAAAACCTTTTAGACAATAATTAACGTAGGCACTACTCTGCTGGAATGAAAGAATAGCGAATGAAAATGGTGGTCACCGAAGAAAGGGGAGAGGGGGTCAAACGAAGAGTATTACATTTATTTACCCCGAAGCGTTCATTTATTCGGTTTATATTTATGCGGTATTCGAAGGGTTAAATTTCGATTCTCAACCAAAAACGTTGATTTTCTTTTTTTCTTTTTTTTACCCAAATCGCTATTTGTTTCTGTTATTGACTTCGCCATTTCTCGTGATGAAAGTGGCACACGAAAAAAAAAAATGGACCAAATAATAAATTCAAATACCTATACTCTCTGATGTAGGCTATACAATAGGTACGTTTGAATATTTTATACACGAGGTTGATCGCTAGCAATCGCCTAATTTGAGTTTTAGCTTTTTTTTTTTTTCGACAACTTTTGCCACCTAATCGTCTAACAGATGTATTAATAGGTTTAAAGTAATCAAACATACTAATTGTAAGTACTAACGATTCGCGGAGATATTTCACAAAAATGGAAGAAACATAGAAATTCCACTGTAAAGTCAATAATTAAGGTAGTTGGTCCTTCCTTGTAAGGCTTATTAAACTATGGTTCAACTGAACCTATATCTATGGTTGAAAGTTCCAAGTTTGGTTTTACAATTACTCGTCAGCTGTAATTCAGTTAAATCGATGGAGGTTGGACCTAATTTCGTTACTATTGAAAGATAATTTTATTGCAAATTTTATTGAGATAACATGAAAAATAAACACCTCTAACAGCCCCAAGGAATGAACCATAATACCAATAGGAACCAAATTGAAATACTTGTTCGATATACTTTAAATCTATTCTTGCACCAAATTTTGTGACTATAGCTTGAAAATTACTCCTTTTATAGCCATTAATCTGCCAAAAATGTAACAAAATTGCTTATACCAGACGTATCGTAAATCCCATCCGCACCAAAGTTAATAAGTATTGTCCTTGATCTAGAAAACGTAGGTGTACATAATTTCAGCCCTATCAATTGAAAATTGCGATCTGTATGCTGTTCAATAAAAAATGCACATAAATTGACCTACCGGACGGACTATGCACCTGATCCGGATCAAAAACAATAGGTTTCTTCCTTAGATAAATCCGAATATGTGTTTCAAATTTCGAAATCATCCGATCAAAATTATGCCTAAAAATGGATAAAAAAAACTTAATTTTAAAAAAAAAATGCCAAAATGCTCAGAAAATCATGAAACGAAAAACGTACCCACTCTCACCTTCAGGTCCGAATACTCAGGCAATTTTAATAAGTAGATTTTTGAAGTAGATTTTTTTCAAAAATCTACTTAAAAATGGACCGTTATTTTCCTCATAACTCATCATTAGGATCCTAACCAAACTAAATAGCATTCATCTATCAATAATCATGCTAGGATGTAATTGAAAAGTGTATACGAAAGAATATAATGTGAATGCAGCATTATAACGTTATAAAGAGAGCAAACTGAACCACCTTGATGACCAGAGCAAGCTGACACTTAGATTACCATTTGAAAGGTACCAAATTCAATTTAGATTGGGAGAGTGAATTTTAATCTGTCTACTGACAAAATGGTGGTATAAAAGCGAGCAGATCACTGCCATATACAAGACTTTCTGTCAATTGATAGGTGAAAAGAAAAGTTACGATAAGATTGACAATGGCACCTTGACAGGTAAAATAAATGAAATTCTTAGTGGAGGAATGCGAAGACTAATCAAGGGAGGATGGAATGGTGAAGTGGATTCCTCCCATCCAACAAACAATGGAAACACTAAATGCATAGATGCGATTTTTACGGGAAAAGGAAGAAAGAAGTTATTTGGCAATTTTCTTCGTGATCTGAGCGGTAAATTGTAAAGAAAAAAAAATTATCTTCACAACCACTGCGGAAAAATGAAAAAAAACATGTAATGGCTGTGTGCATAAACACATATTTTGGTTATTGCACAGGTAATTGAACTGCATTGTGTAATTATTGTTACTTGATGTGTATAAATGGGGGTACCAGTAAAGGACTGAAGACGTAACAAAAACGTGACTCCACGGGTACAGCACAAGTTAAGAAGATCCTAAAATCTATTAGGCTTGTCATTTTGTACGACTGAACTCGCGAAAACAAAATATTATTTACTCGGGCGTCCGAAAAAGCAGCACAAAAAATCCGACAGCCTTCAAAAGTGGTCTCATACAGACAGTTGGTTCTGCAGTCCTATACGTACACAGCCATTTCGGCAGATCTTGCAAAACTTGAACAATGAGGCAGACTTGTAGACACTTGTTTCCGTTAACATGAGTCTAACGACAGTTTAAGAAAAACAAAAAACACAAAACAACGAGGGGTTTAGACTGCAATTAATTGAAAAATATCGAAAAGGCTAGTTGAATGTTGGTATTTACGACATATTCTGTCGCACGTATTTGTCGTTTATTCTCTACTTTTCTCCCCTCCCCCTGCTGCAGCCAATCAATGTTCAACGATAACGTTTAATGCTTAATACCTAATAGCAATGGTCAGCACATAGGTAGGTATTTCAGTAGCGACGCATTACTTTTTGAAGCAGATTTTAGATTTTTGAAAAAAATCTACTTATCAAGATAGCCGGAGTATTCGGATCTACATATGGGGGTGGGTACATTTTTCGTTTCATGATCTTCTGAGCATTTTGGCACTATTTTTGAGAATTCATATTTTTTTTAATAGATTTTTGAAAATAATCTATTTATCAAAATCGTCTGAGTATTCGGACCTAAGGGTGGAAGTGGATACGTTTTTCCTTTCATGATCTTCTGAGCATTTTGGTACTATTTTTGAAAATTAATTTTTTTTTTAATATGTACCCTCTTTTGGGTTGAGTCCACTTCCAGGCGTAATTTTGATCGGATGGTTTCGAAATTTGAAAAACGTATTTGGATTTACCTAAGGAAGAAACCTATTGTTTTTGGTCTGGACCAGGTGTATAGTTCGTCCGGTAGGTCAGTTTATACGAATTTTTTATTGAACAGCATATAGATCGTAATTTTAAATTGATAGGACTGAAATTTGGTACGCATACGTTACGTTTTCAGATCAAGGACAATACTTATTAACTTTGGTGCAGATAGGATTTACGATACGTCTGGTAGAAGCAATTTTGTTGCATTTTTGGAAGATTAATGGCTCTAAAAGGAGTAATTTTCAACGTATAGTCACAAAATTTGGTGTAAGAATTGATTTGAAGTATATCTAAGAGGCATTTAAATTTGGTTTCTATTGATATTATAGCTCATTCACTGGGGCTGTTGAAGGTGCTAATATTTCTTGTTATCTCAATAAAAGTTGCAATTCTATTTTAATAGTCAAGATATTTTGTACAAACAATACCTCTCATACAACAACTATACCTACCAATTTTGGTCGTTCCCAATTTATTAGCTATTCAGTGTGATTTTCTCAATTTTACACTTTTCATAATGGTCTTGAAAAATTCAATTTCTATCATTCATCGAAGAAAACACCTGCTAAAAGCAACACGATCTCAACAAAAGGTCAATTTTCGCCCATTCCCCATCCGCTTCCGTACTTTACATTTGAACACGGACACTAAAATCTCGGCTAATTTTTTTGTAACCGAGACGTAGACAACTGCATTATATACTTCGTTTTGCAAAGTGGGAAATTTTTTTCACATATAATTGTTTTTTTTTGTTTAATAATTCATAATTCTCGTCATTACAGGAAAGAGAACTATCGAATTATTTCCTAAAATCGTGCTAGTTAAAACTTGGAATAATTTTTCAATTAAAAAAAAAATAATATATTTTTTTGACACAATAATTAAAAATATATTCCTAAAATATTTTGAAAACATGATACTGAATCAATATATTTTATCGCATACATCGTATTTGTGTGATATTGGTAATTTTTTGAAAAAAATAAAAATATTTTATATACTACTTCATTAGAAGAATGTTGGTGATAGAGGTGATACAAAAAATAAAATAAAATCTACTCTTTCTTTCAAAGCTAGCTGCGCAAGTTTTTTTTTCATTTTTTTTTTTTTTTTTCAACAAGCTACCTTTCCCATCAAGAACAAAGTTTTTTCTTTCTTCAAGTCGGTCAAACGAAATTATTAGAAAATTGTAGTTTTTTCGTGTATTCTTCCAAATTCTCATTCAAAGACCTGCTAACAATTGATTCAATTTCGTCTCGTCGAATTTCAACTAAGCAGTGAAAAATAAAATTATCGCAATAAAATTGGTACCTACATTTTGAATTTGACACAATTCAGAAGGTTAAATTTAACGTCTTCAAGACCTTCAGTCACAATAGTCCAGCTCGAATAGTGATTAATTCTTCCCTGCTTTGACATTCTGACCCGAATTAAATTAATTCTGCCACTCTGTTTTTGAATTCCGGTAAAGAAGCCTGTATCTGTTTTTTGTATCGGAAATGGGCTTGAAATAATAACGCGTAGCACTACAACATACAGACGCAGATGATGACTCATTCATATACCAGAGATTTCCCATTGGTAACTGGAGTTATTCGTGAAAATACATATTTACACGAAGCTGTTAGGTACCTACAACGTGTACGGAGCATTGTCGAGTTGTTTACTGCGAAGGCGAAAAACCTACAAACTTGGCCGAAAATTAAAACTCGTCGTGGTAGCTACCTAATTAAAATTTATACCCTCGTTAAGACGAACGAATGTGACGTTTTGGGAAAGGCACTCTGTAGCAAAACAACCACCCGTTGTAAAACCCTAACAGACGATAAACGCGTAGCTACGCGCGATAAATGGAATAGAAAAGTGCGCATCTTCGACGCTTGCGCCTACCCAAATTGTGTCCTCAGGCAGTGCTTAGGCGCAAAATTCTTTCACCGGGTGTGGTTCGACAACGCCGAACCACCATTTGGCAGTCGCCAAAGGTTTCGCGCCATAATTGTCAATACAGTAATGGCACAGGCAACGAACGTCTGTGTACGCCAAAGAGCGAGTAGCTGCTCGAAAAATTATAGGCCTCACCATCGTCGTGCAAAATTTGAAAGCGTCGATCAGCCGTCACTCTGGTGCTTCCAGCGGTCAGCACTCTTTTGCTGTGTCGATCTCTGCCCTCCATTTTCCACATGACCGTGTTGTCACCGGCACCGCGTATGACGCACGTGAGCAACGCATCTTCACCTTCGTTCGTGTGCACCGTACCTCGAGTTCCACTCTCGTCGGCGGTTGGAGGGTCAGCACTTTCTGCAACGCACAAAATCAAAACACACACCAACGAATTAATCGAAACAGCAGCTACTAGTGAGGTATCCTTCCATACGGAAGTACTTCCAACGAACGACTCTTTTAGAGGAACAACTCCGAGTCATCCCACTCGGCAAAAGCAACCGGTTCCATCGTTTTTTAGCATTGAATATGTTTCTCGAGTCAATTTGTGAAAAAGCATCTGCCACCCAATTTTTACCGATGTTTTACATGTGAAGAGTAAGAGAAGGGGTGGATAACGATGGTAAAAAAAAGTGGAAGGAGAAAATGAAAATGAAAAATAAAGTGGAGGTGGTAACGTTGTTTCGTTGTTTACGGAGCAAATACGAAAATTAATGAAAACAAAAAATGAACAACGCTTTATATCTTATTTTTTTTATTAATTTTCAACGCCCTCCTCTCATTCTTACCAAGTGTGAAACCTGTGAATTTTTTTTTTTCACTCTCATCCATCCATTCATTCATTCATTCATTCATTCATTTTATAACCTGTATCTACAGTTTTACACTTGAGAATAAATTGTATGATTGTGAAGCGTCGAGCCTGATATACTTGAAAAAACATAAATGACAAGTGATTGTGTATCTATGACAAACCAATTTTGCTAATTGCTATCATGGCTTGGTGATTAAATAAAAGCTTAGCATGCCAGGCCCATAGGTTCGAATCTAGAGTCTGATAAACTTTTTTTTTTAGTCCACTGATATTTTTGTGTATTGGAATGTTGAGTGGGATCTTTTCTCATGTTTTTTGATTTTTCATCATACTTATAATTAAAAAAAAAAAAAAAAAATCCAAAGATAGTCTATGATGTCATTGTGCCAAACAAATTTTGCTGTCCATCCACTTTCCTTCAGGCTCACCCTTTCAAAATTATACAAATTAATTGCAAATCAGTTTTACTTGATTACTTCAAGTTAAGTGATTAACTGAGTGTTTTGTTATCAACTTATCGTTTCAGCATATATCACTTCCTTCCTTTCATTCTTTTCTTTCCCTTTTCTTTCTTTTCATTCTAACATTCATTTTAGGACATGAGATGCATCTCATTTTTTGAAAATGGTGAAACTAAAGAAACTAGTGAAGGACTTCCAAGAACTACCTCCACTCATAGAGTCAGAGTGGTGAAAGCAAATCTATGAAAAAAACTAAAATTCCCATTACTAGAAGGTACAGTAGAGAACAGAAAAAATGGCAGCTGGGGGATTTGATCAGCAATCTTTAGGTTGGACATTATAGTGATGGGCAAAATTGATCTTGGCTTGTCGTCTTTGTGTTAGTTTTGCATTGTTTACAGGACTGAGAAAACCACACATAAAACTTGAAAAAATTAAAAAATAATAAAATGTTTGCAATCTGACTCTTTAAATTATTTGCAATATTTGATGGTCGATAATTGTTTTTCTTCATATTTTGAAAGGACATGATTGGTAAGTTTGAATAGGTCATTAATAGAGATTTAAACCAAACTGACTCATCACATCCTGAGAGATCATATCTGGGTGAAAAATAAAAAATGTAAGCCTAAGATATGAAATTCAGTAATATCTACTTGGAAGGACCGTCTTGCAGGTAAGTCAAATTTCAAATAGAACTGAACAGGACGAACTACTCTCCTGTGGTCGATGTATTGACTGGTCATGGAGGTATGAGACACATGCAACACAAAATGGGCTTATATGAAAGTGTTCCAGGTGCAACATGTAAGAAATGGGGAGTAGAAAACAAAACTTCAATTCAGATACTATGTCGGTGCCTAGCCTGGGAGGCAAACTGGAAAAAAATTAGAAGGTAGGTGTTCTAGGAGCTAGGGCAGGTAATGAGTTTAAAACTTTGTAAGGGAAGGTCTCTGGTGAGGATTAAGGTGGGAAAACTCCAAAGTGCAACTCATGATAAGATAAATGTATGTATGTAATAAACTGTACAGTCTACGCTGGAAATGAAACTACCGTTGGAAAAAAAAAAGAAGAATAATTATCGTAAGCAAGAACGAGATCATAACTAAGACTTGACTGAGCTAAACAAAGTTAAGACCAAGACTTAAATGATATTGGTATTGGTATTGGTATTGGTCTTGGTCTTGGTCTTGGTCTTGCTTTCGCTCATCTCTATTTTTGATCTCTGTTTCCCAGACATAACAAACTTTTCGAGTCTTCTTACACTAGATGACATTTTTTTGGGATGTTGTTTTATTTGTTACTACGTTTATCCACTGATGGGTTGTACATTACCAAATAACTAGTTCAGAAAAGAAATAAATGTATAGTGATCTAATTTTGTCAAGAATTTTATTGTTTGGTACCAATTATAATTTACTTGTAAACCAAGAAGTCAAAAAATATGTACAATCGGGGTAACACTTTGCCTCCAGTTCTGAAAACATTTGGATAATGGTTCGGTTTTAGCTCTGTCTTTTTAATTCTTCATCATCTCAGAAAGACATCATAGAATAGCATTGGGGAAATTTTTATTTTTAAGACCAATATAAATAATAACATCGTTTTTACTGATACTCGGGCTGAAATTAAACAAGTTCATTTACTAGCGAGCCGATAAATGTAGAACACTGATATAATTATAAAAGAACTTTTACAATTAGGGCTGGAGTGACCATAATCAACTGTTACTCATTATTGCAAGTAAGAAAATAGTTTAAACTAAGATTATTTCATATTGACCTTCCTTAATGGCAGCACTGTAACGCAGCATTCCAACACTGAATTTCGCTACATTGCTTCACATTACTTCGTATGTGTTTAAAGGCCATGTAAGGTAGATCGGTTGGAGAATCATGAGTGATTAACATTAATTAGATGATTATTTAATGAGTATATTCTGTTGTACTTTGCTCACAACCAGGTAGAGTTTTTATGCCTCTGACTTTTCCTTCCTTTGGAACTAAGTATAAATAGGTACATAATTCGTAGCTCCCACGTACCTGTTTTTGAATTGTTTTGAGCATACTTGTGGAGATATCATAATACATTACATTCGATGGTCTGATTCTTAGGTAGATCTCCAATCAAGGCAATTTTGGTTTAAAATCAATAATAGCTAGAAATTTGGTTTCGGTTTACAAACGTGTTTTATTTTGAGTCCTAATCCAACTGTTTATAATGACACGTATTATTTTATCAAATCTCTGTTCCGTGCAAAAGTACTTGGCTATGTCATGTGTTTATCTATTCATGAGCTAATTATCAGATAATCTTCCTTCCTGTATGTCTCTTGCATTTTCTGTATTAAAGCAATAAAAAGGCAAATAAATTAAAAACAAATAGAAGGATGAAATCGGACAGAGAATTGAAAACACAAAATTAATAAAATGACAAGAATCCAAATTTTCGCCTCGAAAAGAATTTATCTCTTCACGACGAGATTTCACAATTTTTCGGCCTAAATGTGTTCAGGCAACGATAATGTTATTTTGACCAGTTAATAAGTTTCATCTCCCGCCTAATTTTCCTCTGGCAATAAAAAAATATAACGAAACAAAACGGGCTCCTTGGGAGAGTAAATCGTCTTTCGTCCCAGCATTAAGTGGAGGTCGAGGAATTGGTTTACAATATTTTCTTTCAACGTTTTCTTAGTTAAAATTATCGAGAGAAAATTTATCCAGTAAAATAAGTTTTCTTACGAAACGGAAACATCCGAGTTGGTAAATTGGTGCGATTTATACTTACGTTTTGATGACAAATTCAATAATACGTTCTCGAAGTATGGTACAAGTTTTTTTTTTTACCAGGTTCCACTTGGAGAAATTCTGTTTTTAATATTGTTGATTAAGCTCACCATGGTGACGACTTTATTTTTCGAGAAACAGTTTCCAGAGATAAAATCTGGGCCACATAACAACCTGATAACCATTAAGTTAATTCGAAAAGAAATAAATAAGTAACCATTTTCCTTTGTGGCTGTGACTGGCAGTCTGACATTTTCGACGAGATTATCGCAAAAATTTGTAGCTAATTATCAGGAAAAAGCTCGATCGTTGGATGGTTAAATAATGGTGGCCAGGCGCGGATCCACTGAAGGGGAAAGAAAAAATCCCATAAAACGCCAAAAAAAAAGACAAATAAGAAAAAGAAAACTGAAAGTATGACACAAAATCCAAATTAAAACCGTCCAAATTTGTTGGAGAGCAAGAAAACTTCTGAACTCCACAAAATTATTGGCATTTCCTCCTTCCAAAAAAATGACGCTCTGAATCCTCCACTGATGTTGGCTATAATCTAAGTCTCCGGACACGAGTTTCCCAATATTGCGAATGGAAGAAATTCTAAGGAAACTAACTCACAGCCATGATTTGGAGGTGGATTGTTCACACATGAAAAATATTTATTTTGCGGCTAAGTTCTTAAATTTTAAAACGGTTTTTGAACATCGAATTCATCGGAAACCCATGTAGCACAGAAATTTTTGTCAAAACTGAGTTTGAACATGAAAATGTTATTGCCTTGGTCACGTGTTTTACGCAGCTGTAAACGTATAGATTTATGAAGCAAGGTAAAAAGGCGAAGATGGCCACCACAACCACAACTACAATCACAACCACCACCGTCACCACCATCACCACAAACAACTCCAAAAACAAGAATAACACCAATAATAAGTTAGTAAAGTGTTAGGGATATGATAACATTTCACATTTAAAAAAAGAACATAAAATGAACTTTAGAAAAAAACATAAATCTTAACAAATGAAAATTTACACTAATAATAACTTCAATTTCAAGTCTACCTCCCATTTTCTGGTATTGTTTTCTGAATTTACTCGAATTTTCCGACACTTTGTTTTGGAAATTTGAGTCAATTTTTCAGTCGATTCATTAAAAATTGATTGAGTTTTATCCTGATAAACCAAGTCAACCAACAAGTGATATTAAATTGATATCAGTTTGGGTTGATTGATTTTAGGTTCATTTCTATCACATGTCAACATCAAATAGAAGACTTATGTCTACGGAGAATAGCGACAATGTTGAGTGCTAGCTCAGCTATCTGAAGTTATGATTTGCACGTCTCAGTTGGCCCTAAAACCGACACCGTGACCACCCCATTAGGAAAAAAGACGAAAATTTTCCTTCTTCATACGCGGTTTAACCAGAGATGGGTTCTCCATAGACATAAAAATAATTAATCAATTTAATAAATTAGCCGATTTAAGGTCGTTCTTGTATAAAAAATTTATCAGTTTTAGATGAGGGTAGACCCACTGATAAACAAATTTTTAAAAAAGATAAAAATATGCTCCAAATTATACCACCATATCTTCTATCTATCTTCTATCCAAATTAATAAAACTCAATATAAGTATATTTGTTCCCCCATAACTTCAGAACCGCTAGGCGGATCGAGCTAAAATTTTCAGTATTTATTTGTGTTATTCCGAAGCATGTTTGGAGCTATCGTCGAAGTCTGTAATCCCCCTGGAGGAAAAATTGTCCATTGTCACCAAAATCAAAATTCGTCATTTTCAAAACAAAAACGACCAAAAAGGAATAAAAGAGAATGAAAAAATGGCGAATCGCGGGCCCATCGTAGGCGAATCTGCGAGTAACATTTGGTTACATATAAATTTCAAAAAAAGCGGGGTTCTCCTCCAAAAACCACTATATATGCTCTTCTAGAGTGGGTACTAGAAAACAATATGCACTGGAGTACAGAAAATGCCTGAAAAATTTTTTTAACCCTTGTGCTCGCAAATTTGTTTTTCTAATTTGTAACACCCACCTCCCTCCACGGAGATTTAGGGTAGTAAAATTTTATTTGCTCGGGGTGGGAAAATTGTGAATCCGCCTCTGCTCGAAACAATTAATGAAACAGAGAAAATAAAATGCATAACAAAGCCTCTTGAGCAGCGTTTCCCAACTTCCATGGACCACGAATCAATTTTCGACTTTTAGGTGAGGTCATAAAAAATATAATAATGGACTACCCTCCACCTTTCTTCTAGTGCGAAATGTTCGTTTTATACCACACGAGAGTTGAATGGTTACAATTTTTTAAAATGGGATTCAGCTCAAGTATTTGCGGGAGAACCACTACTCCAGAGGCAATAATCCTTCGAGGCTGGTGATTTATTATTGGTAAATTTTTGAACAGAAATTGACACGATACAATATTACATACAGTTTCTGCAAGTTTAAAATACATTATACCTCCGTTTGGTAATTATAGGATTCCTGTAGTTTTTTAACTGGAAATAACACAAAACCAAATTTTATTTTAATGTCGTATTTTTCACTAAAACCGCATAAAATCTACTCGAAGATAACGAATCGAGAAGCCTAATTCTGGCAATGGGCGTCTATGTCAGTCCTATTCGATGTTATTTTCTAGTCGTTTCTCTCGGGTTAAACTGAAATCGTTGCTGCCACATATTTACGATTTTAGGTGAATTTCTTCAATCGACTTAATATCGACTCAAAATCGCTGGCGAATACGGTTTATCAGGTATGGAGCGGTTATCTGAAGTGGTGAACGCGTTTATTCTCTCAGAATGTGCTCAATACCTCAACATGGTGTATTGAACAGGTAAAGCCATATTACGTCATTGTCTTTTTCCACAAATTGCACGAAGCAATATAATAATACAATTTCAACAACGTCGTCGTCTTCGTAAGTCAAAGCATAGTCAATATTGGGTAGGTAGCGCACATTCTCATCCAGTTCACTTTGTAGTTTGTGTGTAGCTGCAGTCGTCTATATGTATATTTATAATATTGGATCTTGAAAGTTTATCGAATTTGCAAAATGGAAAAAAATTGTTTTACATCTCACTTTCAGCCTTACATACGAAGTCTCAGGTTATACCTACTGTATTAGGAACCGTATAAATTTTCTATTTCCTATTCCTCGAGGCCTTTGTCGCGCATCATTTATGCAAATCATCCCTTTTGATGGCTTACTGGAGCCGGAGGAAATTTGCATTCAATAAAGAATAATATGTTCTCCGACAGAGACGTTCTCTCACATTGACTGCATGCAGCTTCTCGTTTAAACGTTTAGGTACACAAAATTGTCGAAACGATTATCAATTACCTACGTGTAATTTTCTACTTTTTCTCATTCATTCGCAGGAGTACAGGAGAATGAGAAAAATAAATAAAAATTACTGTAGCTGTACGTGCGAATTTGTTTATTGAAATCAGTCCCTCCAGCGCATTAATGTATTCATTTGAGAACATTTTCAACGTCGTCTCGTACATCAAATTTAAAATTACTTCGTCGCTTTATTTTTATCTACGTTGAATTATTTTTTACGTGTATTCGATCAAGAAGCTAAAAAAAAAAGAATAAATTATAAGAGGGCGAAGATCGGGTCGATAAATTATTTCTAGTTACGATAAAAACATCAAAGCTTTGAAGTGCAGCTCAGGGTTAAAACCATAATTATTATGGAAATGCGATAAAAAATTGTGGCACCCTATTTCTTTTTTTCCTTTCTCAGTCAGAGATATAGTAGTGAATAGGGCAGCACCTATATTCTAATACTGTTCTTTAAGGGCAGCTGTACGGGCACAGTAATTGTCCCGGCTGTTCCATCCTCTATGTCGAGGTGTCACACATTATTTGGAGCATCGAATTTAATCGAAAATAAAGTTGTCGAATAAATTGCAAAATACGATTAACAAAGTAGTTCAAGGAAGGAACCAAGAAAATGCAACAAGATACGAGGTAAATTAGACACGAAACTTACAGAAATTATGGATTCAGTCAAGAAGATTGTACAAAAGTGAGTGAGGCTTCGTTCAAATTGTAAGTATGTCGACTTTGGTACATTTTTCTCTTATCTAATCTGTCCCCACTTTAGAAATACCAAAATCCCCACAAACATCTCCAGGTCCAAAAATACAACTATATTGAAAATTCACATATAAATTTTTAATTATGACTTTTTTTTTAGTTTCTCTGGTTACACAAAAAAAAAAAAAATAAAAAAATAAGTCCAAATGTAAGAACGATATTTGAGAAATTTTTAAATTTTTTCCATTATCAATTATATCTATACATAAACATGCAAAGATATACTTTGTAGATAATTAATTCTTAAGTCACTGTTGATACTTATGTATTGTTCTTGCATTTGGGCCTTACAGTCTATTTCAAATAAGAAAAGACTTTACATCAAATAGACAATCATATTTAGCAGCTACGTAAATCTAAATAACATCGGTGTAAATAAAATCATTTTGGATGAAGCCTTCGTTGAAGGTGAATCTCTACCTATTCCTTTCCCCTCTGGTCCATCAACTCATATGACATCATAAACTCTAAAGTCTACTCCAAATAAGAAAGAGACGATGTCATATGAATTGATGGACCAGAAGAGAAAGGAATAGATAGAGATTCACTATGTTCAATGAGGGCTGCATCCAAAATGGTTTCGTTTACACCAATATTTTTAGCTGAACGTAGCTGTGAAATGTGATTGTGTCTGTGAGGTCATGTCTTTTTTATTTGGAATAGAACAAAGAATCAATTTATTTTTATCGAAAAACATGTATTTTAAACAAAAAGAAAAATGGAAAAAAAAGTTATATTTTACATACGAATTGCTTCAAAAGTACAAATATTAGAAAATAACCCCAAAAATTCCAAATTTTGAGAAAAACCCAACTAAAGTCACCACTAAATGACAACATGACAGAAAATCCTCACAGGTGGCAAAAATGCTGTAAGCAAGCACAAAGCATTTCATCGGGAGAATTTTTTATTTCTTGGCGCGATTCATTTTTTGTTTTTAGCTATTGGGCTTTGACTACATAGCTATTTCACCCCGCATTTAGCGGATATGTTTGACGTAGAGGTAGGGTGAGGTCAACTTTCGGAATCCAGTAGCCAATGGTCCACCAGCATGAATTTTTCAATCGCATACCGTAGTACCAATAGAACCCAATCAAATATACCGCCATTTTGGGTCCGGAATGTGAGACGGCGTCCGATCTTGAAATCGCAACCTTTGGATCGTAAAGCCGAGCACTTGTTCACTACGTCAGGCCGACCACACGATCACGAAGTATGATGTAACGATTGGAGCCACAAATCGAAACACTTGCCAAAAAATCGAAACACTGTTCCTTTTTGTAAGACGATACCGTCGGCTCCGATCGAGAATGCAACAAACTGGAATCATCTTGAGACTTTGTTCTCCACTTTGTACACGCACCGAACAATAATTATTTTAATAATAATGCTCTATTCATCCAGATCTTTTTCGCTCTGATTATTCTAATTTTTCAACCATAATTTAATAAAAGATGTTGTAATTTACTTGTTATTTCACAAAAGTACGTAAAGTTTTAAATTGTTAGCTACCACCGGTTTGATTTAGGCCTCCAACCAAAAAAATCACAATTTAGGTGCCTATTTAATTTATTCATTTGAAAACATTTTCAACGTTTCTTTCTTCAGCATTCGTTGTACTATTACCCTTTTTTAATTTTCTCCTTCCTTATGAATTTAAGAAAAATCTGATTTCCATTTTCCGTCCCAGAAAAGACACCATCATAACAATATTATTATGAATGCAATGAATAATTTTTTCACTGGTTCAACAAAATGAAGACAGAAAAATACTTTTTTTTTTTTTTAAACCAATTTTTGTTTCCAGTTGAGAAACGATAAAAGTGATTTAATTGCGAAGATGGTCTGATGTACTCTACGATTAGACAGTTTGAATGGATGGGTAAAAAAAGAGAAAAAGATATCGAGTTCGAATACAAATTTGTATAAAGAAACAAATTGCCAATTAAATGCGGAAACGTCGTATTAATTAATTTTTCCGCGAATAATTTGATACTTCTGATTTTCCTTCTTTCTATCTTTTTTATTTTTCATTTTTTTCACTTGGCAGTGAAAGTTGACAATTGAGAAATAAGGAAGTCCGTTGGAACGAGTATAAAAATGAAAAGTAAAACGTCATTCAACTCGAATGATTTACATCCTTTGACGTGTCTTCGTGTTTCTTCAATTTTCAGTTTTCCACTTTTACTTTTCCTTGATTTTTTCATTCCTACATTTTGTAACTGCTTTTCAAAGCTGAAATTAAGTTGTAATGGCATGTCGAAAAAGATTCACGGTACAAGGGATCGAAGGACTACTACGTAGAGAAACTTATCTTTTGAAATATCAGCAGAAACTGTATATTTTAATAAAATTCAATATAATTAATTTTATTTAACTTTTCAGCTTTAAAATTTGGTGACACGTTGGAAAATCTGGCCAAGACGATATACCATAGACGACTGTTCTAAGTTATCTTAAATTTCAAAACTAATCAATCTGTTACGAATTGGAACCCGCCGAATAACAGCAAAAGATAAACAAAGTTTTTAAGTGCACAACAACACACTTCAAAATTCTTTTCGATAGCATTCGATGCTGGCTACAAATTTCATATGCTGCAATGCAAGGTAGTCTGAAGTAGACCTTGTTTAGTAGTCGTCAATTTTGCATTCGATAAAATACTCAGACTCGACCATTTACGTCACTATCGGCACTGTTCATTGCAGATTGAATAGGCTACATGCTCGAGCACGAAGAATTTTTGGGAACTTCAATTTCTGATTATTGTCATTTAGGAACTTCGTCTGGTTTTGTGGTTGACACTACACGAAAATATTATGAATTCAAGCATAAAATACTTCCACGATTACTTTAATGGGCATTCTGTTCATCTGTTAATTATTATGAACCAGAAATAATGTAATACTAATAATTCATAAAGGCATACATTATGAATTTACCAAATCCATTGATATGATATTATGAAGAAATAAGTTTAGTAAAACTGAATTTATAATGATACGCTTTCATTACCTGTAAAACGATGTATGAAACCTAGCGCACTAGCACACAGTCACAGATACACACACTTACAGTAGTGTTAGTTTATTTAAATGTAAAGTCTTTGAACCGTTCTTAATTTTAGATTTACTCCTAGAAATAAACATTTTTGTGCTAGGCTGCTGTTACAAACCTGCACTTTATATATTATCTAGTTGACTTGAGTTGTAATCACAACTTGCTATCTGTGATATAATTTTTAACCGTATAACCATTGCCTGTTATATTTAAAAAAGAAATCATACTTTCGATGTCCACCATGCTGGTGATATATTACGAATAAACTGGTTAAAACTAAATCTGCTTTATTTTGTTAATAAATGTCGTTTATTATTCATTAAATCATAAAATCAATAAGTAGGATGACTGAAGCACCAAGCTAACCAAATGAGGTGGTCTTCCTAGGTATCACTCTTTTGTTCTTGGGTGAATATTCAATCCAGTTATCTCATAAAGTTTTAATTCACATCCAATGAACAAAGTGCTGAAGAAATAACTATAATCCTTTCTAAAAGTGAAGACAATTTTTTTCAAAGACACAAAAAGGCGGTCGCAAATAAATGTTACCAACTTAAATCAATATTTCTAGGCTAAATAAAAAATCATAAATGAACTGGGCGTGCTCTGTTTCACAACCAGTGGGCTTCTTTATTTTTTCCTTTCCCTACTATTGTACCTAGGATGCCCACAAATTCTGTATATGTTGGTAGTAAATTACCATCCTTTTGGAGCGGACTATAGTGATTTAAATAAAAGCGTATAAAAATGATTTCGAGTTACTAATATGTAGTCATAGCCACATATATGTATATTTATAAAACTGGTCATGAAGTAATTAAAAAAATAAAAATAAATGCAACATATTAGGAAAATTGGTGATCAACTGATCAATCTTTACAAAATTGATCAAAATCAATCAAATGATCGAAGCTTAATTTTGATGGATAAAAAAATGTTAATGATTTGGAATACTACTGCCAAGAGTCCAAGGCAGGAAATAGAAAGTTATGGTACAACAGGCATATACAAACAACATTTCTATGGTTCTTATTGATTGCTGCTGGCACAATTAAAGTATTACAAGTGCCTTTTATGCCCTAAGCACTCCTTTTCCTTCACTTTAGGCGTTCTTTACTTTCTCATTAGTTTTACCAGTCCATACATCAAAATGTCACCCTAGAAGAAAACTAGCTTAAATCCAAAAATGTTATTTTTCAGGAGAGTAAAAAGAAAGTTCAAAATGTTTAAATTTTTCAGTTACTGCAGTGGGATGTGGAACCAATTATAGTATATTAATAAGTAAAACCAAAGTAAAGACATTCTTCACAAAAAAATTGAAGTTCTATTATTTTTTTCCAAATTAAGGGACTTACGATATAGTATTGAACAGAATTATCATCCAGAGGTAACATAAATCCCACATAAGTTACTTTTGCACTGAGAACGAAATGAAAAAGTTGCTGCAGAAGTAGCTTGTCTTGCACTTAAGATAGTTTTACAATAATAAATTAATTTAAAAAAGTGAAGTTGAGTTACTTCGGCACAAACTAATTCTTTTACAACCAGACATAAGATGGTATGTATTATTTGAATTTCTAAACAATATGGACTTGAGATAGTCTTTCTAAATGATAGTGGGCATCATAAGGAAAATTTTAATATGTATAATGCAAAAATAGCATTTTTGGATTTAAGCAGGTCTTGTTCTAGGGTGAGGAGTACATACATACGTATAATTGAAAACTGACTGCTTATTAAATGCTATCACTTATCACATTACTAATTATTATAAGTTATGATTGGGATCTAAATAAAATTATACTCATTAAGAACATATACCATCAAAGTTACCAAAAGCAATTTTCAAAGAACCGTTGGTCGTAGAAAGCTGAAATTGTACGTTTGGTTCTCCAGATATTGTTAAAATTCTGTTCAGATCTTGTGATTCAAATGATAAGAACTCAATTTAGTTGGGAATATAGCAATACCTCAAGAACCAAATAAACCATTTCAGGCAAATTTTCATAGAATCCCTCAGCTAACGCAAGTTGATGTCTCACTAAAACTTCAGATTCATTGTAAGTTTGATTCTCGAGATATAACACTGAAATTTTCCAACCTGACTGAATTCGTGTCATTTAAATCACACAATATTTTAAGACTCCCTTAAGTGCTCCAATTAATTTCCCTCAACCGAGCGGGCTAGGTGAACCAGGTACTATCCGCTATATAAAAGGAAATAGGCTACACATTGCTATGTAGCGGTGTAATGGAAACTAACCCTGAGCTAAGTGTTCACTAACCTAAGAGTCAGTTTCTAACTTGTATCTCTCAGCTATATTTCTTAGCAAAACTAAGTTTTTTCTATAGCTCTGAGAGTCATAATTTGTCAAACGAAAGCTACGTTTCTTAGCTAAACTATTTCTTTCTCGTAGCTTTACTATAATTAAAAAAAAAGCCTTTAGATTGAATAATATTTTGCTCAGGGTTAGCGAGTGTAGGTTAATAGGCCTTAGTCTGATAATCATGTGGTACACGTATTCAGAGTCAGACAACTTTTTTTAGTGTTTATAATACTGCTATAAAATTGATTGTAAAATTATGTCGTTTTTATTTTAGTATTTTTTTATTTATTCAAAATCCAGTGCATTACCTTGCAGTACAAGTATGCTTCTAAACTTTATAGTTCTCATCGACCAACATCATCAGCAAAATATGTTTATCGACATTTAACAGTATTTTTTTGAAAACAAAAATTAAAATACCCGTGCCACTAGTATAATTTTAAAGAAATTTAAATTCAGTCCACCATAATCTCAAGAGAGCGTGTCAACCAAACGACACAAAAAAAGAAGAAAAATTTAATTTTGCACCGTTTAAAAAAAAATTTAATACCAGCAAAGAGGTAAACCTTATGTGATAAAAAAAAAAAAAAAATCGTTCTGGTAACTTAATTCACTAAAAATTAGCATTTTCTGATAACTGAAACTGCGGTAGCAGAACAAAATTTTCGACTGACATAAATTAAAAGAAACCTTACTCTCTCGTGCGACGTATACCTACGATAATGCAAAGGCATTAAAAATTGTGCTCGGAGCTAACCTTCCCAAAATGTCTTTACGATAAGAAGAAAAAAATTGACTGAGCGACATTAAGATAGAGTTAAAAACCCTTTTCCAAAAAGTTATTCGTCGCGGTAAGGATACGAAGTGGAAAACGCAGTGGAAAAATGATGAATTTATATTTTGTTTTAGATACCTGTATAATTATGGGAAGCTTCGCGCTTATGGCTGGTGCACGCCATTACGAAAGTTTTCCTTACAAATTATTTTTGGAAAAAGTAATCCGTTTTTTAGGTCTTACAGGAAAATTACTTCAATAATACTTGGTGTAGTTTCGATGCTGTAAAATGAATTATTGGCGTAATAACGAGTACTTAGTCAGCCAAAAAAAAAATTTATCTTAGTTCTTTGCATTTACACCTTTTTTAAAATAGTATCAGCTGAAGGAGCCATGAATTTTGCTGAAACGAATAAAAACTTGATGTGGGGTTGGTTTTTACGCCTCCAAGTTAAGTGATTGCGGTCTGTGAAAACACATATCATTTTGAATATTCTGTGCGTCACACTTTAAATCAGTGTTACTGCATAAAATAGAGTTCAATACCTATATCGACTCCGATCTTCCAGCCAAGTGAGAATTACAGCAATTATCTTTGTCATTAGTGGTGAGAAAAATTTAAGTGTTAAGGTTGTGGTATCACCCTTTCACTTTTTGCGAGACTTAAAATAACAACAACAATGCCATAACTATGGTAGCAGAAAAACTAGGACCAAGGTTCACATGTAAGTACGATACTCATCTACCTAAGTTTTATTTAAGTCGTATTATTTTCATATGCTTTGTTCCGTCACCTTTTTGTAGAACGACAGTTCATCTGTAAAAACGTGTCGAACAAAATATAGACAACCATCATTCAGAATTCTCAGAATAATAGCTGTCTATATGATACCTACTTCACACCAACAAACACCACAAAATATGCTGACAGTGAAGAGTCATCAAATTTGGCGGATGTTCCGATGTCACGCCAACTATTTTAGTTTGGCCATTTTGAATACATGACAATGAAATTTATGGACACTGTATTCTCTTCTTTTGAAGGCAAATTCATTCCTGTGTCACCAACCAAACAATTAGGTTGAGGTTCATACCAGTTGTTATGAACGTACCAGGTTTCAAATTATATTAAGTAAAAATGTATAGTGATTATTAAAACGTAATGTAATAACTGAATTGAATTAAATAAAGAGATAAAACAGAAAGAATTATCTCATTTGTTGAAATATTCTAAACATAGAATATCATTCTAAACATGCTTTTATTTAACTCAGGCCAGTTTGTTGAGTGGATATGTATTTAGATTTTGAGGCTGTTATCCATTTTACTCAATATATAATGGCATCGACATTTTAGTTCCCCCATACTTTCCTTTATAATATACTGAAAGGCTTTGCCCCCTGACGGCTTGGTGTCCCAATCCCATTTAGTGTTGTTTTCTCCTGGTGCTTCATGCCTCGAGATTTAAGAATGAGCAAACAAATTATTTTTATTAGTTGTTTTTTCCCTTAAATATCTCATTAATTTTTGTATAATTTTTGTGAGTTTTGTCCAAAAAACTGGTGGCGACATCTATCGTAATAATGTAACCTACAGCTTGTTAATTTTTCACGTGGGATTTTCCCCGGGTTTCATTGGTCTTATCAGTTTGAAAAACTTTTTTTAACCATTAAAAAATAAATCCAAAGTCAAAGCTATTCGATGAGGTCTTAAATAGGTGAAGCACGGCCATTTTCAAGTACTCCCTATTGAATTCAGACACAAACAGAAAAATTATCTGATCTCATTCAACCTCCCAGTGGAATTTCTCAAAAATCAAAAAATGAGTTTTAGAAAATTAGTCGAATGACCCTTCAACACAAAAACCTGCTCAGTATCTTACTGGGCCTGAAAGACATTGAGAAATACATAAAATACATTAAACTTCGTTTGACAATCCCAACGTGGAATCGCACAAAATCTAAAAAACAATCGAATAGGCTTTTAAAACAAAAACTGGTTTAAAGCTTCTATATCGTATTGTATCTAAAAAATATTGACAATATTTACTTAAAATCAAATTTTACCTCCTCCGGAATAGAATTTTGAAAAATATGGAAAAATAATTTTCAAATATTCAGCAAAATGATCATTTAAAATAAAAACCAGTTTGATATCTTAACTGGCCCAATGAACATTGAGAAATACGTAAAAATTCATTTGATCCAATATGACCCCCTCAGGGTGTGAAATTTTGCAAAATTCAAAAAAATAATTTTCAGACAATTAGGTACTTGATTGAACTTTTAAAAGAAAAACCTGCTTAGTATCTTATAGGGCTTAAAAAATATTGACAAACATATTATTGCATATAAACACATTTGACCAAGTTTGACCTTCTTAGGAATGGAATTTTTGAAAGTTAAAAAATAAATTTTCAGACAATTAATCGAATTATCTTTTGAAACAAAAACCAGCTCAATATGTTATCTTATTAGGCATGAAGGATATTAAGACAAACCTAAAAACACATTTGACCTGATTTGACTAAATTTCAGAAAATCATGACATGTTAGGAATATACCTTGAAAATTTCAAGTCTTACAGTTCAGTGGCTTTGGCCGGGGCGTTGATGACTGGGAATCAATTAGGGCTTCTTTTTATGTACACAGATTTTTGCCTCTTATCTTTTCCATTTGTTAACTTTTTTCGGGATAAGTTGAAGAGAAAAAAATAACAGCGTGTTTTTCAGTTTAGAAAACTCGCCAAAATGAGAACAAAAAGGTATTCAAGCGTGAAACAAGTTTATCCAAACTTTTTACTTCATCCGGCCATGCCGGTGGGTGGTTAAAAAGCTCACAATTTCCATTCAGAATCTTTTTCTTTTTCGGCCTTAACAGAAATATGGGCGGATATCATTTCAATTTCTTATTTTTTCTACGTCGAACTTGAACTTACCAAAACTTTTTTTCAGTTTTTCATTCAACTCTTAAATCAAGGAAGCAGCTGAAAAACAAAAAAAAAAAAAAAAAAAAACAAAAAAAACAAAACTCAAAACCTAACTTTTTTACTTTTACGAGAACGTCGATATTTTTGATTTCGACCATCATACGTTGTCTGTTCCAACACTCAATAGTCCGTTTCTTTTTCGAGATTTTAGAATTTTGTTCAACTCCATGTTAATTTTGCTTGGTCTTGGTTTTGTACCGTCAAGTCTTAGGTCTATATTCTTCAACTTGTTTTTCCCTCAGTGAAAGCACTCAAGTAACTTTTCTCCTGTACTTGAGTACTAAAACCAAAAATAAAATATCAGATAAGTGGTTTTTTTCGCTTAGGGATGGATTAAAAATATTACGGGCCTTAGTCTTGGTTTTGATCTTGCACAATGCGTCTTTGTTTTGCACTTGCACAGTAAACTCTCGATCGTAATCCGGGTTTTGCTCATAAGATTTTCACTTTTTTTGTTGCAAAAGCTCAAATGAACACTTAAATTTAAAAAACAAAACAAAACAGAAGATTTTACCATTATTAATGGTTAAATCGAACCTTTATAATATATATTATAAATTATTTCAGCGGCAAGACTGCGAACCATTTACTTTTTGTGTTCATATTTTTTCTCAATGTTTGCGTTCACCAACAGTGCAAGAACCAAGACCGGTTTTGCCCACCATCACTCGAGACGACGGCAAGTCTTCAACTGATTTTCAGGTCACTGCTGAAAGTAACTTTGGAAATTTACAGTTTCGTTATTCGTTCGTGAACTTTACCTAACTTGTACTATTACGTGAATGGCTTAAGGAGCAGACGAAGATGGCTCTCAAAAGTGGATAAAATTATTACCAACAAAACTCCCAAAAGTGCAGTACCACAGAAAACGTAGATCAAATTGTCATCATGGTGTGGGGGAATGGCCCAAAAAAGGAATGTTCACGATAAACGAAGTCCCAGAAAATGCATTGCGACCATTTCGCTAAAAACCGTCGCTACTTATGGGTAGTATTCATTAAATATTCTATTCATAATCGCGTGCAGTTTACCTCGTAAACAGTTTTTTGTTTTTCCTTCGGCGAGCAAAAAAAGGGTACATTTTATGACCGTTGGTCACTATTCCATAGAGTTCGTATTCTCTTCTCTCTCTCTCCCTCTCTCTCATCACTCATTCTCTCAATT
This sequence comes from Ericerus pela, assembly GCA_011428145.1. Taxonomy (NCBI): domain Eukaryota; kingdom Metazoa; phylum Arthropoda; class Insecta; order Hemiptera; family Coccidae; genus Ericerus; species Ericerus pela. Next base: position 1,454,104 of record WOFM01000119.1, read on the forward strand.
TTTTTTTTTTTTTTGTAGATTATTTCCTCTACGTAAAACAAAAAAGAAAATAATAAAAAGTAGCACAAAAAAAAAAAACAGACAAGAGCAGCATTTTTTCGAAGTCCCGTCCGTTTATGTACTTTACAATCGTTTTATTGTACACAACCGTTCATGCACGAATCGAACTCGTAAAGTAGGTACTCGTCGTTTTTTGACGATTTCCTATAAAATTCATTGTTCGTTTTTCCTCTCGTTATTCTTTCGACTTGCTTCTTCGTTTTTTCCACTTTCTTCATTTTTAGCTTTCTCTCACTTTTCGGATACCTAGCCAATTATTCTTTTGGCTTTTCCATCCAAAAAGAAAACAAAAAAAAAAAGAAAAAAAAAAGAAGAATTGGTAAAAAAATTGTACTTTTTAAGTTATATGTACAGTTAGGTTTACGGAAGAAAGCAGACAAAAAAATACCGCCGGTTAATTATAGGTTAATTCGTCACTATCTTCCACAATGCCGAGTTTCTTCGCCGTTATTTATTTACAGTAGAAAAATCGGTTGATAAATGAACGGAAAATAGGTTTCCCTCGCTGCTGGCGGACGACGGAGAGGCAGAGGAGGATCGCTATAAGGGCTGGTATATTATTGAGAGCGTAATTTTCGCATTAGGCGGCGAAATGAAAAATAGTCGTCCATTGCGCGATGAATGGTGGGGTGGTGGTGTTGGTGGCGGTGGTGAGAGGTGAGAAAGAGATTGCTTTGAATACATCCACAGCCGCCAAACTACGTCTTTTATCGTTCGACTAGAAACATACGCATAGTGTCTACTCTACGGAATACAGCGCGAGTACCTACTCCATTTTAAGCTGCTCTGGCTGCATTATTTACTTTTGAAACGCCTCTGCTGCCGCCGTTTGTCGATATTCCCATAGAATTTTAGATCAGCCGAATAAATTAAAGTAAACGGATATTTGTCGAAGAGGCTCCGAAAAAGTGGCGAGAGAAAACGGTTTCGCAATAAAATAATTACGCCTTTTGTTCGAAGACGAAATGAGAAGTTGTTTTATTTTTGGGGTGGTTTTTTTTTTCTTCTTCCTGTTTTTTGGGAAGCTATTATGAAGTTTTATGTTAAGAGGATAGGCGAGAGAAAAAAAAGTCATTCATCAAGTTCTTCGATAATGGACTACGTTTTTGATTTAAATCGAGAAGAGATTGTTGGAGAGAAAAAATGGCTTAAAACGAGTAAAAAAAATCAACAAAAACAAGCAATTCTCTACGAAAAGCATTCGAAGGTAATTTTAATTTCAAATCAAACGTAATCCGTTGAGTTTATTTAAGAAAATGCATTTTAAAGTAGGAAAACATCCGAAAATAAATTAAACGCGATCTAACATAACGATCGTTGAATCCAATATTTACAAGATATTCATTCGTTTTTCTGTCACTCTCCTATAGGAGAGGGGGATCAGCTTCGAAAGCTTTTATACTGCAAAATTTACCAAATCTGTAAAGCCTCAGCCATTAATTACATGGTACATCTAATTGTTTTCAAAAACAGTAATTATCATTAGAAATATACCTATATATATATATAATACGAGATAAGTGAAGCTTCATAAACCCAATGTACTATTTAACGTCAAGATCAGAGACATAGATACAGGGATCTCTAACAGGTGATCAAAAATATGACAAACGTCTCAACCATCATCATCATCATCATCACAAATGATTTCTCTTTAGGGATATATATATACATGATGGAGATGACATAATAATGGTTTTGATGTTGCATCTATGAATAGCACTGCCGACGCCATGTGTTTTGTTTTCTAAAAATCTGATTGGAGGAAAAAAATCCCGCGTGCATTTTCTTATAAACACTGGCATACAAATTACCCGATTCTAGAAAATCTTTTTATTCTAAATGATGTCAGTTGATGTGGGTTAATTTGTATGCCAGTGTACATGTACTCGGTGTAGATGTTATGACAATCAATCCCATTGTAAAATAGCAGCATGTCATTTCCATCGTATATATATCCGTGAAGTAATTTTTTAATTTTGTTTACTTTACTGCGCATGTGTTGTAGCTCAGTAGTGTGTGTATTGATGTAGAGATGTTTGTTTAAACTGCAAAATATGTGCAGCTTTAACTGCGCAGAATGTTAAACAAAGTTGACTTTTCATTGTTGATGATGACGATGACGATGATCGAAGATCTTTGTCACATTTTTGTACCACATCGCATATAGAGAGTTGGATATCTCTTTAGCTATATGTTTCTGGTCAAGGCATGCTGGCATAAAAGTAGGCAACGGTGTACTTTGTGCGTACTTTCGATGTTTTGTTGAGTTCACCAATTTCAAATAAATTTGAGAGAATTATCCCTTAAATTCACCAGGATAGCATACATAAACGTAGTTTAAAGTAAAGTGGTACACAATGGTTGCCTATTCAGCGCCAGAATTCCTAACCAGAAATTATCATTCTCCACTGGTCCAATGTACTATGTAGTCAAAGAGGAACACGTACCTAATGTAAACCAGAAATATAATTCAAACAGCGAAATTCTTGAAAATATAATTTATATTCATAGTGTGTGCAAACCAAAAAGGGGAAAGAGATTTTTAACGATAAATTGTGTTGGTATAATATGTAATTGTGTTGACTTGGTGAAGTAACAACGCTTGTGTGTTTCTCAAGAAAAATTCGGTTAGAGCTGGATACAATTCACAGAATACATAATTATACTACCTCCTTGAATTTTTAGATAAAGCATTGTTCACATCAGGCTACATGCTAGTTTTCAAGCTAGTTATCGGCTAGTTCAATTGATGATTTTTACATCCAAGTAGGTTTCTGTCGTGATGATGATAAAGAGCTGCCACTTTGATTTTTTCTATTAAATTGTTCATATTCAACAATTATTCGAGAATACGACCCCACAACGTGAATGATAATAACGAAAAAACTCAAAATGGTGTACCATTATTTTTATCACGGTACGAGCATACCTAGAGGTAAAGATTAAAAAGCGAAGGATGGATAACTGGTCAATGTACAGTAGCTTGACCAGTGGTGTGAGAATGGAGTTTTGGAGGCAAACACCAAAATATTTTTACAACTTTGATCCAATCAGCCTGAAATATGGTACACGGTAAAAGTTATAAGAGTATAATTATTTTATTTATTTTAGAACCCAATATAGGCTAACGGCACCAGTATGAAAAAAGTCATAGTTTTACCTGCGGTGAACTCCTCTCCTAACCCTACTCAGTCAACATTTTTAGATTCTCTCGCTCACAGCGATAAAGGTTTTTACTCGAACGTCTATATTATGAAAATTTCACTCACTGCCAGTTTCAGTTGCCAGAGTAAAAGTAGTTTGTCCACTTTAAAACATGTTAAAAACTACCCTCGAACATTCCTCGCAAAAAATTTTACCAGCATAATTTTTATTTAACAAGTTTGATCTCAAAACAAAAGTTGTACGTAGGTAGGTATACTACGACCTTTTAAATCCCAAAATGTTCATAAAAATTATTTATTCTGAAGTTTTTTTTCAACAAAATCACCTTTCCACAGAAAATTACAACATTAGTCAGTAAACTTAATTCAAATTTAATATTAATGGGACCTAACTTATTATTAATGTTTTTTCACTGTGAATCTTTTCGTTTGTATTTGATCTTGAACTGAAATAAAATATTCATTGAGTAAAAAAAAAAACTCTTTAAATTCTATCGCATCATCATTAATACTAATTAAATCTATAAATTCGTAGAAAAAGAGCCGAAAATCTTCTGATAAAATTATTACATTCCCCTCTCTTATCAGAAAAATATAATCTCAAATTAGACTATGGCTTTTGATTACAGTCTGTAAAAAAAAAAGTACCAAAAACATTTGAAAAAAATTATTCTCTGCCCACACCGAGGAGCTTAACATTAGCTCAGTAACAGATTAGTAAGATGGTGAGCAAAGAAAATTCAAAATTTTAAACTTTTTAGCGAGTAGCTCGTATAGAACAACGAACACTTGCATTAATGTAATTGACTGAATGACTGTAGTTATTAGTAGTTATGGGAAACTGGTCGTCATTGCTGCTGTCCGTTGGCAGATCAGTGGACCACCTTTTTTGGGGTTCGAAATGTAGCAGTTTGTAGGATACCAACTCGAGGCATTAGAATAATGTCGATCCGAATCTTTTACCACCAGGCTATATGCGAATTTATGGTGGTTGAACTTGATGCTAACCGTTCCCTGAAGGCAAAAACATATTTCTCACAGATTGCATTCTTTTGTCTTTCGCAGTCTGAACCTTTTTTATGCGGTCTGCGAGCGCGCTGCGTTCATTAACACTAATTTACTCAAAGTGCTGGAACGTTTTATAGCCTGGGTACTTCTGCAGCATAAGGTGGATTAGGTATATAGGGGAAGGGTCGAATGAGACCATACGAATTGAAAATGCGAGTCTGAAAAGTTTTTCTTACGTTTCCAGACGAATCATCTCGACGACGTCGTCTTACTGTTTTCTTCTTCTTTTTTTCTCTCCTTTTCTTCTTTTTTTTTTTTTTCTATCTCTCCTTCGCGACATCCTTTAGTACTTTTTCGAGAGTTCTCGAGCTCTCCCTCCAGGTATATTTAATATTGACGACTTGAAAAGGTATTCCATACGTCTGTTTTAATCAACGTGAATGACAAGTGAGTACTGTATATGTATTTTGTAGATCTCGAAAGCGTATACCCTTTTAAAAACGACTGCAAGAACCATATAATATGACTCTATGGATGCACGAAATAAATGTTTCATTCGTTTTGATTGCACGGATTTCGTTGGTCACGCATTATACGATATTAATTTTTGGGGTGAGAGTTAATGGCGTAAAACGATTCTGAAGTACCAAAACCATCAGACGTGCACATTGTATAATTATTAATTATACGTGACGTATCCAACGCACGTGGCATGAACGAAAGTGAGCGGTTCACTAAGTGAGGCCAAATATTTTAAAAGTTTATCCCACAATGGAACTCTCATTCTCCGATACACTTTTTCATCCATTCGCCTTAGACCCAAAATAAATGTGAACAAATATACCTGTCATAAAATGTTAAGTAAAAAAAAAAAGTACGATAAAAAATATTTATTTATACAAATAGGTGAGGAACGAAAGAGTGAAAAATGTGATACGGCGTAATCAGTTTACACGTAGGCCTATGTAGATTACTTCGATAATTTTTTTCATCTCTCTAGCCTCTTTTTCTGCTCTTTTCACACCTTTGGCTCGTGCAAATTCGTATTCGTGTACACTTGAATAGTACGGAAAAACACGCGACCAATATGAAAGTCCTTGCTGCAAAGTGAAGTGAGTGACGAGCGTCACCTCAACTCGACTCAAAATGCATTGCGTGACGTATGAACAACTGGGTTCAACTGGTTCAGCAACCTTTTCCATAGTCATCAAGTTTATACATAGTTGATTCATTGATCAACGTTCATCTGTCTATTTTGTAATTATGGTTTAGTAGCCGAGAATCTTCAGCCTGGTTCGAATGGCAGCTGAAATACAGCGTGCAAGTAATCTGTCAACTCGACGATTCCAAGACGAGTAATAACTCATTCGTGGTCTCGGTTAGGAGTACATTTTTCAGCGCGAAGGTTACACGAAGTTATTGAGGCTAACCTTAAATTTTATGTTTTTGGCCCGAACGTAATTTGGGAGAGTTAAAAAAGAATTTCAATGGAATCTACAAAATTTACACTACTGCCGTCCTACCATCGGTTGGCACAACACGGGCTCAGTTGTGGAATTTCATATGAAATTCACCAAAAGTAGTCTTACGTCTGAAGTGCAAATGTACCCAACGTCCCGATAAAATCTACTGTTCCTTTCTTCTGGTGCAAATAACGTATTTCTTAAAGGTTACTACATACACTAAGTTGCGAAAAATTGAACGATATTTAATATTTCCTTAAAATCTATTACTTGGAGAAAAGTAGGTTGGAAAGATAAACTAGAAAAATGGGTTCAGGTAATTGTTATTTATGATACAAGAGCAAAAAGTATAAGTGGTTTTGTGACAAGGGTGAAATTTACTGCACGATGTGAAGACAAGTGTTGCAAATCACACGAGTAGCAATCACCTACTACACATGTGTGTAACGTACTATTTTTCTCAACGCACCTGCCTCCAGCCCAAAAAATAATAATAATACGGTAGTAACATTAACGAAAAGAAATTTTTTTTTGAACTAAATAATAATTTACGGTTTTACATTTTCGACCAAAAATTACGATATCCGGTCCAAAACCACCCTCCACACCTCCACTCCAAAAAAATTCAAAATAAATAAAACCATTAGATTTCTATTAATTTTTATAAATTCAATGATAATTTTTCTTTGCTTTTAAATTATTGTTGCCCCCCCAACTCCAAACAAAGGATACATACAGCAAACAAATCAATTTTACTGGATTGAAATTATAAATTAATAATATTATCAGTTTGTTTTTATATTGGGTAACAAAAAAGTGAGCCGTGCAGGAATAAGCCATGGGAGTGCAAAAAAGTAATTCAACCGAGCAAGAAAGTCAACTTTCGAGTGCGCATGCGCTCAATCATAATTTTTTATGTCGTCTTGAAATTCCTAATTTTTTGTTTAGTAAAGGCGTACAAACAAACATATTTTTTGCAACACCCTTCCCGAGCCTTGATGAAACAAAAAAAAAGCGAATTTCAATGTGAAGTCAATAAATTATCTTCTACATATGCGTACTTGAAACCTAAATTTCTCACATATCTCGATGGTTTTCTCGCACAGGTTGATTAATTTCTCGCATGGGTTGGCTACTTTTTCAGTTTTTATTATTTCTCCCTAGGAACTAAATATCATATTTTTCAGAAACATTCTAAAAACGCAAGCAAACTGTAAAAAATTCAAAGAAAAATTTTTTGGTTTGAAAAAAATAAAATTATTAATTATTATTTGGATCATAAAAAAAAAATTCATCGCCTATTTTTGGTGACAGAGGGGGTGCTGCAAAAAATAGTGGGTGACACGTGCAAAGTAGGTGATTGATACGCCTTTGATTTGCAGCACTCGCCTTCGCCACGTGTTACAAAATTCACACTACTATCAAAATCACCTACTTTGTGCTCTTGTATCACAAATAACTATATTGGTTGGGTGTTGCAAAAAGTAAAGTCGTCATACCGCCGTGAAGTTCAGCACTTGCAGCAGCCGTAATGATGAAAGATGAAAAAAAGTAATGCAGAAGAGATACATTTTTTATATATCGAACGCTGTATCGTTTTTGCAAAACATAAAAGTCTTCTCACACGTCCTGCACACTTAAAGAAAACTGCCCACACCCAGCCACTCCAGAAACACAATCCTTTGAAAAAACCACTCGTTCATTACAAATTACGACACGCAATGAATTGTCATTTATTCGTATATTTCAATTTTACTATTAATAATTTTTCCTACAGTTATTTTTTTTTTTTATAAATCTCGTCGGTATAAAAGTGTCGACAAAAATGTACGAAAGTCACATTTTTCTTAGAAAAAAGAAAACGAACAACCCACATAAATTTTTCACTCATTTTAGCAAAGACAGGCGAAAGAACGCAACTTGTCGTCGATAATTGGGTTGATAAAAGTTTGCTGTGTCTTCTCAAAAATCTCAAGACGTGTTTTTGGTGAACAAAAACGATAAAATACCAGTAATTTCTTAGCCTTTGCAAAATCGAAAACAAAATCCCCAATAACGCTGGGTTTAACCCACGATGGAAATAATAAAGTGATTCGCCAAACGAAGTACACTTTTTCAAAATTGAAATTTTTGCTTTGAGAAAACTAAGACAGAAATATATTTACAACTTTAGACCGTCGTAACATAGAAGATATACTCATACTCATATAAAAAGAGTTTTCTTCGAATTTGGTGGATTTACATTGGGAAGTTCAAGTTCTGTTTTTTCTCACGAAATCAGCTCATTTTAGTAAAACGATTAAAATGTACTTTTGTATTTTCGTATTTGAAAAAAACTGAAAATGTTTACGGCCCAAATGCGACGTGAAGGCAATCAAAACGGTCGTTCTCGTAAAATCTAGAAATGAAAAAGAAAATATTTTAGAAGAACTCGTACATCGAACTCATCAATTTTTGTTGAAGTTTTATTCGAGAAAATGACTTTATTGGAAACTTTTTTTCAGAACAGACTCCCACAAAATTGCATAATTTTCTAACCAAACTCAAGAAATTCTCCCAGTGACGGATCCAAAGCGTCCGTTTTATTTTGGAGAGAGGAAACACCAATAATTTTGAGTTTACTTCTTTTTTTTTTTGACTCTTTAATAATAAATTTGGACAATTTCAATTTGGATACTGTTTCGCACTTACTTCCATCTTTTCCCTTTCATTTTGTTATTTTGCCAATTAGGAAAAATTTCCCCACCTCCCCCGATGGATCCATTACTGAATTCTTCAAAAATGTAGGCCAAAAATATTTGATATTGAAAAGGTAATGTTGTAATACCTACATTATGCTTTTGTCGCGTTTACAATATATTCCAAAAGTGTGAACACCGATAGTTCATCGGTAAAAATAATTAAATAAATAAATACCTCTCCAAATGAGGGGGAAGAAACGGGTTCCTAAAATTTTCAGAACAAGCTAAGAATTCACGCTCATTCGTCTTACAAACTATTTTATATTCCATAGGTGAAACCAGATGATTTTTCTACGCAAGGCTAAAGCCACCTCCCAAAAAAGTTATAAAAAACTTATAAATAGTGCTTATCGGAAAATTGCCGAGAGCCGGAACAACTGTATGTCTCTCTCTTAAAGAGTTAGTCAAGTTTTTGAAAGGAGGTCTGTTTAAGTGCTCAGTCTCACAACCAACAGTCGTAGTCGTAGGTTCCTGAGTATCATCCGCCAATATTTACAAACGAAACTGGCGATTGTTTAGATTGAATTCATTGGTGTTGATGTAATTGCATGAAAAATTCAGAAAACTATAGAACAATTAAAAAGCGTTAAACCGATTACCGCCTCTTCTCTAAAAACAATAATCCTCCAGATGCCTTTGCTAAAACTAGACTGGAAATGAATAAAAAAAAAAAATTTTGAATTGTACGCTTCCATTAGCAGGTTTTTCTATTTCTTCTTCAATTTTTAAACTTAATATTTCCTCAGGGGCTGTAATAATTTTCAGCGAAACCTTATATAAACTAAATGATTTTGACTTGATGAAACCTATAAAAAATTTAGATTTTGTCCAAGTCAAAGAGTAGATATTTTGTACCTAATGAAAAAGTATACTGAATTAGCATGATGAAAAAAATGAGCACTTACGACCTCAATAATTCCAGTAAAATTCCTGGAGAAATTTCAATAAATGGTTATTTGTCTCTTTTTGATGTATTTTCATTTTTTAGCATTGAAAATGCTTCTCGAGTTAACTTGTGAAAAAGTGTCCGCCATCCAATTTTTACCAATGTTTTATGTATGAAGAGTATGAGAAGGGGTAGATAACGATGGTAAAAAAGTTGGAAGGAGAAAATGGTAATGAAACATGAAGTGGAGGTAATAATATTTTTTCGTTGTTTACGGAGCAAATATGAAAATGAAAGAAAACAAAAAATGAACAACGCTTTATTTTTAAGCAAATTTTCTTTAGAAAATCTATTGATTAAACTTGGCGCGGGATTAGCCCCCGTGTTGGGGGTGGTTACCTTTTTTGTTTCATACCTCAGGAAATATATATTTGTCAATTTCTTGTTCCCACGATATAGGTCGTAATTTTTGTCCGATAATCACGAAATTTTGTACGGACATTTTTACTGAGTCAAGGACCAGACCTATTGATTTTGGTGCGGATGCGGATCGGCGGGACGGTACTTCCGGTATCACCATTTTTGTTTTTATTTTGGCTTTAAAATGTTCAATTTTGCACAAATAGCCACGAAATTCGGAACAAATATTTATTTTAATTAATTGTAATACGCTACTAATTTTGACGCGGATCGGCCGGACGGTACTTCCAGTACTGCTACTTTCGTTTTTATATGGTCATAAAATGCCGAATTTTGGAACCATATGTACGAAATTTTGAGCAAATATTTATTATAATAAATTGTAGCATTCTACCACTTTTTGCGTGGATCGATCGTACGGTACTTCCGGTAAAGCTTTTTTTCCTTTTTTTTTTTCTAATTCGCACGAACTTTTCTTTTTATAATAATTAACCACATATTCATGTTTTTTGTTTTTTATTTCATAACTTTATTATATTCCTTTGGTTTTATTTGAAATTATGTGATTATTTACCATATTGTATCATCTTAATTAATTTTTCATTTCAAGAAATAGTGATTTTAAATTTCTTATTGTCGAATATTTTGTCAGCATTCAACAATTTTCATACAATCATAATATATCACTAGCGCATATAAACTTACAGACAATTAATGTGACCATCAAAATTCATAATTATTTTCCTCAAAAACTTACTTTTTCTAGCGATGCTTGCTGCGCTAGTTTTTTTAATTTTTTGATTCATTTTTAATGCCCCCCTCTTGTTCTTACCAAGTGTGAAATCTTCGAATTTTTTTCTCAAGCTTGTTTGATTTTTTTGAGATAAACTTATTTTACGCCGTATTATAGGTTTTTTCTTTTTTTTTTGAAATTTTACCTGAATTGTAAAGAAAAAAATAAACGTAAGTAGGTACAGGTAGGTATGTAAAAAAAATAAAAAAATAAAGAAAAGTGTGAACCCCGTTAGGCGCAGTTGAGATTTGTTTTATTCCGTCGAAGTCATAATGTACTATGAATATTCACTTAGCTTGAGAGTTAAGATGTGGAAAAACTGATTTTATGACTTCGGGGGCAGAACCACGCCAGCTCCCACTGAGTCAGCCTTACCGTTACTTGTCAGGTTTGAGGTCGCTCCTACGTAATACGTACCTACACGACCACAAAAAAATAAAATAAAAAAAAATACATCAACACTATCAAAATGGGTTGAAAATAATGACTGTAGACCTACGTATACCTACGTTGTCTATTATACTTAGTTCAGGAAAAACATGGTTTTTGATGCGGGTTCTTTTCAGCGGTTACCAGGGTTTTCTTTGGGGAGGGGAGAGCGGTTGAAAAGTGCGTGACAATGATTCTACAGTTTGCGGATCGACTCGATCGTTTAGAACGCAAACACACACATGCACTACACATACGCGAACTAAGAGGGCGAAAAAAAAGGAGAAAATACGAAAAGAAAACCACAAGATTAGCCACAAATCCTTTCACGTCTGCAAGCGAACTTCTTTCCTCTCATAAAATACTGCGGCGCAGACACTACCCGTTCGTCCGCCGTCGCCGCCGCCGCCGCCGCCGCCGCCGCCGCCGCCGCCGCCACCCCCTTTTTATCAGTGCGCCGGCACCTATCGCCACAAAAAATGATGAATGATTCGCGAAATATCTTTCGATATTCGCGAGCATTATGACGTGTTTCGATCTAAATGACCGAGATAAAAATGTTTTTAAACGCATGTACGCGCGGGTGCGGGGCTAGGTGCACGCACAGCCACGCACGAACTCGCTGCACAAACGAAGAGAAAGCAAAATTTGATCCGAACTGAAAAGAAAAGCGTCATAATTCACCGACATATACGTATGGTGAGCTGCGCGCAGACGACGAAAACGACGATGCTGCAAAACTCGAGTGTGAAGGTACATAATATTTCGTTCAAAATATCGTCGTCGTAGTCGTAGTCGTAGTCGTAGTCGTAGTCGTAACTTATTTGCGACTTTAATCGCCGAAGACGTAAATCTGTGTGGATTTAGAGGCGGAACCACAGTAAGTAAACCATACGAGTGTTACCCGCTGGAACGATGCGTGGTTCACAATTTTCGGAGAAAGTGTGGGAAAAACCAAAGAAGTTAGGCGCACGAAAATGCGGTAGAAAGACGCAACAGCAGCAACAGATAACACAAACCGCACGCCATCATTGAAAAACACCCTTTTCTGGTTGAGTGAATTTCGAGAAAATTGTTGAAAAATTAAGTTCACGTATTTTCGTTCGCGTCGGATTATAAGCGGTGGCTGCAAAAAACGAAAAACCGGTGTATAATTCGACCGTAAGCTACGCTCATACGAGGCCGTTTTTTGATTTTTAAGGTCTCACTAAACGCGTCATTGCTGGTTCTTTCGGCACGCCCACGCATACGACTAGCTTTCGCTAAATTCGCTGGTTTTCAAGCTCTCGAAGAGTGTTCCCGACCGTCAACATTTTCTGATCTATCGAAGAAAATCGATTAAAATTGATCTTCGATCATTTGATCGATTTTGATCGACGTTAAAATGATCGAATTTCAATAGATCGATCAATCAATTAAGTACATATTAATTTTATCGAGGATGAGGACCGTTGAAGACATAAATTAGTAACAAGAAAGAAAGATTTACACGAAGTTACGTAAAAGAAGCGAGTGTATTTTGTGACAGTTGCATAATTTAGGTATGAGTACAGTTTGAGTGAGGTAAACGAGTGTACATGGAGATGGACGAGTGAGCGCCGGAGATGGTAATACAGTGTAGCCGCGAACAGAAATATAAATTATGTATTAAAGTAATCGTGTGTTCGCAGGAGTGAGAGGGGAGAAGGATTGGTGGTTTCAACAAATTTTCCATAAACGGGTGTATTTTCAGTACCTAGATGTTTGAAAAATATCTTCTTGTTAAAATTGCTCGAGTATTTGGACTTAAGGGTGGGGGCGGGTACGTTTTTTGTTTCATGATTTTCCGAGCATTTTGGCACTATTTATGGGAATTCATTTTTTTTTAAAATATGTACCCTTTCTTGCATCGAGTCCATTTCTAAGCGTAATTTTGATCGGATGGCTTTGAAATTTGAAACACATATTCGAATCCACGTAAGTCTTGACCCTGTTCTTTTTGGTTCAGATCGGGCACATGGTCCATTTGGTAGGTCAGTTTATATGCATTTTTTATTTAACAAGGTACAGGTCGAAATTTTCAATCGATTGATCTGAAATTTGGTGTAAATATGTGTTTTAGGTCAAGGACAGCATCCGCTAATTTTGGTGCCAATAGGCTTTACGGTACATCTGATAGAGCTGATTTTGTTGCAGTTTTAGCAGATTAATGGCTTTAAAAGGAGTAATTTTCAAGCTATAGTCACAAAATGTAGTACAAGTATTGATTTAAAGTATATCTAATGTGCATTCAAATTTGTTTCCTATTTGTACTATGTTTCATTACCTGGGGCTGTTGGAAGGGCCTTCTCTATCAGCCTGGAGAATTACAATTTTATTCGATAATCTGAAAATTATTTTTCGTTTGAGATGAATTTTGCAGTTGAAATTGTCGACCAAACCCCACCCAACTTTTTAAATTTTCCCATAAACTTTGATTTTGTTAGAACTATTCCAACCATTATGATCTTATTTAGCAGGCTTAAAGTGTGGTATTTGAAATCTTGCTTGTTAGAACTTGAAATAATTTTTAATTTCACAAATAATAATGATTTTTGACGCATAAATAAAGAATTAATTTATAAAATATTTTGAAGAAAAAAAACAGAATCAGTATAGGTATTTCATCGTATGCTTCATATTTGTGTGATATTGGTAATTTTTTGCAAAAAATAAAAATACTATACGTCATATTATGTGGAATACCTTCTTGTGAAAGAATATTCATACAAGAAGGTAATCAACAGATAATTGCATGTTCTACTACGTCATATGCACATACATATGGGTAAGCCAAAAACTGGGTGAACACTGGCGATTTTAAAGCCAAAGCCAGTTCGAATGGTTTATACATATAAGGGCTTATTAACACATACACATACACACATATGTAGTGATTGTCATTTCTTGTAAAGATAAGAAATGGCCGACCAGTTAGTGTACCGAATTGTGACATCACTGTAATTATTTGATTAGTCACAGTTTGATACTCATACATTACTTGCATGTACATAAGTAGATCGTGCATTTGGTTTAATGTTATAGAGATGAATATTAGCCAGCCTTTTGGTAGCAACAGTCATAGGGGGTCCGAACTCCTTCACCTCATACGGGTAATGTCCCGACATATTACTTTATTAGAAGAATTTTGGTGATAAAGGCGATTTTTAGATGAAAAAAATCTACTTTTTCTTGCAAAGCTTGTTGCGCAAGTTTTTTTTGTTAGTTAATAACACAGCCTCTTAAGAATTTTTTAGGGCAGCACTTTTTACTTTTTCATGTATCCAATGGACTAATTATAGGAAATTATAGGCTACTAATGAAAAATAAGCAACAAACCTTTAACCAAATTCTAATCAGAGTATTTTCATTTTGGATGAGCCTTAACGATGAGAAAAAAAAATTGAATTGATAAATTTTTTAAAATAAAAGTCGAACGCAAAAAAATCGATTATTCAGAATTTATGGTTGATCGATCAAAAATTTAACAAAGATTAATCATTGACAAAGGACTTTGAAAATATGCTAATAAAATTATGTTACGATATAAAAATATCGTTACAAGAGTAGGTACTTATTCTTTTTTTTTTGTCAAAAAATATAATAAGAAAAATACTTTACCTTAGAGTAAAATCATCTTTTAACTCTGCTGTAATTTGTAAAGGCTTCTTAATTTATTCTCCAATGTTTTTAAGTTCACCCCATTTAAGATTTGTACCTTTCATTTTTGTATTTTCAAACGTGTTGTACCTAATCTAACTAATTAGGGTTCATTCATAACTGTTAATAATGATTAAAATTTTCTTGGGCCCACCGTCTAAGTTGGATTAATAATCCTTTCGAAAACAAGATAACAACTATTTAATTTAAACAGACGCGAAATGAAGAATATTTGACTGGTGTAAAAATTTTGTAACCTTGGAAAAAAAATAGGAATATAACTCAGTCCTTTTTCCTAATACCGGTAAGATAAAGCCGATGGAATCAAAACTAACCATTTGATTAAGTAGTAGAATAACTTTTAGTACTTCCTGCATACGTGCACTTGTAATTTTTTTCAATATTGTAAATGTCAAAATTAACATATAAAGATCTCATATTTGCACCCGCTTCCCTACCAAGTACAACCCTATTTCGGACTTACTCAAAAATAATATTTCATAAATTAAATCATTACAAAATGTTTACGAATCACTGTAAATTCTGTAATTTCAGTTATTCAATTGTTAATAATCGGAAAAAATTATTTCTCTTAATGCAACATTGTACGCTTTAAGAAATGACAAATCACCTCAGAAGTTGATAATATTATACTCTTGTCAAAATTTTTTGCTGCATTTTCACTCAGTAAAAATGAAAATGGAAATCGCCAACACAGCTCCGTAGCCAGAGGAGTTGAGGGAAACGCCCCCTTGGCGGCGCTTCTTGTTCCCTGGCAAAATTTTTAATTTTTTTTTCTCAATTTTTCAAAAAAGGAAAGAAGTTCGTTTACGATGTTTTTTAATATTTAATTAAAATTTTCAATCAAAAAAATTATTTTTGAACAATTTTGCCTTCCCTAGTCTGCAGTTTGCCCACTTTGGGATTTTACTCTAGCTACGGGCCTGCGCCAACAACAAAAACAACAACTACTTTTATTAAGTCGAAGGACTAGCGAAAAAGGTGAAAAAATACGATGATGATATTTTACCAGTCTGAATTCTTAATTAGCACCCTTCTAAGAGTTTGAAAAACTGTTTCGATGGCACTCGTGGAGTACTTACAATTCCACAATAATTTAAGTTAACAAAATAAATTTTTTTTCACACAATTTTGCAAGAAAAAAGGCAGCCAACGATCATACGCGGTGTCCATGAATTCGATTCCCTCCTTGATGAATTACGGTTGCCATGATATTTAAAACTCTTCCATCAAGTCTATTATTAGGTTTTACAAAGCATACTACACTGTGACGTTACTTTAAATTTTAATTTTTCGTCTTTTTTTGTTTTATTTTTTATTACTCTCCTCCAATAGTACAGTACTATTAAGTAGGTACCCTTTCGCCTCAAGAACTACAACTTTTTTTCATTTTCCAAAACAATATTTCGCGATGTTGAATTTTTTCAAGTAACTTTATTTTTTAAAACTCTTTTTTCAATAACAATGGAGGAGAACTACGCACCACGGGGAAGAAAAGACGAGTGGAAAATAGAACGAAAAAATTTGAGAACACTCTTCAAATTTATTGTTTGGTATGTTTTTAACTCGCGGCGACGGTGAATAAAAAAAAAATACTATACTAAAGTGTGTATATACATATATATAATTATATTCAAACTTCGTCCATCGTATCCCTAAGTTATTGTTACTTTTATTTCAGTTTTCACAGCGAACCAATTCGAAGTAGTAAGCATATACAGTATATCTCTGTATATCTCTCCACAATCCGCACGTTTACTCGAAACAAAAACTTTTTCGCATAACTTCCAATTTTTGAAAACGTATATGTAAGAAAGAATGCAATAAAATTATTACTGTATTTAGTTATTTATTTATTTACTTATTCGTCTTCCATTTATATTTTATCGTCGATTACTTCCAACACTGCGAACATTCGTAGTTATTTTACCTGCTCCCCAAGGAATCTTTTTGACGATTGATTTTGGTCGATAAAAACGTTAATTTACCTGCCAGAGACACGAGCTCACAAGAAGTTTTTGAATATCTCGGAGTGAGTATGGAAAACCAATTATTGTGGCACTTTCTCACTTATCGAGCGAAAGAGCAGAAAATTCTTCTGCACTGTTTACTCGAACCTAAATAACTCTAACTACAGTTTAATCTTTGGCACCAAAAGGAAAGCATCCAATTCTCTCCCAACAGCTCTAGACCAGCGTTTGGTATAGTTTTACCACAATGTTACTGATCAGTACATCAGTTCTTTAGCCCTGTTTAGACACCAAAAAATAAGACTTATGGTAGACGCCATTGACGTAACAATTATGTTATTATTCACACAATGCCATAAAACGTTAAAATCACAATTAAAAAATAACGTGCCTATCCATCTACGGTCAATGACACCCCTGATTCGATAGTAGGTAGCTAAGTGCCTGTTTGTGACTTGTCATTTTTACTTGATGGCAGGTAGGGTTATAATATGAGCTTTGAATTAGTGGAAAAATGAATAGGTATGTGGCCTACGTGAAGAAGAAAAAACTTTCCTAAAATATATTATTCGCCATATTCTTCCGCTCAAATACTGATCCAATAATTATAAGATTTTTACTTTTCCAATTTATTCTCATTTAAAATCCTTCCAACTTCTAACTTTGACACATGATCGATTATTCGATTAAACTGTGTTATTCGGTGCCTCGTCTAATTGTGATGAACATCAATTGGAGTGCAAATTACGTTAAACGAGGAAAAGGGGGGATGAACCTCTTCTAATATTGATTTTTTTTTTTTTATTGGTTTCCTTCACGAATAAGAAACCGACACGAAAATTTTTACAACATGGAAAACCGTACCTATTCAACAAGATTGTAAAAATCTGGACGAATTTGTGAGGTTAGTAAACTTCGTTCGAAAAATAAAAAAATTAACCAACTTCAAAGGAAAAGATCTCCGAAAATGTTGAATAAAGAAAAGCCAAAAAAAAAGAAAGTACAATTTTCAGGAAGTCGTCACTTTTCTTACTGATAGTACACTGAACTCGAAACTTTCAAATTATACAAACGATTTAAAGCCTCGTTTTGGTGAAAAGTTTTCCAATTTTTTTCCCTTTTCATTCATTTCAATGAAAACTACCATCACTAGGTACTCAATTAGCGAGATTCAAATTTTTTTTTTTTTTTTTTTGCCAAAGAAAAGAGTTCGAAAATTTTTACAGTGGAAAAATTTAGTATGATTACAAATTGAAAACTTCACTTTATCTCGAATCAGATGGTGCTAGCGACTTTCCGCATTTATTTTAATCACCTTTTTGCCATGCTGAAAATGAAAAATTTCGAATTATACCTAAAAAATAAATAAAAAAATTTGAAATTTGATCAAGAATAAAATAAATAACTCTGGCGCAGCGAGAAACGCTAGAAAATATAGGTTTTCCAAACCAAAAAAAAAAGTAAATAAATTGTGGGGATTCACTGGTATGAGGAATAGGGGCTCGGACCGCTCGACGACAGTCCCCACCCCAAAGGGCTAGCAAATAATCATCCTTGCGACGTTAAACCAAACACAAATTACGTTCAATCGTAATTACCTGCATGTACTTGCAGGTAATGTACAAATACCAAATCGTGACTTATCTCGACAATACGATGATGTCACAATCTGTACATGAACTGGCCCATCATCTCTTATCACTACAAGAGATGACGCAACTGGGCCACCCTCACTTACGTATGTATTCTTTACATATGTGTGTATGTGTGCGTTTAATTAAGCCAGTATATAAACCATCCAAACCGGCTCTAAAATTGCCAGTGTTCGCCTTTGTTTTGGCTTACCCATATGTAAAATATGAAGTGGCTGAACACGCTTAAATTCTGCTGAATTTACCTTCTGGTGAGAATACTTTCTCATGACAAGGTATTCCACATAAATAAATACAATAAATACAATAAAAAAATCAAAATATCAAAGTATCAAAAGTATTTCTTCCAATTTTATGTAAAAATTACGTTTAAAATGAAATGTCAAGGAAATTTGTAATGAAATGAAAGAATGAAGTTAGTGATTACAAAGTTATAAAACTGCGTACGCAAGTTATTAAATGATTATTTAGCAAATTAAATAAAATCAAGCCTGCTTTTAACCAGTTTTTTTGGTTCATCTGATTCTTTTCTTAGCAATAGTATGAGATATTTTCAAATCACTTCTACGCATGAACCGTTAAGCCGTTCGAAACAAAATTCTGCACAATATATTCAACATCTGTACTAAATTTTGTGACTATTAGTTAAAAATTATGCATTTTAGAACCATTTAAGTGGCAAAAATGAAACAAAATAGAATATAATAGACGAAACATATGACCGATATGAACCGAAAACAATAGGGTTTGTTCTTGTGTAGATCCAAAAATGTAAACCAAATTTCAAGACTACAGGATACAAATTTCGACCTGCACCATACAATATATAAGCTCTGAAGTGCCTCTTCGGGGCGCTTTGGCTTGTACTAGCCTGGCAACACCGATCAATTCGTTATTAGGATGGAAACAATGAAACATTTGTAGTTGACGCATACCTTCGAATTTTATATAAATAATTTTTGTTGAATTTTGTCTTAAAAAATTGGGTTATACGTTTATTATAATGATATAACATTTATGCAATATATATTACAATATGATATATATTACATATGCATATTGTATAATTATGAATTTTAGCTAATAGTGTCAAAATTTTCCTGGAGCCGTGAGATTAAAAATGAACCTACCCTCACCATTGAGTCTCGATACAAGATCAATTTTAATAATATGTAGAGTTTCTTCGAAAACCTTCGTAAAAATTGGAAAACTCGACATAGACACGGATGATTGCGTTTTTAATTAAGATTATAAGAGAGTAAAAAGACATGATTCGAAATGAAGGTTGAAAACGAAGATATTGATGATCACACAAAAAAGACAAATTTTGGTTAGTAGATGGTCAAATATTTTTTTTTCTCAGCCTCTTCGATTTCGTAGTCGAATGAAAAACTAGAAAAAAGTTTTTGTTGGTCTACGTTCGACGAAGAAAAAATAAGAAACTGAAATGACATTTGCTAACTTCTGATGGGGCAGAAAAAGAAAGAAGTTTTTGAATGGAAACTGTGACCTCTTTTTTGACCTTCAAGCGTCAAGGACAAAGTAGAAAGTTTGGATAAACTCGTTTCATGGCTGAATATCCCTCTCTCCGCATTTTTGTTGTTTTCTTTCTTTTCTTAATGAATTTAACAAGTAGGTAGATTAGAAACAAAAGTATATTAAAGAAAAATAAGGGAATTACAAGGTTGATGACATTAACTTTCGTGAAATGAAGCTAAAAGAAATAATCCTGGCTAAGGCCAGAAGTAATCCTGGTCTTAGGCCCGAATGCAAGAACGATATTGCAGTATCAACAGGAATTCAAGAATTACTTATCTTAACAAAGTTAAATCGTTATATTTTTATGAATAGATATAATTGAGAATGGAGAAAATGTAAGAATTACTTATACGTATCGTTGTTGCATTTGGCCTTTAGTTTCAGTACTGCTTATAAGATTTTTACAATCAACTACTACTTATATTCTTCCAAAATATGCACAAACTAGGAAATAACAGAAGCTCCTATCGATACAGTCAATAACACAAGTTAAAAAGGCGCTTTTATTGGTAGGTACCGATATCAAACGTTGATATGATATCAAAAACCCTTATGGTCACTTTTTCGTCTCCGTTTTTCATCTAAATTCCAAATTGTGAAAATGTGCGGGAGAATTAGCGAATAATATTCTGCTAAAATTTTAAGAATATGAGGAATCATGAACCAATCAAGGGTCAAACATATAGAGGTCAACTTCGTTGTTCAAAACGTTCTCCAGAATTCTGCTGATAAAAGAGGAGTAGGAAAACTCCTCAATACAGCGAATATATTTACTCGGGTTTATTTCATAAAATCTTTTCTGCACAAGAGAAAGTCCTTTACGGTTGCGATGAAAGCATTAAATTTCTGAAAACTGCAGCTCTTTGAAGTGGTTTGAAGGGGAAAATGAAAATGAAAAACGGTCACGGAAATGAGATCTTTGCATTGTCAGAAAATACGGAACATAAAAATCGAGTTTTCCCAAAAAATGTCGTCTACATTTCGGACATTCTTGTATACTATAGTCTACCGTTTTACCTTTTTATACCCTTTTTACATTCAAATGGATTCGAGTACCTACTTGTTTCAGTCGTTTTCTGGAATGTGTTTGCCTTTCGTTGTTTGTTTTGTTTGTTTTTTTCCTGGTAAATTTATACAGTACCATATACGCTCCCTGTACTAATTCACATAGTTTATACTTTATACCCACTGTAATTAAAGTAGGCAGGTTAAAAGAGAGACTAGTAAAAAGTAGTTTAAAAATTCTTCTCTTTCTCTGATCTCTTTCATTGCAAGTTTCTCTCTCTCTCCCTCTCTCTTTCTATATATATATATATATATATATATACACAGAATTCCATTCACTTTTATGTTAAGGAAAATCGGCTAATATAAGCTATTGGCCACAATAAACAGATTTGGGTGCCAAGTGAAGCCAAAAAACTGGCTTCAAAAAATTAATTCACCTGTGCTTTTTTAATTTCTTTCAAATTACAAGCCACTTTTTTTATCCAATCCCAATATTCTTCCAGTGATATTTTGTGTTTCTAAAAATTACCATATATTATTTAATCAGTATACAATTGCATTTTAATGGCCAGTGAGTATAAAAATTCATGTCCTCATATTTATTTTTGATGATTGATACTGATCAATTTGCAACCATCATTATTTTATATACTCAAATATCCACTATAACCCGGTTACACCAATCTGTTCCTTGTATCCTGCTACTGACTACAACAAACAAATTTCACAGTCCCTTGGAATTTGTTATAGTCGATTTCTACCATATATACATAAATAATTATACATACATAAATAGATATTTTTAGACTTTTTAGTGCTGATTATTTTCGGACAGAAATGAAATATTATTTTGAGTCCATATTATTCTCCTAGCCAGAATTTTGCTCTTTAATTAAAATATTCTAATCAGAAGCCTAAATCAAATTCAAAAATCTTTCCTTATATTGTATCAATAGCATCTATATTGTCTTCAGCTTTCTTCAAATTTCTTCAGCCCTCTGTAATTATGCACTTCACATTCATCCTTGTAATTGTGAATCTTGTTCTTAGAGAACACCATATACACATTCACAGTCAAATAGTTGATACACTTTTGCAAAATGAAGCCAAATAAAAAATTTTGGCCTGTTATAAAACAAGCTATTTTAGTTTCTAGTGGGAACATGTAGAGATGGAATTTGGCATTCTGAAGTTATTAGGCTTTTTCTATCCTAAAATACAAACCAATCAAGTCTCAAGTCAAATTTCAGCTATTAGGTCGATTATAAATAGCAATTTTCCTTTTCGTTTTGAAAATCTGTGAAAAATGGTATCCTAAATTCTGACTGAGCATTTAATTGAAGCGTAGAGCCATAGTATGTGGAATTTTGTGTTGGCTATTGACTACCTATGTAGGTACCTAATTTGTGGTTGACTAAAAGAAGATAAATAATGGCAAATCCTACATAGTTTACAAAAATAGATGAGATGATTAGGCTTGAATGACTACAGTCACTAGTAAGGTGATTTTGAGTTATCCAGGTTCAAAATTTATTTATTAAACTCCAATCCGATGAGAAATGAGATTGAGATTTTTATCATTTTATATTGTTTCTTGGCTGTGGAATCAAATATTGCCGGCTTTTTCTTTTAAAAACTACTTTAAACCAATCTCATTCATAAAAATTCATTTTGTGTCAAAAGTTACTAAGTGACAAAACAGCAAATATCAAATTATCAACTATCGAGATTTAAGATTTAATATGAGACATGTTTTTCCCACTGTGTTTAACATTAATTACACAATTTTATGATAGACAGATTGCATATCTAAAAAACATTTGTTCCAAGTGAATTTTTCATCGTTAGCTGTAATTAGTTATGACTACTGTTCATCGATAGATTCAGATATTTATTATTTCTGTTCAATGAATTTCTCAAACATAGGACCTATCTATATAATTTTTTCCTACCCACAAACTTCCATTCTACAAATTTCAACAACATTGTTGGTCTAGTTATTCAGAATGTGGTTACATACTGAGGCGTCCGAAATCGATTCCTGCCACAGTCGCCATATTTTGTGAAGCATACGAAATCGATTCCTGTCACGTGTCATAAAGTCAACCTTTAATGTATAGTGGTGTTTAAATGCTAATGATGTAACAATGTCCTAAAGTTAGGGCATCATGCAGCCGAAACACGGAATCGAGGGGTCTTGAATTGTGTTTTCAAGACATTTTATTTTTTTGACTTTGACTATGTCCTACGGCTGAATTCCTCTTGACTTGAATTAAACTTCTTCGGACAAGGCAAAACGCAGCTTACATTTGTCTTCATACCTCAGCAAATTAATATGACAAATCAGCAATAAGCTAAGTTGTGCGGATAGAAGAGCCTAACAAAGTTTTGATCCATATAAGGTTCGAAACCTACAAAAACAAACAGCAGAATTATTTTGTCAAAGACTATAATTACAAAAGAACTATAGTGTCAACAAAGCCGAACAAAGCAAAGTGTGTAGCGGAAAAATAAAAAGTTAAAAAAAAGCTATTGCAGACAACAAATAGGGGAAACCATCAGAAAGCTGTTGTGTCTTCACCTAATTGTGTGTCTTCATAAGTGATTGTTGTGTTATGTAAAAGACTCCTAATATGAAACTTTAGGTCTCGGAGCTTTTGGTTGAAAGTGAGAGTGAGGTGAGAAAATTACTAACATAGATGAAGTCAAATCCACTATGTGCAAAAAGAAGGCTCGACGCGGCCTTTAAATGACAGAGCAAGGCAGTCATCTTGAACCAAGCTTGTCTTAAAGTTGTCTTCAACACACCAAATTTCCCTCCTAACAGATGCCAGGAACTCTATCTGATCGTATTGTCGACTGATACTTCACCTCGCAGGTGTTTTCAAAAGATTGCCTTGAAGTGCGATGTACAACTGGCAAAACTAGAAATGACTTGTGTGTCGTCACTACTAATCCTTCATGACGAAAGAACATTCCTAGTTTGCCTTTGTCTTCAACTGAACCTATCTGGAATACCAACTACCATCCTAGTTGTTTTCAAGGTAGATCAGATTGAATCGTATTCTGCATCTCAAAGATGGTACACATATTAAATTGCCTAACGGGAGGACTTAAACGTACGACTTGTGACTTGGACCTGCTGCTATCCGCCTACACAAGAAGGACTCATTTGCAAAGACGAACCCAGTACCGGGTGTTGCCAGTGCAAAGAAGAGAGTGATTTAAAAATTAGAATTTGTCTTTACAAATCAGCTCTTCTTGTTAAGGAAATTTCCCCACTTATTGTCTGCTAATTGCCTTCAAACATGCGATGTCGATAACATAAAAAGCGAGAAGAAATATAAAATGTCTACAGCCAATGAGATTACAGAAAGCAGAAATATATATGTCGACATATAATAGGCTAAAAACGCACGTGGATGACTGATAAAATAAAATATAATAAAAATATATTAAATGACTGCAAACCGCAAGCAAAGTGTGGAAAGACCGGAGATAAAGCAAAAAGGTTGGCTGCATTCTTGTCCGTCGATGGGTTTTTACTTCTATTCAATTCGTCTTCATTTAATATATGTCTCATGACGCCAGTCTGTCGGATCGAACCAAATTATTGTCTAAAATTGTCTGAATTTGGAAGAGTCGTTACTGAAATAAAATGCATTATAATTGCCTGAAAGAGAATCAGATTTTATTTCTGTCTTCACGTCTTCATTTGAATACCAGTTCGAATTCGGATAATATAATGTCCGAATTCAAATTTTGTCTCTCGAAAAATTGTCTGAATTTGTGACGTCATTATTTTGTCTTATTTTTGTCGAAAATAATTTTTATTTTTAGGTCCAGATCTCGGACTTCTCAATACATACACACATACATACATACATACATACACACATACATAATATATACATACATACATACACATACATACATACATACATACATACGTAAATACAATTATTGTTTGTATTATAGACACAGAGTATTAAATATAATAGAGGATGTATGTTCACCTAAATGCTGCAACAAAAAACAACACCGCTTTTGAAGCTATTTGTCCCCACTCCTTCCATACCAAATTTGAATTTCCTTGCCATTCATTCGGCCCTATAGGCAGTAATCAGAAATTTTTTTTCAAATGATTTGAATAAATGAATGAATAAATACAATTATTAATTTATAAATCACAATCAACACAAATTTCATATATGTAAGCTCTTTAGAAAATAATGAAGAATCATGTAGACACATCTTTCATCTTTCCATACTTAAAATCCATCAATAGATGAATATAATACAAATCTAATATATATATGAGAGATCTCTGCAACTCACTATATCAGCGAGTGCGAAACACAGACAGAAACTGTGGTTATTTTAAGAATGTGAATACATATTCTTACATATATAAAACTGGGATTAAAGATAGTCAGTACTTTAGTAATGGGGGATATTTTTATCGTAAAAGTGGTGCCGTTTTTTTGTTTCACATGCGTCCTCTTTTATATTTAATACTCAGTGATTATAGAACAGGATTCTAATTACATTCTGAGGGTCGATGAAGGGGTTCTGAATATTATTTTAATGAAAATGCTCATACTCTCAGTGAGTTAGTGAAAAAAGTTTATTTTCCTCATATAGTGCTCAGCATACTAGTCACTTGGAAGTTTCTTTCCACAATTTTCCATCATGCAAGCTTTCACAAACCAAATTTTGAGATCAATTAAAAAATTTTCCGAAATTTATAAATCAGCATAACATTAGGCTACCATTTAAGTACCAACCAAAAGTCAGTCATTCTTATCAATTATTCTCTCTCACATTTACCTTCTTAAAAATTGAACGAAACTGCCCAGACTTTCAGCCCACTAATCCCAAATCATTGACTTAATCGAACTCTACTTCATTTATCAAACCATAAAGTGAAAATCACAACGTCGCAAACTGATAAGCGAGGGATCGATTTTTGATAGAACTAAAGTTTTTTAAGTTGGTTTTCAAATTCCTCATTCCTAAAAATATAATTTGTCATAAATTTCTGATCGTTTTCCTCATTTTTTCTCATGTTATGCTTGAAAACATTCTAAAAAAGTAAAATTGGCAAGTGTGTTGAGGAACCGATTTTCATTCTACTTCATGGCTTGATAAGTGAAATTGGCTTCGACTCGAAAAGCGAAAGAATATGAGAGAACACGAGAGCCGATAGTTAGCACGTTCCATGCATATCGAAATTAAACAAATGAGGATTCGATATAATATAACCGGGCAAACACAAAAACATCAGCTCGGCTATCCCCCCTTCATCGCACACTTCTGCCCAGACAAGTTTCAGCCGAACTCATCAACTCGCATTATCATCTCAAAGTTTTCATTTTCTTATAGGAAACCGCTACAAGTTATAACTTCCTCCTGCTGTCCTTTCGCACTCTGCAGCGCGAGTAAAGCTCGTCGCTGTGTTTCGGCGAGAAATTAGACGAATCGAATCCAAAACAAAAACACCTTTGTGTTTCGATAATATTAGGCATCATCTTGACGTTTACCTCGAATAAACCTCTCCATTAAGCGCATAACATAGCCCTAAAAACAAGTACCTGCCCATAGACGGGTATACCTCAAGCTCGCTGTTGAAGCATCTACAGCGTCGGCTGTACAATCCTAAACCGTCACAATACAAACATAATAAAAGGAGTATTTACCAAATATGGCAAATATATACGTCATCAAGTTGGTAATTCAACAAATCGATAATATAATAAGGTATTTAGAGGCGTGTAAATAGAGAACGTGGAGCTTAATGAACGAAATAATCCGCCAACTCGATAAATTAGCCTTATTTACCGACAGAGTAGGCACTCTGTAAGGTTCTCACATAATGCTATCGCCAAATGGGTAAAATTGATTTCAGTTACAAAATTCCCCCTTCCTTCGTTTCCTACACTATATATCGTTCAATGGTGGCTTTTTTTTTTTTTTTTTTTTTTCTTCAACACAACTATTTTATTCTCTTCTCATCGAAGGTATTCTAAGGAGTAAATTATAAACCAAACTGATACCTTATAACGGCGAAGACGAGTAAGACTTCAGTTGATTGCTTTTTATACCCCCGTCCTTACTGGCAGTACCGCCGCCGCCGCTATTTTCTTTACAAGAAATTGGTGTTCGTCCGCATTGCCACAGTGCTTTCTTATTAGAAGCACGAAGGAGTAGTACTTTTTATCTTTGGCAGCCAGCCAGCCCGATTTCAATCGAATTCGTCCGATGATAAATTAAAATGGTTTAGTCTATTTACTAGCGATCGTTTTCGTAAGTTCGAGTATGATAAACCGCGTACTTACTCGACACGATAGTGCAAGAAAAATGAGAAAATATTGTACGTGTTTTTCTTTTCCAATTCACGTACAGGATGTTCCTTCGTTGCCAAAATACTTTAGGAAACGTACTTCTGAGAGTATACTATGCAAAATTGAAATTTGGTCAGATGGTTTTGTTTTTCCACTTTTGTAAAATCATGCATATTAATGCGATAAACTCCTTCCCACATAAATTCGTTACAAAGGAAAAATAAACAACAAAAAACCGAGGAAAAAACAAAAAAAAAGAAACGCCAGTGTGACGTCATAATTTATATAAAAAGTTTCATATCAGAGTATCGAGAGTGATGAGGAAATATAACAAATTTTTGCGTCGATTAATGTAGGTATATCGATAGTATCTTTGTGTGTACATAGATATGTTTCCAATTTGTATCGATATCGTATCGATAGTTAGATAATACACCTGTAATGTAATTTTTCACTCTTATTTTCTTCGCAACGCAGCCTGGAATTCTTGAAGAAAATCCAAAATCCTACATAGATTATGAAACGAAATATTTAAATCAAGAAAATTAGCATTAATGAAGTACGACGTACCCAAATCTGCGATTCCACTCGTTCGAAATTTCATCGTCGTCTCCGAAAGCACCCTGTATGTCGATCCAAAAAATGTAATTCTTCGTTTTCAGAAACGTTCTGCTAGCTATGAGTTTAATATTATAATCGTGGTTTAATGGATTTCCTCCCAAAACGTACGACCACAAATTTTCTACAACTTATAGAAAAATCAACGAATGAAGTTTTTTCTATTTTTTCATTATTCTCTTAACTCGCCAGAATAGAATACATCCCTTGCCAAAAAAAGATGTAGAAAAAAAAAAAAAAAAAACCACCACCCGAAAGCTTCCTGTTTTAATGGTTGAATGGACACTACCATTGCTCGATTCATTTTTTCTGCAAAGGATCCAAAATTAGTAAACGAGGACGGTATCGTATTTTTGCGTTTTACTCGAATGTAGGCAAAACTTTTTTCATCGATAAAAAAAGGAGTAGTGGAAAACGAAAAATCGAAAGCAGCAGCAGCTCCGTTAAAGAAAGTAGGTTTTCAAAAAGTATAAAATTAGTTGCTAAAAAGTTAGTAACAGATCATAATTGATGACTGTATTAAATTTTGTACCTGTTGACCTAAAATTACACAGTTTAAAGCCATTAGCTCTTCCAAAATCGAAACAAAAATGAATTTTACGGAAGTACCGTCCGATCAATCAGCGCCATAATTGTTAGCATAATACAATAAATCTATATTAGCCAATTTTGTAGCTATTTGTTCGAAATGAAGTATTTTATAGTCTAAATAAATCAAAAATAGCTGTACCGGAAGTACCATCCAGCCAATCCATACTAATATCAATAGGTCAGGTCCGTGGCTTAATAATAATATTTATTTTCAAATTTCGTGACAATTGGACAGAAATTGCGACTAGCACCGTGGTGCCAAGAAAATAGCTTTTATAATTATGTGATTATAAAAACTTGAGTTTTTGGTGCCTGGTGTAGTGGAGGAGTTTACTTATGTTGGTTTAACGTCACAAGGACGAATAAAATATATCGTTGTCACACACCTTAGCTCTCGCCTCGCTGCTAGACAACTGGTTGGCGTCGCCTCAACCCAGTCTCTCCAGTCATGTCGAGTCCTCTGCGCATCGCCAGTGCGCACAGGACTCGTGGCTACAGCCATGACACTGGGGGCGGTGTTCCTGGGTGGCCATCGGTGGCCACCTCCGAAGATTCTCCTGAAATCTAAAAAGATTAGACGAACATATTTATACATAAAATGTTATTTTATTATTGAAAAACAACAAACATAACACTTATAATATAGGAACATGTAAAATAGGTATGTACAGAAATAAGAAATCGGAACAAATTTCTTGTTTTTCTGTCGTTACGATCCCGTAACGGTGACAAGAGAAAAAGAT